>CM035797.1:1920480-1962980 GCA_020466265.1 Siphamia tubifer
ACTGATGATGACATTACAGCAACTGCTGGAGGAAGATGAAGGATGACCTTTACCCAAATGACACTACTGACTTTACAGTACCTGGTCGTCATAGCGATAGTACTGACTTTACAGTACCTGGTCGTCATAGCGATAGTACTGACTTTACAGTACCTGGTCGTCATAGCGATAGTACTGACTTTACAGTACCTGGTCGTCATAGCGATAGTACTGACTTTACAGTACCTGGTCGTCATAGCGATAGTACTGACTTTACAGTACCTGGTCGTCATAGCGATAGTACTGACTTTACAGTACCTGGTCGTCATAGCGATAGTACTGACTTTACAGTACCTGGTCGTCATAGTGATAGTACTGACTTTACAGTACCTGGTCGTCATAGTGATAGTACTGACTTTACAGTACCTGGTCGTCATAGCGATAGTACTGACTTTACAGTACCTGGTCGTCATAGCGATAGTACTGACTTTACAGTACCTGGTCAGTACCTCTCTCTCTGGCCCCTCCACCTCTCTCCTTCTCTGGTTCCTCCCTCTTCCTCTCAAGCCCCTCCCACTCACTCACTCCAGTTTGACCTCAGTCACCCTCCATAATATCTTAGTGTTGGAGCGATCGCTCACATTGATCACAGAAGACCCCCCCCCCCACCTCTAAATGAGCAGATAATTAATAATATCCGTCTCCACAAACACCAGTCAACAGTCAGTGTGATGGATCAGACAGTTTGGATTCAAACCAATCCCACGCTGGCCCCCCAGGGTGTCGTCCCCCCACCCACCATGATCAGACATGCACAGCAGCACCCTCCCTGCTAATTAAATCCTCACAGGTTGTTTGACTATTGGCATGTTTTTAATCATTCACACTTTTACACATCTGACTGAAACTGGAGCGAAAGATGAAAAGCGCTGCTGCAGTGATTTAACTTTATAACCCTTTGTACTTTAAATATGTTTAAAATGAAATATTTATACTTTAAATATGTTTAAAATGAAATATTTATACTTTAAACAAATATTAAGTCAATATTTTATTTATTTATTTTTTTTCTTAATTCATTTGTTTTATGTAATTCAAGATTATTATTTTTTTGCCATTGTCTCCCGCTTGTTCGGGTTGCAGGGGCAGCAGCCCAGACTTCCCTCACCCCAGCTACCTCAGCCAGCTCCTCCAGGGGAATCCAGAGGTGTTCCCACGCCAGTCCAGAGATATAATCCCTCCAGCGAGGTCTCCTCCTGGATGAACATGCCCGGAACACCTCCCCAGGGAGGCGTCCAGGAGGCATCCTCACGAGGTGCCCGAGCCACCTTAACTGGCTGATCTAGATATGAAGGCAGCTCTACCCCGAGCCCCTCCCAAATGTCTGAGCTTCTCACTCTATCTCTAAGGCTGAGCCACACCCACCATGCGAAGGAAACTCATTTCGGCTGCTTGTACCTGTGATCTCATTCCTTCGGTCATGACCCAAAGCTCATGACCATAGTTAAGGGTTGGAACATAGATTGACCAGTAAGTCGAGAGCTTCGCCTTCTGGCTTAGCTCCTTCTTCACCACAATGGATCGGTTTAACACCCGCATTACTGTGGATCCCGCTCCAATTCGCCTGTCCACCTCCTGCTCCATCCTTCTGTCACTTGTGAATAAGATCCCGAGATACTTGAACTCCTCCACCTGAGGCAGGACCTTCCCTCCAACCCGGAGAGGACACTCTACCCTTTTCCAGCTCAGGATCATGGCCTCAGACTTGGAGGTGCTGATCTTCATCCCAGCCGCTTCGCACTCTCTTGCAAACTGTTCCAGTGAGAGCTGGAGGTCACTGCTCCATGTGCTAAGAGGACCACATCATCCGCAAAAAGCAGAGACGAGACTCGACCCCCTCCCCCACCCAGCTGCACCTAGAAATTCTGTCCATAAAGGATATGAAGAGAATCGGTGGCAAAGGGCATCCCTGGTGGAGTCCAACCCTCACCAGGAAATGGTCCGACTTACTACCGGCTATGTGGACCAAGCTCTCGCTCCTTCGGTCGTAAGCCTTTACCAAATCCACAAAATACACGTGGACTGGTTGGGCAAACTCCCATGCCTCCCCCCTCCAACACCCCTGCGAGCTGGTCCACAGTTCCATATCTGGGATGAAAACCATATTGCTCCTCTTCCATCTGAGGTTCAACCATCGATCGTACCCTCCTTTCCAGCAACCTGGAGTAACCTGAGGACTGTGATCCCACGATAGTTGGAACACACCTTCTGGTCCCCTTTCTTAAAAATGGGAACCACCACCCCGGTCTGCCACTCCAGAGGTACTGCCCCCGATGTCCATTCAGAGACTTGTCAGCCAAGACAGCCCAAGAACATCCAGAGCTTTGAGATACCCAGGGCAGATTTCATCGATCCCCGGGGCTTCACCACTGCGGAGTGACTTCACTGCCTCAGCAACTTCTGCCCCGGGGATCAACCCACCCGTCCCCCAGTCTCCTGGATGTGCTTCCGTCCCGGAATGCATGTTGGTGGGATTGAGGAGCTCCTCAAAGTATTCCTTCCACCGTCCAACTATATCCTCAGTTGAGGTCAGCAGCTCCCTGAGGTGCCGGACGGTTTGCCAGAACCTTTTTGGAGCCAATCGGTAGTCTTCCTCACTGAACTCCTCCCACGCCCAAGATTTTTTTGTATAATTCAATATTTGTTTTGCTTCTTTCAACCTTTTATTTTCCTAATTAAAGATTTTTTTTTGTTCAATTCAAGATTCTTTTTCTTATTATGAATAATAATGCTAATACTACTACTACTACTAATAATAATAATAATAATTTTTTTCCCTTAATATATCTGGTTTTCTTAATTTTTTTGCTACATTAATTTTTTTTGGCTTAATTCATGATTTTTTTCATTTAATTCTTTTTTTTTTTTTTGCTTAATTCAATATTAATTCCTATATTTTGTCTTTTTATTTATGCTTTTTGGTTTCTTTTTTTCCTTCCTTCTTTCATCCCCCCCTCAGGTTTTGGACACCACAGTTGGGCCTGTGGTCTATGAGTCTGACGGCATGAACACAAAATGTCCGATAGAGGAACTTCACATGCAGTGATGTCCGGGCAGAAGGGGGGTTGTAAAGCTCCCAGCCGGACTTGCAAGCCCCCCCCCCTCAGCTGGTTGCGTGCACCGCGGAGGAACTGCGCCCGGCAGGTGCACAAGCCAGACCCTCCTCTTAGTAATTTGAATACATATTATGAAAAAACTGTGGGGGGTGAAGGGACAGGGTGGCGAAGTGCCCCAACCTGACTCCCACCAGCTTCACCCCCACTACCCCCCTTTGAACATGGCCCATTCGGGGACAGATCTATTGTGGTCAGTTTGACTTGACGCCGGCCGTAGAGAACTGAACCTTGGTCCTGAACGGCTGTACCGTGCCCTCGCACACAGGCAACAGAAAAGGCCACATGAACTGAACCTTCAGAGAAAACTGATGATTTTAAATGTTTATTTAGTGATTTGAGCCTCATTTATGTTATTGATTTGGGAAGGAATACTCACCCTGTGTATATATATGTGTGTGTGTGTGTGTGTTTATTTAGAGGGTTATTTTGTCCAGAGCAGAAAACAAAGTCATAATTGAAGTTGTTCAAACATTCGTCTTTGTCCTAAACACCAGCGCTGTGGCATAAATAATGTTCATATTAATAATAATTGTCATTCACACTGTCCCCAACAAACGCTGGTGGGACCCTGAGACATTTCCCCCCCAGGTGTTAAATAACTGCAGCTAAAAACACCTACGGGTGATTTCCTGCAGCTGTCAACCATGCTTCATCATCTTCATCAGCAGCAGTTCCACTGACAGACAGATCTACAGTGCTACGCTAATGTTAGCCAGAGCTGCTTAAAGTACTTCCATACACTGCAGTAGAAATACTTATATAGAAAAACACTCTGGTAAAAGTAGAAGTACTGATTTTGATTTGAATGATTTATTTCGAACATGTGCAAAGTGCAACAATAATAATAATAATAATAATAATAATAATAATAATAATAATAATAATAATAATAATAATAATAATAACAATGACATGTCCGAAAAGCAGTAGGATGAAGCATAAGTTTATTTAATTCTACCCCTTCTTCACTTCCACAATAACCTAAATTCATCTTATAGAAATATAGTGCATAGTACAAAAATTATGATAAATAAAATAATAACAATAATAATAACTGAAGTACTAAACATAGACATATATACAAACACAAAAACAAAAACAAAACAAAACAAAAAAACAACTAAAAACAAATGAGCAGGAAAGTAGGTAACAAATAGAGTTTTTTTTGTTGTTTAATTCAATTCAATTCAATTCAATTTTATTTCTAAAGCCCTAAATCACAACAAAGTCGTCTCAAAGGGCTTTACAAAAACACAATCAACTACAGAGATACATGAAAAAGTCCCAAGCATCCCCTGTCCTTAGACCCTCCCCCTGTCCTTAGACCCTCCTTCTCGGCAAGAAAAAACTTCCAAACCCAGTGGGAAAAAGAAGAAATCTTGAGGAGAAACACATTGAAGGACAGATCCACTCCCATGGATGGACAGACTATAGATGAACGTCCATTTATAAATGAAGGAGGGGGGGCTGGTCCAGACAGGCAGGGGCGGTGGTCCGGGGTCACAGGTCAGCACAGGCGAGAAACTCCAGATCCTGTCGTCCATGGCTCCCACACAGACACTGTCAGGAGAGCCACCACTCCCCCCAAGGGGGGAGGGGGGAAAGGGGACACCAGGTGACTAGTCATGAACAGACTTGGTATGAAAGATATGTTATAAAAGTTACAGAAACAGATGTGAGAGAGAGAAAGAGAAGAAAGAACTCAGTGTCTGTACTTCCCCCAGCATTCTAACTCCTAGGGCAGCCTAGACTGAACTGTGACTCATACATCATGTATACATGATATATGAGTCACATCATTTTTAACTAACCTGACCATAGGCTTTCTCAAACAGGAATGTTTTAAACCTAATTTTAAATGTAGAGACTGTTTCGGCGTTTTTAATATTAAAGGGAAGATGATTCCATAAGACAGTAACCATGGTAACTAAAGGCTCTAGCTCCTACTGTACTTTTAGAAACCCTAGGAACTTTCAGTAAACCTGCATTCTGAGAACGAAGGGTTCTATTGGGTTGGTACGGAACCAGATCATCTTTAAGATAAGAGGGGCCCATACCATTAATGGTTTTATATGTAAGGAGGAGGATTTTAAATTTAATTCTAGACTCAACTGGTAGCCAATGGAGGGTTTGGAGCACACGGGTGATAGGGTTAGGGGTCAGGGGTCAGGGTTTGGAGCACAGGGGTGATGTGTTATCTTCTATTAGATCCTGTTAATAATCTTGCTGCTGCATTTTGAACCAGTTGAAGCTTTTTAGGGAATATTTAGGACACGCTACAAGTAAGGAGTTACAATAATCTAATCGTGATGTAACAAATGCATGAATTAATTTTTCTGCAGTCGTTTTAGACAGAATATTCCTAATTTTGGCTAATGTTGCGCAGGTGAAAGAAGGCTGTTCTGCAAGTTTGTTTGATATGCATTTTGAATGAAAGATCTGGATCAAATAAAACTCCTAAATTTTTAACTGTGTCACTGGGTGTTACACTTAAGTTGTCTACAGTAACTATCTGGTCAGTTAGGGAGTCTCTCGCATCTTTAGGACCAATTATAATGACTTCAGTTTTTTCAGGGTTCAATAAAAGATAATTGGCACTCATCCAAATTTTTATGTCTTGTACACAAGTACTTAGTTTATCTATTTGTCTGGTCTGATCAGGTTTAATCGATAAATATAGCTGTGTGTCATCTGCGTAACAATGAAAATTAATGCCATGATTTGTAATGATGTTACCTAAAGGGAGCATATATAGTGTAAACAAAATAGGCCCAAGGACTGACCCTTGAGGAACGCCATAATTAACTCTGGAGGACTGCGATGATTGTTGATTAATGTGAACAAATTGGTAGCGATCAGATAAATATGATTTAAAGCAGCAGAGGGCTGCTCCTCTAATAACTATATCACATTCTAATCTGTGCACTAAGATACTGTGGTCAATGGTGTCAAAGGCTGCACTAAGGTCTAATAACACCAGGACCCATATTAATCCCATGTCAGCGGCTAATAATAAGTCATTAGTAACTTTAACTAACGCCGTTTCAGTGCTATGATGGGCACGAAAGCCAGACTGAAACTGTTCAAATAAACTATTATCCTGCAGGAATTGGCACAGCTGTTTAACTATTACTCGTTCTAAAACCTTTGACAGGAAGGGCAAATTGGATATAGGCCTATAATTGGCTAAAATGTCAGGATCTAGGGTAGGCTTTTTCAGAATTGGTTTAATAACAGCATATTTAAATGACTGTGGCACATATCCAGTAATTAATGAAGTGTTAATTATATTTAGGACAGTGTTAATAATTAGGGGCAGAATCTGTTTAAAGAGTTTAGTTGTAATTGGATCTAAGAGGCAGGTGATGATTTGGAAGACATGATAATAGATATGACATCAGTTTGGTCTACAGTGGTGAAATTATTTAGTGTTACAGAGGGATTTATAAAAAGGCCTAGGTTTGAAACCACTGCTTTTTCTGATCTAATATTTGGGAGAAATGTGTCTATTTTCTCTCTAATAGTTGATATTTTATTGTTAAAGAACTGCAGGAAATCATCAGAATGGAGCGTGGATGGAATAACTGGTTCCACGGAGGTGTGTCTGTTTGTCAGTCTGGCTACAGTACTGAACAGGAATCTAGGATTATTCTGGTTTTCTTCTATTATGGATGAGTAATATCTAGTTTTGGCTGTACGCAAAGCTTGCTTATACTTTATTAAGATATTTTTCCAGGCATTGAGAGAATCTTCTAAGTTGGATCGCCGCCATTGCCTCTAATTTACGTGTCGCTTGTTTAATGGAGCGAGTGTCAGCGTTGTACCATGGGGAGGTTAATCTAACCTTAGTAGTTTTTAACTTAAGGGGGGCAACTATATCTAACGTAGTTTGTAGTGTGAGCATGGTACTATCAACTAACTCATCACTTATACTGGGACTAAATGTGTCCTTTACATAATCACATGACATAGACACAATTAGTGACTGAATTAACTCTTTGTACTTTGAGACAGCACGGTCACATAGTATCCTTTTCATTTGTGTTTTAATCACTGAGGTAGAAATATCCTCAAACAAAACCTGGAAGGTCATTAAAAAGTGATCTGAGAGTATGGGATTATGGGTAAAAACGACGAGGTCATTAATTTCAACACCAAGTGTTAAGATCAGATCAAGAGTATGTCTGTGAATGTGGGTTGGTTTATTAACATTTTGGATAAAGCCTAATCCGTCTAGTAGGTCACTAAATGCATTACTAAGAGAGTCAGTGTTGTTATCAACATGTATGTTCAAATCACCAACTATTATAATCCTATCCCAGTTCAACACTACACTGGATAGAAAGTCAGAGACTTCTAATAAAAACTGTGAATAAGGGCCAGGAGGGCGGTAGACTATGACAAAAAGGACTGGTTTTTGGTTTCTGCAGTTGGGGAAAGTAATGGATGAAACTAGACTTTCAAAGGAATGGTAAGTGGGATTAATTTTAGGATTAATTTTAGGGCTAAGACCTAAACTGGAGTGGGATATTACTGCCACTCCTCCACCACGGCCACTGGTTCTGGCTGTGTGATAGTTCACCTGGATTCATTTAATGCGACATATTCATCCTGCTGCAGCCAGGTTTCAGTCAGAGCTAAAATATCAATTTTGTGATCACTAATTAGATCGTTTATTAACAACGATTTGGAAGAAATAGATCTAATATTGATCAGTCCACATTGGATAAAATTGTTAGATGTTCTTTTAATCTGATTATTACTTAAAACTATTTTTATTAAATTATTTGATCTCACTCCTATAGGTTTTTTAATATTAGGCTTATTTTTAACTATACGGGGTTTATTATTAACTACACAAGGAATAGACGCAGTCTTTCTATTATTTGCTACATGGTGGGTTTGTGACAGCTCAGAGTAAAGTGGATGCACACAGAAGTGTTTTACACTATGACTCTGCGCCTGGGCCCACACTCTGGATTGTCATTTTGACAGGCTAAATTTGGTAGCCACATTTTGTGCTAAGAGAGAGGCACCTTCCCAAGTGGGATGTATGCTATCTCTGCGAATGAGCCCAGGCTTTCCCCAGAACGCACGCCAATTATCTATAAAAACAACATCGTTTTCTGAGCACCATCTAGACAACCAGCGGTTAAACGATGAGAACCTAGAGGACATCTCATCACTGGCCAAATTGGGCAGGGGTCCAGAGAATGCTACGGTGTTACACATCGACTTAGCAAGTTTACACACCGATGCTACGTTCAGTTTAAGAACCTCTGATTGTTTCCGTCGGACATCGTTACCACCAGCGTGGATCACGATGCGGCGGAAGCTAGCCCTGCTCTGCTGTAAAAGCCTAAGGTTTCCTTCGATGTCACCGACTCTGGCCCCTGGAGAACACCTGACAGACACCGCTGGGGGCTTCACGTCTCTAAGAATAGAACTTCCAATGAGGAGAGTGTCTGGTTTGGCCGGTGTTCTGCCATGGGGTCTGCTAGAGACGTGAAGCTCTTGGTGCGCTACGTTTGTGCGTTTAGCACCACGCTTCCTCCGTACTGTCACAAATCCGTCTCTCGACTCTCCCGGCTGCAAGGGACTTGCTGAGGGGCTAGCTGCGCTCCTGTTGCTGTTAGCACGGCCTGCGATACCTGCAGCAATCTCGCTATAGCTAGGCCTAGCATTAGCCTCCAAGCTGCAGAGCCGTGCTTCTAACTCAGAAACCCTGGCCTCCAACCCTGACACTAAACTACACTTCCAACAGCTACTGCTATCCTCAGTAAAGGAGGCAGGGACTCACTGTACATACAACACACTGAGCAGAAAATACGAGAAGAAGAAGAACTAGCCATGCTAAGGGAAGGTAGGCTAGCGAAGATTAAAGAGGAAAACAATACACTCACCAGACGCGACGCCGCGGCGTGTCAGCTGCTGCAACTCTCACCTTATTTATTTATTGTTTTCTTTATTCCTCCCTTCCTTCTTCTTCTTTTCCCTTTTTTCTTTCCTTTTTCTAAGTTGTCTGCATTTTGCTCTTATTTTTTATTTTATTTATTTAATTTTTCTATTCATTCACTTATTTTATTTATTTATTTATTTATTTATTTTTATATCTTTTAACCCCACAGACGGGGAGTCAACAGTGTTTCAGATCAGTACATATTCCAGTCTTGCAGACATATACTAGACTATTTAGTGCATGTGTGTGACCATCATCGGTCCTCCCCGAAAGCTGAGCAGACATCCCCCATTAGAACTCTCTATTACAATCCAGTGAGTGCAGTGCTACACCTCAACTGCTTTACTGAAGTAAATGTAAAAAAGTACAACTTCTGAATTCAGTTTGAATAAAGTAAAATGTAAAAGTGCATTGGGGACTACATAATCTCAAATATTTTCACCAAAAATTGAATTTAGGATTTTTTCCAAATTTCCAAAAACAAATTGAGAAGATGACAGAGAAAAACTCCAAACACATTTCACTTTCATTCTATCAAAACCTTAACAACAGTACAGACTCTTTTCCTCCTTGTATGTAAAGTGCAGCGCTTCTTATAGTTGTAGGGTGGATAGTTTACAGCAGATGAAGAAACCGTCTGTTCCACTGTTTATTACGGAACTATTTCAGCTCATAGAAAATGTCAGATTATTTGTTACTAATGTGTTGTGTAAGAAAAGAACAGAAAGAACAATTAGAATGACTAGTATTCATGCCTAATGTCACCTCTTCCTTAAAACTGTTTGTGAAAAATAGTCTTCATGATAAAAACTTGATATGAAAAGCAGCAATGAGAAGAAGTACAGAAAAATAATTATGATTCATGTCAAATATAGTCAGGGAGACCAATCATTTGTTGGATTGTCTTATTTTACAACTGAAGACATAATTATACCAGACTCAGACAATTTAGGAAAATTCCAGCAAATGTCCAGCAAACTATTTTTTGCAAATAGTTTTAAGCAAAGACGTGAGATGAGACGTTCTGTAAATACTGGTTACCTGCACGAAGGAGGTTATGTTTTACCTCATATTTGTTTGTTTGTTTTGATAACTCAAAAAGTTCTCATGCTCGTCGTCCAGGTCGTGGGGGCAGCAGCCCAGACTTCCCTCACTCAAACTCCAAATATTATGGATGGAGTTTGATCAAACTTTCAGAGATGATTGATAATGCATCAAGGAAGAACCCATTACATTTTAAGATATAAAGGTCAAAGGTCAAGGTGCCAGTGAAGGTCAACAGTTCAAACACATCAGTGGTGATATCTCAGAATCCAGACCAGATAGTATCATCTGACCTTCTGACCTCAGATGAGATAACACCCATAGGCTCCATGACGTCACGTAAAGACGTCACATGACGTCACGTAAAGACGTCATGTGACGTGGCACCAATGGTATATTTGGTAAATGTATGACCTTTAACCTTAAAGCAGGTTATTGACATATTTAGTTAAATCAGACAATATCTTGTGCTTCATATTTAACATTAGATCTAACATGTGACATTTGGTCGTTGTGCGACGTCACATAACGTCAGAGTGACGTCATACGTGGTCGAATATTGAAATGGACATATGTGAAAAACAGGAGCCAGGATTTCTGGGAATGTTTTTAAACCCTCTAAGGGATTGTTAATGAGCCATAAAATAAATGGTTAGTGAACACAGAACACTAGTTTATAAAGAAGTTCTGAACATCCAGATCCAAACCTTGGCAGATTTAATGTGTTAGCGTTAGCGTTAGCACAGACTGGTGCTGCTTCACTGAGGTCTGAACTCTACCACTGATCTAGTTTAATGTGTTAGCGTTAGCGTTAGCACAGACTGGTGCTGCTTCACTGAGGTCTGAACTCTACCACTGATCTAGTTTAATGTGTTAGCGTTAGCATTAGCACAGACTGGTGCTGCTTCACTGAGGTCTGAACTCTACCACTGATCTAGTTTAATGTGTTAGCGTTAGCGTTAGCACAGACTGGTGCTGCTTCACTGAGGTCTGAACTCTACCACTGATCTAGTTTAATGTGTTAGCGTTAGCGTTAGCACAGACTGGTGCTGCTTCACTGAGGTCTGAACTCTACCACTGATCTAGTTTAATGTGTTAGCGTTAGCGTTAGCACAGACTGGTGCTGCTTCACTGAGGTCTGAACTCTACCACTGATGTAATTTTTACCTTCACCAAGGAGGTATTAATTTCATGTTTGTCTGTCTGTCAGCAGGATTACGCAAAAAGTTCTGAACAGATTTTGATTAAACTTTCAGGAATGATAGATAATGGGTCAAGGAAGAACCCATTAGATTTTGAGCAATGAAGGTTAAAGGTCAACTGATAAAACACATCAGTGGTAATATTTCAGGTGTTTTTTTCATTCACATGTGAGTCTGTCATAACTACTAACAATGTGATAATTTTATTTCCTTTTCACTTACACATCACCTAGACATGACACACACTCTGTCTCACACACACACACACACTCTCTCTCTCTCACACACCCACACACTCTCTCTCACACACACACTCTCTCTCTTTCTCACACACACACTCTCTCTCTTTCTCACACACACACACTCTCTCTCTCACACACACACACACTCTCTCTCTTTCTCACACACACACACTCTCTCTCTCACACACACACACACTCTCTCTCACACACACACTCTCTCTCTCACACACACACTCTCTCTCTCACACACACACTCTCTCTCTTTCTCACACACACACACTCTCTCTCACACACACACTCTCTCTCTCACACACACACTCTCTCTCTCACACACACACTCTCTCTCTTTCTCACACACACACACTCTCTCTCTCTCTCACACATACTCTCTCTCTCACACACACACACACTCTCTCTCACACACACACTCTCTCTCACACACACACTCTCTCTCTCTCACTCATTCACTCACTCTCACACACACGCTCTAACTGTCACAGTCAGTCTAAATAGCGTTTCAAAAGCCAGAGTAAAAATAATCCAATCACACAATTACTGCTGCGCTTCATTCTATACTTAAGTGCATTTTTATTGTGTAACCCCCCCCTCCCCCTCCCCCTCCCCCTCCCCCTCCCTCCCTCTGTTTTTCCTCCCTCTCTCGGTAAGCCTTCTCTCTACTGCCACTTCTCATCTAATATGCTTATAATCAGGTTTGCTTCTAGGAATCTAATTTAACCAATTGGGTTAAAGTTCCTCTGAAACCTGAGCGTTCTGTGGTTGTGACCACTTTAACTGTTTTAATCTACCACCAGATGGACAATTACACCTAGATATACTACGCCTGTCAAAGCATTAACATTTTTAATCACATTAATCACAGGCTCGCTTTGGATTAATGCAGATTAATCATCATTAAATATTCGTTTTTGATCGATGTTCGTCGTGTTTCATTTTTCACGGACAGACTCAATAAAGAAGTGAATGTATCTGCACTAAACGTGTTTGTCGTAAGCTAGGTGAAACACATTAGCCTAGCGTTAGCATTAGCCTAGTGTTAACAGAATGCCTGACTAATGTTTAAATTATAAAAATACATAGTTTTATAAAATAGATGTGAATAACCTAGAAAAAAAGACAATTCTTAAGAAAAATAAGTAAAATAAAAAAAGGGGAAAAAGGGAGACAAAACATGCTAAAATCCAAACTAACAAAAAATGATGAAAACAGAACATTCAAAAACTCTTCTAAAATACAGAAAACATCTAAAAGGTGATAAAAAAAAACAAACAAAACATGCAAAAAAAAATAAAAAAATATTTTTTTGGGCCTAATGGGATAAAGTTAAAGTTATGGTTAAAGTTAAAGATATGGTTAGGGTTAGGGTTAGGGTTAAGGTTATTGTTTAGGTCAGGATTAATTTCAATTAATCATGATTAAATGTTCATTTTTAATTGATATTCATTGTTTCATTTTTCACAGACAGACTTAATAAAGAAGTGAACGTATCTGCACTGAATGTGTTTGTCTTAAGCTAGGAAACACATTATTTTAGTGTTAGCATTAGCCTAGTGTGAGCATTAGCATTTAGCCTAGTGTTAGCATTTAGCCTAGTGTTAGCATTAGCCAAGTGTTAGCATTAGCCTAGTGTTAAGAGACTGCCTGGGGCTCCATCACGTTAAGCCTTGGTAGAGGTCTGCTGTCTCTGACTGACTTGTTTTTTCTAATTATTTTGTTCATTTTTATGATTTATTCACAGTTATTATACTCAGTTGTATTGGTATTTTTTGCTCAATCTTTAAACTTTAAAACACGTCAGTTTGGAATTGGGAAAAATGGAAAAATAATTCTGTAAATGTCCCTTTCTGTCAAACGCATAAACATAACTAGAAGAAAAATACAGTAAAACTGATGGGTTTTTTTACAAATAAAGTTCTCAACTGGTATAATTTACACCATGACTCATGCACACGCTCTTCAAAATAAAATAAAATAAAGTGTGCACCCCCCACCCGTGTGTCCCAGTATAAATAATGACAGTAGAATGGAGCATTAACAGGCTTAATTAGTTAAAAATGGTCATTTTAATTTACACTGATCTGCTATCGATCCCAGCAGCTCAGATTACGGCCCCTCAGTGGAGCGCTTGATGTGGAATTAAACAGGGCCGGGTCCGGGTCTCCTGGGGCCCGGCCGGCCTGTCCTGCCAGCGGCAGAAGAGGAATGACCCCCCCCCCCTAATGAAGTGGCAGCATGCGCAGACATGCACTTCAGGCCCCGCTGGAGAAGGACGGAAATAATGGGCTTTGGGAACCATGGCGGCTTATTCATTCACTGCCATGCACCAATTCTCCTGTGATACACACACACACACACACACACACACACACAGGCAGACCCCCCCACGGACACATACAGACCCACACATGCACCAATTCTCCTGTGATACATACATAGGACCCCCCCCCCCCCCACAGAGACACACTACCTTCCACATTCAGCAGACTTGACCTTTATCCTGCCTAAGTGTGTGTATATATATATATATATGTGTGTGTGTGTGTGTGTGTGTGTGTGTGTGTGTGTTTAACACCCCTGTGTTAAATAACCACTAAATGTCAGTGTTTCAGTCTAAACTCCAGAAGAAGTGCTGCAGTTTTTAATGGTATTTTTAGGCAGTTTGAAGCTAAATCAGATCAGGACGGTAAAGGGTTAAAGCATAAACACATGCACCTACAGTGAACAGCTACTGCCGTCTAATCACCCACCCCCCACCCCCCACCCCCCCCGGCGGTGGAAGTGCCGCTCCGTGATCCTCTCTCTCATCCTGGATCACTGCTCTGTCTGAGGAAGACCACCACGTCCGACGGGATTGATCTGCTCATTCCCGCCTGGTGTCACGGACAGCTGGTTAATATGAGTGTGTGTGTGTGTGTGTGTGTGTGTGTGTGGGTGTGTGTGTGTGTGTGTGGGTGTGTGTGTGTGTGTGTGGGGGGGGTTGTTATATTATATCTAAGTCATTTGTAGTGGGTTTGTAGAAAGACTGTGTCCTCAAGTAAACGCAGGATTAAGAGTCAGACGTTTACACACTCTAACACTGACACTCTAACACTGACACTCTAACACTGACACTCTAACACTGACACTCTAACACTGACACTCTAACACTGACACTCTAACACTGACACTCTAACACTGACACTCTAACACTGACACTCTAAACACTGACACTCTAACACTGACACTCTAACACTGACACTCTAACACTGACACTCTAACACTGACACTCTAACACTGACACTCTAAACACTGACACTCTAACACTGACACTCTAATACTGACACTCTAACACTGACACTCTAACACTGACACTCTAACACTGACACTCTAAACACTGACACTCTAACACTGACACTCTAACACTGACACTCTAACACTGACACTCTAACACTGACACTCTAACACTGACACTCTAACACTGACACTCTAAACACTGACACTCTAACACTGACACTCTAATACTGACACTCTAATACTGACACTCTAACACTGACACTCTAACACTGACACTCTAACACTGACACTCTAACACTGACACTCTAGACACTGACACTCTAACACTGACACTCCAGACACTGACACTCTAACACTGACACTCTAACACTGACACTCTAGACACTGACACTCTAACACTGACACTCTAACACTGACACTCTAACACTGACACCATATATGGTGTCATTATAGATCTGATCAGGTCCCAGGGGCAGGTCTAACCATTCTGGGGCCCTGGACAAAATATAAATATGAGGCCCCTCATTGTGTGTGTTTTTTCATGATTTTTAATTTCACTTAATGCACTTTTTAGTGCAGAAAATACGGTACTTTTAAAAATTATTTTGAAATGCTCCACGTACCCCCTGCAGTACCTCCACGCAGGGCTCTACACTAACTTTTTTTTCCAGGAGCACACGTGCCCCTAAGTTAAAAAATTTAGGAGCACACAAAAAAAATAGGGGCACAAGTAGGTTTTAGTTTTAAATGTTTATTTATTTACAGTGCAGTACTTACGCACAGATACCAACATTGTTGAATGACTGCTGTCATTTGTGTTAATTTAGAGCAGACCATAACATAACTTTGTATTATGGGATGTTTTGTCCTTTGATACATTTTAGAACGTTGTATTGGCTGCCTTGTTATTAGATCCATTTTAGAATGATTAACCCTTTAACTCCTGAGACTGAGACACAGTAAAAAATAAAATAAGATAAAATAAACAACACAATGAACAAAAAACAGTCAAAGTGATCAGTAAAATGAACAAAAATGAATAATAAACCAACAAAATAATATGTAACATGAACAAAGTAAGACACTAACAGAACACAATTAAAGAAAAATAATAAAATAAAAAAACAGAAAAATAAACAAAATAAGCAACATCAACAGAAACTAATATATATTCACAAAATAAGAAATAACGTGGAAAAAAAGTCAAAAAACAAAAACCCACCAAACCCAAAATGAAGTAAAAAAAAAAAAAAAGGAATAAATAACTAGTGTTATAATTTGGTTCCAGTAGTTTTAGTTTGGGCTTTTTCTTTTTCTTAATCACTTGCTTTTCGACACCTGTACATCAGTTCCATGAACAAAATTCTCAGTAAAATAACAGTTAAAAAAACACTTGAATTTGTCTGAATTTTTAAACTAAACCTACAGCCAGCTCATGTGTTAGATTAGCACAACAAAATAAGAATTAAAATACAATAAACAAACCCGTAAGAATAGACACTAAAGTTGAACAAGTTAAATAAAGTAGATTGATGAAGGAAAAGTCAAAAATATTTAGCAAAAATTAAACATTGAGTGAATGCACTTCGTTTGTGAAGGTAAGATCAGTGCTCAGTTATTCTGGACTCGTTGTGTTGAACAGTGTTTGGCTGAAAGCACTACCAATTAATTGGCGGAGAAAATCAGTGGGAGGAGATCATTACCATATAGCACGCGTTCTAGCACGTGGTATGGAACGCGTGCCATTGCGCGCACCAGCGCGCGTACCAGAACGCGTTCTGTAACGCGTGATATAATAAAGACAACGCGTGGCTATGTGAACACATTGACTTGCCATACGGGACTAGCAGCGCGCACGTCAAAAATGATAGGCTGACATGCTCACGGTGGCCTCCGTGGTGGTAACATGATACTATGCGCTACCGCCTGGCTGCCGCCCGCGCGCATAAACGTTCGACTATATGGAGGCCTTTAAAAGCAAAGTTACATGGGATGGTCCAATCACAGACCTATAGAAATAGTGTATAGGTCTGTGGTCGCACTGGCGTCATCCCGTGTGCTGTCAGAGGCAGCTGGAGAAAAAAAGACACTTTAACTTACACGCCGGCATTACGGCTGTGCCAGAGCTGACCGCGTTGATGCCTGTTTACAATTCTTAACGTTACCCGCTACAAAAAAGCAGCGACGCGACATAAAAACAAAAATCGATTTTCCAGCAACTTAGTATCTAATTAGATACCAAGGGTCAATATCGATTTAGTATCTAAAATCGATTTTTTTGACAACCCTAGTGTGCCTTATTGTGTGCTGCAAGAAGCACTCGCACATGTGCGACTATTTTGTTTTCCTCGTTCGCATGACGAAATATTTGCTCGCATATGCAAGTGAAATGGGCGCACTGTAGAGCCCTCCACGTACCCCCTGCAGTACCTCCACGTACCCCCTGCAGTACCTCCACGTACCCCCTGCAGTACCTCCACGTACCCCCTGCAGTACCTCCACGTACCCCCTGCAGTACCTCCACATACCCCCTGCAGTACCTCCACGTACCCCCTGCAGTACCTCCACGTACCCCTTGCAGTACCTCCACGTACCCCTTGCAGTACCTCCACGTACCCCCTGCAGTACCTCCACGTACCCCCTGCAGTACCTCCACGTACCCCTTGCAGTACCTCCACGTACCCCTTGCAGTACCTCCACGTACCCCCTGCAGTACCTCCACGTACCCCCTGCAGTACCTCCACGTACCCCTTGCAGTACCTCCACGTACCCCCTGCAGTACCTCCACGTACCCCTTGCAGTACCTCCACGTACCCCCTGCAGTACCTCCACGTACCCCTTGCAGTACCTCCACGTACCCCCTGCAGTACCTCCACGTACCCCCTGCAGTACCTCCACGTACCCCCTGCAGTACCTCCACGTACCCCCTGCAGTACCTCCACATACCCCCTGCAGTACCTCCACGTACCCCCTGCAGTACCTCCACGTACCCCTTGCAGTACCTCCACGTACCCCTTGCAGTACCTCCACGTACCCCCTGCAGTACCTCCACGTACCCCCTGCAGTACCTCCACGTACCCCTTGCAGTACCTCCACGTACCCCTTGCAGTACCTCCACGTACCCCCTGCAGTACCTCCACGTACCCCCTGCAGTACCTCCACGTACCCCTTGCAGTACCTCCACGTACCCCCTGCAGTACCTCCACGTACCCCTTGCAGTACCTCCACGTACCCCCTGCAGTACCTCCACGTACCCCTTGCAGTACCTCCACGTACCCCCTGCAGTACCTCCACGTACCCCTTGCAGTACCTCCACGTACCCCCTTTGAGAACCGCTGGTCTAGACCTTAGCTTGACTAAGGTCCAGCTCATACCTGGGGTGACTTTAACACAAACAGGTGCATGTTATCAAATCACAACACACATAAATAAGTCCAATGTGGTTGGATTTAGTAAAAAAGCCCGGAGTTCAAAGGTCAAGGTGCTGCTGCAGAAGGACGCTACTGTGAGCGCACAGCGGCTGTGATTGCATTAGCTACACCTGGACGTCCTGAAGACATGTCCAGCACCCAGATCAAACTGAACAAACAACAGCCTGTTGTGTCTTCGCTGGCAAACGTCCCCGACACAAAATGTCTCCAATACGAGTAATGGAGTTGGCACGGCAACAGGGTGGTGGGCGGGGCCTAGGGCTGGGCCTGGGGCTGCACTCTGTCATCCAATCACCTTATTCTAATGTTAGAGTCCAGCACACACACATTTATATCCACACACACACACACACACACACACACACACACACACACACATTTACATACACACACACACACATTTACATCCACACACACACACACACACACACACACACTTACATCCACACACACACACACACACACACACACATTTACATCCACACACACACACACACATTTACATACACACACACACACACACACATACATACACACAGACACACACACACACACACACACACACACCCACACACACACACGGACACACACACACACACACACACACGGACACAGCGCAGGAGCACTTAATAGAATTAGCAGGTATTGTGCAGCACATTTTAAACACTTAGGCCTGTTTTAAACACACACACACACACACACACACACACACACACACTCGTTTCCATGCCTTATGAAGACCAAATTTTTCATCAAGTAGCCATTGGCTCGTGAGTGTAAACCCTTTTTGTTATAAAATAAAGTACAAATCTGAAAATGTAATTACATAAAAAAAACAAATGAATGAATACATTAAAAATTATAAAATTATGAAAATACTTTTATAAATTATCTAAATGCAAAAATAGGTGAAGTTTCAGTCAAATGTGTTTAATGTAGCTTCAGTTTATCATTAGTCCATGGGTTTTATTCTGGATCAGTTTTACAAAGACAATAGAAGCAGAAAATGGTTCAAATTGTGTCTAATTTCCTTTAGACATTTCAGGTTTTTCACATTTTATTCTTACAGGATAGTTTGCAAATGTCAATAATTTCATTATTTAATGTTATTTTTTGTAGTAAAACAATGACAACAAATTTAAGTTGTAAACATTTACAGACAAAGAAAAAACTGAGAAGAAAATATGGTTTGATGTTTGATTGATTTTATTTCGAGCATTCACATAATAATAGATACATATATAAGAAAAGATACAATAATAATTTTGATTTACACTGGAAAAGGAATGGGACGAAGAGACACTTATTTAATCCACCCCCCCTTTGTCATCAATAACTTAATAAACTCAAGTTCTAAACATTCACTCCTCAACAACTGTGTCTAAAGCATTGAGCCAAAAAATGTGAGTGGAACACAGTAGGGCATCAACTAAAATCTCTCTCTGATAGATAAAAAGTTAAGATTATGACATAAAAAGTTAAAACTGTGAGATGAAAAGTTAAAATTATGACATAAAAAGTTAAGATTATGACATAAAAAGTGAAAATTATGACATAAAACGTTAAAATGATGACATAAAAAGTGAAAATTATGACATAAAAAGTGAAAATTATGACATAAAACGTTAAAATTATGACATAAAAAGTGAAAATTATGACATAAAACATTACAATTGTGAGATAAAAAGTTAGTTAAATTCCCAGTCACTAAACACGATCAGTATTAATCCAAGACACGCTGTTTTTGGAGGAAATTAAAGTATTTTAAGTGTCACTTTATAGCCTGGAAAATATGGTATTTATTTAATATTTTATTATCCTCTTCATCCCCTGGGCCGCAATGGAACCATTGACGGGCTGCATTTGGCCCACGGGCCACATGTTTTTTGAATGTCCCCGTAAAGATAGGAATATTAGCACACATACACACACATACAGTCAGTCAGTCGGTCGGTCACCCCCTCCCCCCCCCCCCCCCCCCCCCCCGGTCAAGAGTAATGGCATAGTTGGCGTTGGCCCCGCCCCTTTTCCATAGTCAGTTGATTGCCATGTTTAAATTCTCAGCCACTCCTGCGCTCATGTTTATGTTACACTGTCCTTATTAACAGCTCATGAAGCCACATCGCTCCCATTATTCAATCATTTTTCACTGGAAACAGGAAGCTCCAGCTCTGCGCTAAAACAGCTGCTTAATTATGAGCCTCATAACTTCCTAATCTGATTTTGGGGAATGTTTTTCGCGTTTATTGGAGCGGGTAAGCGTATAAATAGACAAACAGAAATGAATCCAGCACATGCCTGCAGTCATATGCCCTCCTCTGCCCTTCACTCAAAGACATTATTTTCTTTTTTAGCTCTTCCCTTGACACTCCACTTCCATCTTTTTCTGACAAATTAGACTCATATGCTTCAAACCTTCCCCCACCACCGTCCACCCAACACACCCCACGTTTGTACCATTTAACAAAGAACAAATTCACTTTAAATAACCCCCAAACTTAAGGAAGGCCTCATTTTCTAATGACATTAAAAAGACTCATCTGTCGAGGTCATTCATTCATTCATTCATTCATTCATTCATTTCAGTTTTTTATTCACATATACTGGGGGAAAAAAGAAACCACAGTCAAAACATCATGGTTTTGTTTGTGTATGGGACACCCCCCCCTCTAGGACGCTGAAGAGCTTTTGACAAAAGGGGAAAAAAAATACAATAAAAAACAACAACACACATTTAGACTTTTTATCACATAATTTGGACTTGGACTTAAAGTTTGATTTGTCAGAATAAGAGGGTTTTGTTCCATGTTATTGTTAGTGTTTATTTTCACTTAATGTTCCTTATAATCCAGTTCACCTTATAGTGTGAAAATACAGTAAATAAATCATTAAAGTTAACATTGACACTGATTATTCATGGACACTCAGTACGTACTCCATCAGATGTAGGACACTATGTTTACACATGATCATTTAGAATTACACTAAAAGGAAAGAGGGGTGTTGGCCTAATGTTGGCCTAGTGTTGGCCTAATGTTGGCCTAGTGTTCACCTAGTGTTGGCCTACTGTTGGCCTAGTGTTCACCTAGTGTTGGCCTAGTGTTGGCCTAATGTTGGCCTAGTGTTCACCTAGTGTTGGCCCACTGTTAGCCTAGTGTTCACCTAGTGTTGGCCTAGTGTTCACCTAGTGTTGGCCTACTGTTGGCCTAGTGTTCACCTAGTGTTCACCTAGTGTTGGCCTACTGTTGGCCTAGTGTTGGCTTAGTGTTCACCTAGTGTTGGCCTAGTGTTCACCTAGTGTTGGCCTAGTGTTGGCCTAGTTTTCACCTAGTGTTGGCCTAGTGTTCACCTAGTGTTGGCCTAGTGTTGGCCTAGTGTTCACCTAGTGTTGGCCTAGTGTTGGCCTAGTGTTGGCCTAGTGTTGGCCTAGTGTTCACCTAGTGTTGGCCTAGTGTTCACCTAGTGTTGGCCTAGTGTTGGCCTAGTTTTCACCTAGTGTTGGCCTAGTGTTGGCCTAGTGTTCACCTAGTGTTGGCCTAGTGTTGGCCTAGTGTTCACCTAGTGTTGGCCTAGTGTTGGCATAGTGTTGGCATAGTGTTGGCCTAGTGTTGGCCTAGTGTTGGCCTAGTGTTGGCCTAGTGTTGGCCTAGTGTTGGCCTAGTGTTGGCCTAGTGTTCACCTAGTGTTGGCATAGTGTTGGCATAGTGTTGGCCTAGTGTTGGCCTAGTGTTGGCCTAGTGTTGGCCTAGTGTTGGCCTAGTGTTGGCCTAGTGTTGGCCTAGTGTTGGCCTAGTGTACCACATTAACCAGAACCCACCCTGTGAAAAATATTGACTTCAGTCATTTTCAGGTAACCATAGCAACAGAAAAGTGGAAATGAGTATTCCCTTCATCCCCTACAGCCCCCCCTCCTCATTAAACTATTTTATCTATAAAACAGAGGCATACCCTCTTGGTGGGTGTGTCCTAACTCTAGCCCCGCCTCCTTGTCCTTATTCCCCAGGCCGATTGATTTTGGTTTGTAAAATTAATTGAGTCTGCAGTAGGTTCCGGAGGTCAGAGGGAGATGGGCTGGAGCTGATGAGGGGCGGGGCTGAGCAAACGGGAAGGTGCCCAGCCGCCGCCATACGCCGCTGATGAAACTTAGCCTGGGGGCGGAGCCTGTGATGGAGCTGATGATGTATGATGTGTGTGTGTTTTTTATGTCCACGACAAAATGCATCTGCTTTGATTGGCTAAGAACCTTCTGGATTTGTATTTATTCTATACATGTATGGTTTTATTATATATATATATATATATATATATATATATATATATATATATATATATATATATGGCTTTATTTATTATAGGAAACATGGTTTATTTTTTGGGAAAAACAAATAAGAAATGTATCTAAACATAATTTTCTACCCAGACTCATTCACACAAATTTACTGAAATAGAAAAAAGACAAGTTAAAAATATATAATTACTGTTAAAACAAATATGGTGGTACTTCCTGTTTCTGATCACATGTTATTTCCGTCTCTTTATCTCACCACATCCAACCTCAGTTATATTTTATTATTGTTTTTATGTTTGTGTTTTTATTTATCTGTTTATTATTCTGTTGTTGTGTTAAAGCACTTTGTAAACTCTGGTTTTAAAAAGTGCTGTGCACATAAAGTTAGTATTAATATATGGATAGTTTACTTTTACACGTTTTTGACATTTATTATATATATATATATATATATTCATGCGTTCATCTCATCCCAGCTGGATTACTGCAATTCACTATTCACATCTCTATCAGTCTTCCATCGACCGCCTTCAACTGGTTCAAAACACAGCCACCAGACTTCTGACAAGGACAAAACAATCGTGCCACATCACACCCATACTAACCCTAACCCACACTAACCCTAACCCACAATAACCCTAACCCACACTAACCCTAACCCATACTAACCCTAACCTACACTAACACTAACCCACACTAACCCTAACCCTAACCCACACTAACACTAACCCACACTGCACTGGCTTCCTATCAAATTCAGAATCCAATACAACATACTGTTGTTCACATACAAAGCTGTTCATGGCCACGCCCACAGTTACATCCAGGACCTCATTCACCAACACAACCCGTGCCCTGAGATCCTCTGACCTGGCTCTCCTCTCAGTACCCAGGACCCGGTTAAAAACAAAGGGGGTCAGATCATTTGAGGCGACGACCCCAAAGCTGTGGAATGAACTCCCCCTAAGTCTGAGAACGGCTCCGACAACAGACATTTTTAAGACTCAACTTAAAACGTACTTTTTTAAACTAGTGTTTAATTGTTAGCCTCTCTCCTCTATCTCTGTCTATTTTATATTTGTGTTTGTTGTTTTTATTGTCTGGTTTGTAAAGCACTCTGTGTACCTGTACTGTGAAGGGTGCTATAGAAATACTATTTTACTTACTTACATATATATGTATATATATATATATATATATATATATTCTAATTATAGACATACAGGACTCTAGAGTGTGATCAATTTGGTCGCACATGTGAACAAATTTCTCAAAAGTGTGACAAAAAACAGTGGTGTCACATGGGTGCCACCAGCCCTGGGGTAAAAATGTCCAGATGATCAACGACAGACGACACTCACTGTTTAAAGGTCTGTTGATGCAGATGGGTGTGGTTTGGGTTGTATGTACTAAGGATGTGACGTTTGGTCCAAAACACTCTATTAGCTGGAAACTATTTGAATATCATTAGACAATGGAACCCCCCAAACACAAAGGCAATGACATAAAAGGTAACAGAGGAAAGCAAACATTTACTGAATAAACTAGAATATTATAAATTATACAACATCTGAGTGATTCATCTGATCGACTGCAGCCAATGCTATATTTACTGTAACTGTGGAGGTGGAACAGGTGGAAACAGCTGATTTAACAACAATAGTCACATGAATCTGACAGGTTTTTAATCAAATGTCCATATGGTCATAGTGGAGGCGTGTGCTCGTATTTATAATTAATCCATGTGCAGAGAACACGTGTTCACACAGACGTACGTACTCGCTCTGCTTCGTTTCTGTAATTGCAACATTTTTCTCTTGCATTTGTTTTGTGTGTTTTTAGTTGTTCGTCTTTCTTATGTTTACAGCGTTTTGTCGATGTGCTGCTTTTGCTCCTGTCGGCCACCGTACAATGACAGTCAATACAACATTCTGTCCAAATGAAACAATACAAGTAATTCAGCATTATTACACAATTACTATTCTATATTCAATCATGTCCATCTGTAGTCATGCATAAGAGCCGAGTACGTCAACACATATACCTGCATCAGCTACATGCTAATGGCTATATGCTAACGGCTACATGCTAATGGCTATACGCTAACAGCTGTGTTCTGCAGCTGTCATTAGCAGACTCACACACTCACACACACACACACACACACACACTCACACTCACACACACTCACACACACACTCACACTCACACACACTCACACACTCACACTCACACACACACACACTCACACACTCACACACTCACACACACTCACACACACACTCACACTCACACACACACTCACACTCACACACACACACACACTCACACTCACACTCACACACACACACACACTCACACACACACACACACACACACACACACACACACACACACTGTTACGGCCCTGTGGCCTCCGTGTGTATCTGTGTGTGTGTTTTGCCCTGCTGTCTCTCTCCAGGTCCTGCCTCACCACTCATTGCCCTCACCTGTGGCCAATAATGAGTGGGCGTGGCCGTGAGGTGCATGCGGCATACAAGCCTGGAGAGAGCTGCAGTTCGGCCCTGTGGGCCTTGGTGTGAGGACGTGTGTGGCTGGTTTGCCAAGGACTGGTGTTGTCCTCTGTCGGGCTACCTGGCTGAATGGCTGTCGGTGTGGGGAGCTCACTGTGAGTTGAGTCCTTTTCCTCAGTTTGTTTATCATTTGTTTGTGTAATAAAAAGACTCTTTTGCTTTGACCACGTATCAGTCTGTTTTTCCTTGACTTCCCATATCCGTGTTACTCCCCTCACCCCCTATGAAAATTGGGGACGTAACATATTTGGGGGCTCGTCCGGGATATTCAAGGAAAACAGCTGATTGGTTTCTTTGGTTAATTACCTAATTGTCTTGTTTTGGTTAATTATCTGGTGTTGGGCGGGTGTGTTTGATTTCCGCTGATTTTCATTGTCTGGCCTTGCCTTCGTGTGAACGGCCTCCCCAGAGTAGCTAATTGAGGGGAGTGTCCAGCTGGGCTGACGCAGTCCTTCCTGCGGGCACTCGTTTATTATTTTGTCTTTTTTATTTTCGGAGTAAATCCTGGGTGGGGATTCATTCCCTGGTGGGGGTAGGCGTTTCAGGGCTCTGGCCGCTGATGTGTGGCCTTTCAAGTGGCCCCGAGCCCGGCATGCTCCAGAAGACAGCTAAGCTAGGCATAGTTTTGGTCAGGTAGGTTCTGGGGAAGTTTGTTCTGGTGAGGTTGGCCTGTGTTGGTGTAGGCGGGCATCCGACACATCTTGTTCATCGCTGGTGGACAGGTGTGTGTGTTCAAGCCTGGTGTGTGTGTGTGTGTATAAGCCGGTCATTTTAGCCTAGCGTTAGCTGTTGACCAGCTAGTCGGTTGGCTGTGGTGTTGTTGCCTAGAGTGGCTAGTGCCTAGTGTGGCTAGTGTGTGCTGTTTGGAGCCATGGTGAGTATGGCTGCTTTCAGCTTGGACGTGTTTGTGGCTGGTCCCACTCTGAGCTTGCTAGAAGCATGTCGAAGGGAGGACCTGCATGTTGTTGCTAAACATTATGGCATTCCTGTCTCCACTGCGCTCCTTAAGGGGGAGCTTAGGGCTGCTGTGTTAAAGGGGTTGGTTGACAAGGGCGTTCACCTGCCTCCAGGGGCTAGCGGGGACCAGGGGGAGGGGGTGTCTGTTGTGTCAGAGCCCTCGGGTGCTGGCTGCTCTGTTTCTCAGGGGGGAGAAGGGGCTGAGGTGTGTCCCTCAGCTCCCAGCGAACAGGGGAGCAGCAGTGATGGTGAGGGGGAAGAGAAGCCGTACGCGCTGCCGCGCTTTGACCCCCACTCTATTGACTCTTCCCCTGGCTCTAAGCTGGGGGCTCGGTTGAAGTTGCGGATAGCTCGTCTCCAGTTAGAGGCCCAGGAGAGGAAAGAGGAGCGTGAGTTTGAGCTGAAGAAGCTGGAGTTAGAAGCAGAGACTGCGGATAGGATGCGTCAGTTGGAGCTGCAGCGGAGTGAGACCCCTGTCGGCGCTCCTGCTGTAGGTGCACAGTCTCCGGCATACCACCGTCCCAGCTTCGACATCAGTAAGCAAATTTCTCTAGTTCCTGCCTTCCGAGAGTCTGAGGTGGAGTCGTACTTTGGCGCATTTGAGCGCATAGCTGCTGCCTTACACTGGCCAGCTGACGTGTGGGCCATCCTGCTGCAGTGTAAGTTGACTGGAAAGGTGCAGGAGGCCTGTGCAGCACTCTCTATGGAAGACAGCCTGGTCTATAAGAAGGTGAAAGGGGCTATTCTTCGTGTGTATGAGCTTGTACCAGAAGCCTATCGACAGCGGTTCCGTAACCTCAGAAAGACGTCCGGTCAGACGTACTCTGACTTCGCTAGGGAGAAGGGTATTTTGTTTGACCGTTGGTGTGCTGCCTGTAAGGTTGATGACTATGTGTCTGTGCGTGAGCTCATGTTGCTGGAGGAGTTCAAAGCCTGTGTTCCAGAGCGTACTGCAGTCTATCTCAATGAACAGAAGGTAGTCACTTTACAGCAAGCAGCTGCCTTGGCTGATGAGTTCACCCTCACACACAAGGCAGTCTTCACGAAACGTGAGCCTACTCCCCATGAGTTGTCTGTGAGGTCCACTGACAAGCCGGTTCCTCGCGTTACGGCTCCCCGGTTGGGTATGACGACGAGGACGGATAGGCAGTGTTTCTTTTGTCACAAGCCTGGCCACCTGGTAGCTGAGTGCTTGGCCTTAAAACGCCAGCAGCAACAAGCCACTGCCCAAAAGCAGCCAAAAGGGGTGGGCTTAGTAAAAACAGAGTTTGTTGGGGGTCTGTCTGCTGCTCAGAAAGCGCCTGATGACTGTTTTAAGCCATTTATTTTTGGTGGTCATGTGTCTCTCACAGGGAACCCAGAGGACCAGTGTCCCGTTACTGTGCTGCGTGACACTGGGGGCTCTCAGTCCTTCGTTCTGTCCAGCGTGTTGCCTGTGGGTGAGAGGTCGGCATGTGGTGTTAGCACAATAGTCAGGGGCATTGGGATGGGTTTTGTGCCTGCTCCCCTCCATCGTGTACACATACAGACTAACCTTGTCACAGGTTTCTATCCGGTAGTTGTTCGCCCCAGTTTCCCAATTGATGGGGTAGACTTCATCATGGGGAACGATATAGCTGGGGGTAAGGTATGCCCCCCACCTGAGGTTGTCAGTGTTCCCATCTCAGAGTCAGGATCTGATGAACTTGCCCAACGGCACCCAGGGGTGTTCACAGCCAGTGTTCTGACCCGGGCACAAGCCAGAAAGCAGGCTCAGGAAGTTGACTTGTCAGACACACTGTTTGCTGCAGCTATTTCCGGTGAGGGGCTCTCCCCTGTGGGTGAGGTTGGGAACTGCGTTGCTCAGGAGTCTGAGGATATGGTTAGGCCTGCAACTGACAGTGTGTCCATGCCGCTTACCCGTGAGGCACTTATCAGGGCTCAGAAAGAAGACCAGTCGTTGGCCAAGTGTTTTTCAGCTGTTGGTGACACCAAGTGTGGTGAGCAGCAGTCCTTTCTTATTGATGATGATATGCTGATGCGTCGGTGGGTTTCACAGCCAGGTAGGGCAGGTGAGGACTGGGCCACTGTGTACCAGATAGTTCTCCCTACCAAGTGCCGGCAGCATGTGCTGGCGTTAGCGCACGAACATCTGTGGTCTGGTCATCTAGGTGTCACCAAAACCTATGACCGTATTCTCAGGCATTTCTTCTGGCCAGGGTTGAAGGCTGACGTTGCACGTTTCTGTAGAACCTGTACCTGTCACAATTCAGACACCAAGGCTCAGGTGCAGACACAAAAACCAGCGGATCAGAGTTGGGAAAAATTATTTATTTCTTTTAGAACAACACAAAAGAAGCCTAGAGTAAGGGTACAGTAACTCTCCCAAAAACACAAAACCAAAATACAGAATACAAAACTTAAAGAGCAGCAAAAGGCTGATACAGAATACGAACTTAAAGAGCAGCAAAAGGCTGATACAGATTACGAACTTAAAGAGCAGCAAAAGGCTGATACAGAATACGAACTTAAAGAGCAGCAAAAGGCTGATACTACCAGAATACACAGAACTAAGGACGCAGCGACAACTAGACACAGAATGCTGGAAATAATTTTTACCAAAAGAAAATCAGGATTTAAACTAGCAAACCAAAACCACCAAAACTGCTACCAATACACAAAACTAAGTTAACCACAAAAACAAAACACTGAGTACTTAACCAACCAGGACGCAAAGATCAACACTTTCAAGCAGGGCATCAAAGGAGAGGGGAGCTGAGCGGAGAAGCGGGTAGGACAAGGATTTCTGTTACAGGTTTCAGGTGGATTTCCAACAGGAGTGGTTTACGGTCCGGCGTCGAGTTGTGGAATGAGTCTCTTTAAGTACTGAGCCAATCAAGGCTAAACCCACCTCAGCTGAAGTGACAAGGAATCTCTTCCACCTGTTCACAGACCCAAGAAAAACAAAAAGAAAAAGCAAGGAACGGAGTCTGCCACTAGATCGAGCCAGAGGGCATGACAGTACCACCTGTCAGGTTGTGGGAAAGCCGAATCAGGTGGTGCCTCCAGCCCCTCTGCGCCCTATTCCTGCCTGAGGTGAACCGTTTGAGCGTGTCCTGGTGGACTGTGTAGGTCCGTTGCCCCGTACCAAGTCTGGGAACCAGTTCCTTTTAACTGTGATGTGTGTTTCTACCCGGTTCCCTGAGGCCATTCCCCTTAGGAGGATTACTGCCCCAGCTATCACTTGGGCTTTGACGAAGTTCTTCACCACATTCGGGCTCCCTAAGGTAGTGCAAACTGACCAGGGTAGTAACTTCCTCTCCAAAGCCTTCAAACAGACTCTGCAGTCTTTAGGTGTCTCCCATTCTGTGTCTAGCGCGTACCACCCTGATTCGCAAGGTGCGCTTGAACGTTGGCACCAGTCCCTGAAGAGTATGCTACGTAAATATTGTTGTGACACCGGGAATAGCTGGGATGAGGGTGTTCCCTTTGTACTTTTTGCCATTCGTGACGCTAAGCAGGAATCCCTCGGTTTTAGCCCAGCTGAACTTGTGTTTGGTCACAATGCGCTTGGGCCTATGAAGGTGTTGAAGGAGAGGTTCATGTCTAGCCCATCCGCTAAGGTGGGGGTGGTGGATTTTGTCTCCCAGTGTAGGGAACGTCTGCAGAACGCCTCGGTACTGGCAGGGAGGGCTCTTTCTACCACCCAAGGCAGCATGAAAAAGCGGTATGACAGGAAAGCGGTTGAGCGTCAGTTCCAGCCAGGAGACCAAGTGTTGGTGTTGTTGCCGGTGCCAGGTTCTGCTCTCACAGCCCGCTTTTCGGGGCCGTATGTTGTGGAGAGGAAGGTATCTGACACAGATTATGTCATCTCCACTCCTGAGCGGAGAAGGAAGAAACGCCTGTGTCATATTAACATAGACGGCACAAGAAGGGGGCAGACAACGTCGTGGCGGACGCGCTGTCCCGGGGGTGAAACAGTTAACGTCTGGCTACAAACCGGGAGGGGTTTGTTTTTATGGGGGGGGGTGTTACGGCCCTTTGGCCTCCGTGTGTATCTGTGTGTGTTTTGCCCTGCTGTCTCTCTCCAGGTCCTGCCTCACCACTCATTGCCCTCACCTGTGGCCAATAATGAGTGGGCGTGGCCGTGAGGTGCATGCGGCATACAAGCCTGGAGAGAGCTGCAGTTCGGCCCTGTGGGCCTTGGTGTGAGGACGTGTGTGGCTGGTTTGCCAAGGACTGGTGTTGTCCTCTCTCGGGCTACCTGGCTGAATGGCTCTCGGTGTGGGGAGCTCACTGTGAGTTGAGTCCTTTTCCTCAGTTTGTTTATCATTTGTTTGTGTAATAAAAGGACTCTTGCTTTGACCACGTATCAGTCGGTTTTTCCTTGATTTCCCATATCCGTGTTACTCCCCTCACCCCCTATGAAAATTGGGGACGTAACACACACACACACACTCACACACACACACACACACACACACACACACGCTCACACACACACTCACACACACTCACACACACACACACACGCTCACACACACACGCTCACACACACACACACACACACACACACATCACATACGCTCACACTCACACACACACACACACACGCTCACACACACACACACACACACACATCACATACGCTCACACTCACACACACACACACACACACACACACACACACACACACACACATCACATACGCTCATACTGAATGACATCAGTAGATGTAAGGGTCATGTGACTGTAATGGAGAATAGTCCATCACATATTCAGATGTTCAGATTGGAGCCTTTAAGACATTTTTAATTTAGTTTAATTTTTAAAAAATGTTTAATCTGTCTCTTCTTTGTTTTCAGTGTAAATTTCAGTTCAGTTAAACACTTTAAACACTTTTCAGTCAGTTCTAATCTTTCTTGTAGAGCTGTGCTCCAAATAAACAACTGCATGTTATCAATACTGTTGATTAATCATTTACAAATCAATATTATCTGTATGGATGATTTAAAAAAAGAAAAAAGTGAACATGTAAAACTGTGGTGTTAAATATAATGACGTTGAAACATGTCTGGAGCCATGACATATGTTTTTGTATTTATTATACACATATATGTGTTTTTAATTATACATATATATTTTTTATTATATACATGTGTGTTTTAGTTTTTTATTCTACATTTACTGTAGTTTCAGATGAACTCTACTCTGTCATATTTAGTTTAACTGTCAATGTTTTCTAACAGTAATTAAACAACTTTTGACTCTGTACAGGGATAATGGAGTCATGTTTACCTGTCTGTCTGTTTATCTGTCTGTCTGTTTACCTGTCTGTCTATTTACCTGTCTGTCTGTTTACTTGTCTGTCTGTTTACTTGTCTGTCTGTTTACTTGTCTGTCTGTTTATCTGTCTGTCTGTTTACTTGTCTGTCTGTTTATCTGTCTGTCAGTTTACCTGTCTGTCTGTTTACTTGTCTGTCTGTTTATCTGTCTGTCTGTTTACTTGTCTGTCTGTTTATCTGTCTGTCTGTTTACCTGGCTGTCTGTTTATCTGTCTGTCTGTTTACTTGTCTGTCTGTTTATCTGTCTGTCGGTTTATCTGTCTGTCTGTTTACTTGTCTGTTTGTTTACCTGTCTGTCTGTTTATCTGTCTGTTTACTTGTCTGTCTGTTTATCTGCCTGTCTGTTTACTTGTCTGTCTGTTTATCTGTCTGTCTGTTTACCTGTCTGTCTGTTTATCTGCCTGTCTGTTTACCTGTCTGTCTGTTTATCTGTCTGTCTGTTTACTTGTCTGTCTGTTTACTTGTCTGTCTGTTTATCTGTCTGTTTACTTGTCTGTCTGTTTATCTGTCTGTCTGTTTACCTGTCTGTCTGTTTATCTGTCTGTCTGTTTACTTGTCTGTCTGTTTATCTGCCTGTCTGTTTACTTGTCTGTCTGTTTATCTGTCTGTCTGTTTATCTGCCTGTCTGTTTACCTGTCTGTCTGTTTATCTGTCTGTCTGTTTACCTGTCTGTCTGTTTATCTGTCTGTCTGTTTACTTGTCTGTCTGTTTATCTGTCTGTCTGTTTATCTGTCTGTCTGTCTGTTTACTTGTCTGTTTGTTTACCTGTCTGTCTGTTTATCTGTCTGTTTACTTGTCTGTCTGTTTACTTGTCTGTTTGTTTATCTGTCTGTCTGTTTATCTGTCTGTTTACTTGTCTGTCTGTTTACCTGTCTGTCTGTCTGTCTGTGTAACATAACTCAAAAAGTTACAGATGGATTTGTCTGAAGTTTTTTGATACTGACACAGTGAATATCCTTAAACAGAGAAAAACCTTGGTTATCAGTGTTCTCATTTAACATATAAACTTTGCTTCTCATTATCCTCATCTAACAGATAAGTGGTGGTTATCAGTGTGAGGCTGTATTTGTCAGTTTCCATCAGCGGTCCAAACCTCCGTGTGACCCCCAGAGGAAACCCAGGTGGTGTCCCATGAAGGTACCAAAGCAAAGCTAACCATATTTAACTGAGTAATTCTTCCCTAGTGGGAGCTAATCACAGACAAAGGCAGCTCCAGTTAGAAGCTCCTGCACAAGTTCATCCCACAAAGAGCGCCTGTGTACGCCATGCTGGAGCTCATTAGCAGCTCGTTAAACTCAACTCTAATTAGATTGGATCTTATGCTCCTTTACTTCAATTCAACCGCTTAATTTTTACTGCCTAATTACATTTCTGTGCCTCAGAAAAAAAAGAAAAATAACTGGCCAAGTGGAATGAGACATGTCCCCGAATACTGAGCTGGAGTCAGGAGTGTTTTTATGGAGGTTTTTAACACCACACAGAGTTTAAGGGGAGTTTAAGAGAAGTTTAAGGGGAGTAAAAGAGTGTTTATGGAAGTTTTTAACACCACAGAGAGTTTAATGGAAGTTTAAGTAAAATGAACAAAAATATTCAGTAAAACGAACAAAAATATTCAGTATATTGAACAAAAATGAACAAAAAAAATCCATAAAGTGAACAAAAACTCACACCTCATAATTTCTTGGAGCTACTTTCTCTCAATACGCTAACGTTGTTACTGCTAACAGCTGTGCACCTGCACATAGCAGCTGCTAACACTGCCCAACAACTGATGAAAGTAGTTTGATAAGACGTCCACAGCAGAGTCGTGCAGTTAAAGGAGGCAGGTGAGGCAGGGTCTCTCCAGACATAATCCATCATGAGTTATGATCAATATAAATAATACTAATAAATATTTGTCCAAGTGTCTGTGTTATAAATCACGTCTGTATGATTCCAATGCTTTCAATCATTTTCGTGACCAAAATGGTCGTATTTGTTTGTTTCCTCTTCAACTGCAGTGAATATGCAGTGATATGCAGTGGATATGCAGTGACTATGCAGTGACTGTGCAGTGAATGTGCAGTGAATACGTAGTGAATACGCAGTGAATGTGCAGTGAATATGTAGTGAATATGCAGTGAGTGTGCAGTGAATGTGCAGTGAATACGCCGTGAATGTGCAGTGAATATGCAGGGATTACGCAGTGAATATTCAGTGAATGTGCAGCGATATGCAGTGGATATGCAGTGACTATGCAGTGACTGTGCAGTGAATATGCAGTGAATGTGCAGTGAATACGCAGTGAATGTGCAGTGAATATGTAGTGAATATGCAGTGAGTGTGCAGTGAATGTGCCGTGAATGTGCTGTGAATGTGCAGTGAATACGCTGTGAATGTGCAGTGAATATGCAGGGAATACGCAGTGAATATTCAGTGAATGTGCAGTGAATATGCAGTGAATATGCAGTGTGCTGAGGTAGCTCCAAGCCATGCCTCAGCACAGATTGAACAATCCCTTGTTTAGTGTTGGAGGTCGTGACCTTTGTGCTTCCTCTGTTCATGCCAACAACATAAAGCTGTAGAAAGAGGTTTTTATCCACTTTACATATGTCTGTTATATGGACTCACTTTACTTATAATGGGTTGTGTTTTTTTAACTGTTTTCCACTTATGCAGTGTTAACAATTTGACATAAAACAAAAGTGAACAGACATGAGGTGAGACAGGCAGTAACTCTGCCTCAGTAGAGGGGGCGTGGTCTACGTCAACTCACTTTTATCTGGTTACTAGGTTACCAATGGTTGTTGTGGTGTTATTGTTGGCTTCATCTAAAACAGTGGTTCTTAACCTTGTTGGAGGAACCGAACCTCACCAGTTTCATCTGCTCTTTCACCAAACCCTTCTTTAGTAAAAAATAAAATATAATTTTTTTTTTTACAATGTGTCATCACCGTGGGTAAAAGTACCAGTTCCCGCCGCCACGTTGTGTGTCTGCAGGAGCTTATTTGCCTGGATCGGCACTCAGGAGATAACGGGCTAATTCCGGTGTGTGGTACCGACTGAGAAGGAGGTCTCACTCTGCTGGATAAACCCGCGACCTCAAAGCAGACCGGTAGGAAATCCCAGAGCAGGACGCTTTTAATAACTGTGTCCACTAACTGCAGACTAGACTGAGGGGCGGAGGCTCCACCGAACCCAGGTTAAGAACCACTGATCTAAAACCATGGAGGATCAGGACGTTATAGCTAAACTGAAAGGATTTTCAAAGTCGGACTTTCAAGGAAAGCGGGACTTGATAAAGAATGGACGAGCGACGCCAGAGTTAAAGGAACTGTTGTGTCTGTCTTCTGTCTTGTGCCGTGTGTCCCCACTGTAGTGTGTCCTGTGGTAGAAGTTGCCCCCATTCAATGTTCATTCTTCGTTTGCCAAATATTCATATTAAAATATGTAGCTCATATAAATGATGCTGCAATGACATATGAAACTAATGTATTTAGCAAATATTTGGTGTATTTGAAAATCTGATTTAGAAAAAGTCAGTGCCTCACTTGCCACAGACCTCACTGCACGACACTGGTCCACAGTTGAAACAGTGAGAGTGAAGCAGAATGATCTGATAGAAACCACATCAACTGTGACATGAATTAAAGGAAACGTCCAGGAAATTAAACTGACTCCAACATTTTTAGATTGGAATGAGTGGAAGTCCTCAAACAACCATTTCACCTTTAGTACACATTCCACTTTCATTCAAACAGATGCCCTGTATGCCGCAGAGTCAGTACGCCGCAGAGTCAGTACACCGCAGAGTCAGTACGCCGCAGACTCAGTGCACCGCAGACTCAGTACGCCACAGACTCAGTACACTGCAGAGTCAGTACGCCACAGAGTCAGTACGCCACAGAGTCAGTACGCCGCAGAGTCAGTACGCCGCAGAGTCAGTACGCCGCAGACTCAGTACGCCACAAACTCAGTACACCACAGAGTCAGTACGCCGCAGAGTCAGTACGCTGGAGAGTCAAGTTCCGTTTCCATTACCCTCGGAAATTCACAAAATGTAAACATCTGTATAAAAAACTGCTGATGGAAACTCCTGAATTTAGAAAAACCACTTAAATATCGATAAAAAGTTTTCACGCTTTCATGAGGTGGTTTTTCAGACGTTTCCATATTCTAATACATCACAAAAGCACAATGGAAATATATTTTCCACCACTATATGTCACAGGATGTGACGTACATGGTCACATGATCACTTCTCTGGGAGTGAAAATGGCAGTCGCTGTAACCATGACAACCTTTGGCTGCTGGGACACCAGAACTACAGCGGCCATCTTGTAGTGGTGATCAGGTGGTTCCTACAGTCGACACAGTGAAGGTTTACTTTATTATCTGTTAGTGTTTACATATTTAAGTTGTTTTTTTTTACAGATAAATATATTCTCTGTTCTGTAAACTGTCAAGGGCAAGAACTGTGGAAAAAACATAAATATAATATGTTGTTGTTAAGTGTTAAACATATTTACACTTAATATTTTGACCTGACAATGTGGGGACCTCATGTACAGACCCTTATAATATTAACCAGCTGGTTTGTTTGACATGTTAGTGTCTTTAAAGAGTTCACCACAGACTGTTACTGACCAGAGAATTAGCTCATTCATTCACTCTAACATTATCAGAGTGATGATCAATCTGAAGATGACAGCAGTGAAATCGCGCGGGATGATATTTCATGAGAGTTACGACGCTCCTGCCGAGAACAACTGTCAATGGAAACAAAGCACAAATATAGTTTGTTGAAATTGTAGTAATGTTATTGTTTTGCGAGAAACTGCAGCTTCGGTACGCTGTAGAGTCAGTACATTACAGTCTGTACGCCGCAGCCTGTACGCTGCAGAGTCTGTACGTCACCAAGTCGCGATGCTGCAGAGCCTGCTGTGCTCCCTCCCACCTGTTGGCTGGTTGAATAGATGTGACCCTGGAGACTTTTGGGCAGAACCCTGACCCTCTGTTCCAATAAATCCTCTTTTCTTTCCCACGTTTGTGCGCGTGTGAAGTTTTTACAGGAGCGCCAACGAGCTTTTTTCCCACTTCTCCCGCCACCGTCGTCGCCCCCCTGGCACAGGATTCGCTCACGTTCCACATCCCCAAAGAAGTCTGTCTTTGTACGGAGACTGCAGGAAAGGCGGGAAAAGCCGGACGCCTGACGATTGTACGGATACAAGAAAAAAGAAAAAAGAAACATCTGCGTAGGAAAAGTCGTCTGTTGTTCCGCTCTTTTTTATTTATTATTATAATCATACAATAAGAGGGAAAAAAAGCCATGACATAATTTGTGGTTATCTGAGGAGCTGCGGGTGCATTTCCATTGGCTTTGGGTGTGATGCACTGGAGTATAACTAAGCTAGCATGGAGGATATCCAACCATTTCAATCAAGCCTCTGGGAATTTTACATAACACATCATTGGCCAGCATTGGTTTTTACATAAAGACAAAGACGGTCCACAAAGAGCCACCGGACCGGCGTCTGAGCCGGAGACGAGCCGCTGCCTGTTTTCGCACAGTTCCTCTAAAGCTTCACGCTCCTGTGCTCACCGTTGTGCAGACAGAGAACGCCTCTGCTCACCCCCAGACGCTAACGCCACGCAAACACCCACGCAAAGAAACAAAAGCTGCTTAGGTTTTCCTTTTTTTTTACACACGCCAGCAAAAATTATTATCATTTTTTTATCAACATGACCTCAAAACTGAAAACGTCTGTGGCTTTGACCCAAGGACAGACGCAGATGCATGACTGTATCTGTCTGTCTGTCTGTCTGTCTGTCTGTCAGTCATCCAAAAGGGTTGGTGGTTTGAATCCCAGCTCCACATGTTGAAGTGTCCTTGGGCAAAGACATTGAACTCAGTGTCTCCAGTAGAAACAGTGTTGTGCAGCTGTGTGTATGAATTATAAAGTTATTTTTATCTCCACAGGTTAATAAAATACAGTTAATGTTAGTTCAGATAAATACACACTCTTCCACTAATCCTGCTTCCTTTAAATTGACTTTAACGACTCTACCATTGTTTCACTTGTTATATAATTGGCCTGTTTACATGAGTTTTTGTTTTTGTGTTTATTAATTAGACAGTGACCAGTATGTCTTATACATTATCCAATTACATTTTTTTTGTAACAAGGGAACAAAAAAATTCAAAACAGTGAGAAGACAAGAGTTAACAAAACAAAACAAAAAACTACAATAAAATACAACACAAGGAAAAGAAAAAAAAAAACTAAAACAAAACATAATATTAAACTGAACCCATGGACATGTACACATTCCTACGCCCATTAGGGCCACATGTGAAGAAAAAAAATATTTTTGACATGACAACATTCAAGGTGATTCAACATTAAAGGTGAAATGAGATTTCGACTTTAATCTCAATTTTCAGTTTAATCTGAAAATATGAAAAGGTTAACTGTCAGAGGAACAGTAGTAGTCCAGGGCAGCAGGGTTTACACCAATAGTAGACATACTTTGAGCTGTGATCATTTCATTTCAACCCACAATTGTGTGGAGGTCAATCCAATAGACAGCTGGTCATTTCTCCCAGCATGCACCGGGTGTCGTCGGTTGCCATAACAACAGCGGCAGAGACTCATTTCCTGAGTCAAAATCCTTGAGTCAAACTGGAGGTGATGAGTTGTGTATTTTAACTCCTACACCTTTAAGAAAAGCCAACTGTAATGTGACCTGAATTTAACTGACAGTAAAGTTGTATTCCAAAAATATTCAGCCTGGAACTATTTCACCAACGGACAGACATTATATTGATATAGCTGGACCCAGGGTGGGTTCTGGTCAATGTGGTGCCCTAGGCCAAAACTAGGCCAACATTGGGCCAACACTAGGCCAACATTAGGCCAACATTGGGCCAACATTAGGCCAACATTAGGCCAACATTGGGCCAACACTAGGCCAACATTAGACCAACACTAGGCCAACACTAGGCCAACACTAGGCCAACATTGGGCCAACATTAGGCCAACACTAGGCCAACATTAGACCAACACTAGGCCAACACTAGGCCAACACTAGGCCAACATTGGGCCAACATTAGACCAACTCGAGGCCAACACTAGGCCAACATTAGACCAACACTGGGCCAACACTAGGCCAACATTGGGCCAACACTAGGCCAACATTAGACCAACACTAGGCCAACATTGGTCCAACACTAGGCCAACACTAGGCCAACATTAGACCAATACTAGGCCAACATTAGACCAACATTGGGCCAACACTAGACCAACACTAGGCCAACATTAGACCAACACTAGGCCAACATTAGACCAACACTAGGCCAACATTAGACCAACACTAGGCCAACATTAGGCCAATATTAGGCCAACACCCCTCTTTCCTTTTAGTGTAATTCTAAATGATCATGTGTAAACATAGTGTCCTACATCTGATGGAGTACGTACTGAGTGTCCATGAATAATCACTGTCAATGTTAACTTTAATGATTTATTTACTGTATTTTCACACTATAAGGTGAACTGGATTATAAGGAACATTAAGTGAAGATAAACACTAACAATAACTATAAACCTTGTTGAGTTGGAACATGGAACAAAACACACTCTGATACTTATTTTTGAGATTACGTGATAAAAAGTCAACCTTTGAAGTCACGAAGCACAACCAGAATTAATCCATATATAAGGCGCGAGTTTTTGGAGAAAATTAAAGTCTTTTCAGTTCACTTTATAGTCCAGTAAATACAGTATCTTAAAATTCTAATTCTGTGGGACTTGGCACCACCAAGACATCTGATTGCCTAGGCGACTGCCTAGTCTGACTATGACTAACACTGGCCCTGGCTGGACCAACAGAAGGTCAAAAACAAAACCTGTGGCTCAAATGGAACTGTGAGTTTGAACAACAGTCACATTTATCTTCTACTTCTGGGACCATTGTTGACAGGTGAACCCTATGTATGACTTTAAACTGGATAAGTGGCAGACATGCGCCCCTCACTCACCCCCCACACCACCTCCATCCTCGTCCATAGTCCTGTAACTTCCTGTCCAGATTACTGTAGTCCACTCCTCTTTGGCGTCCCCTAAAGTTCTTCCATAAACTCCAGCTGGTCCAGAACTCTGCTGTTCGGATCATCACCAGAACATCGTTTTCTCACCACATCACTCGTGTCCTTCAACAACTCCACTGGCTCCAGTTAATCAACCAATCACCTACAACATCCTTCTCTACACCTGTAGGCCCACCCATAGCTCCGCCCCTTCCTACCTCTCTGTAAATGCTCACTCCATCCGTGTCCTCACATCTTCTTCCTCTCTCCACCTCACAGTTCCACTGCCCGTCTTCACACTATGTGGACCAGAACCTTCAGCCACTCCACTCCCCAACTCTGGAACTCTCTGACCCCTGACCTCCGTAACTCTGACCCCTGACCTCCGTAACTCTGCCACCCTGTCCATCTTCTAATCCAAACTCAAAACACATCTCTTCAAATGTACATATCATCCACATGGTCTCTCCTCCTTATTTTTTATATTTATATTTTTATCAGTCCTGTCACATTCCTCGTTATTTATTGTATTTTATATTGTTTTGTGTTGTTTTTGTTATATTGTTTTTATTTTGCTAAATTCTTATACAGTGTCTTGAAAGGCACTTTCAAATAAAATGTATTATTATTATTATTATTATTATTATTATTATTATTATTATTATAAGGATGAGCCCACAACTACATGAGTTTTTATTCCTGTTTAATGGGTTGGTTTCACGTGACATCACATTATAATACAGTCAGCTCAGGATTTTCAGATGGAGGGCAGGAAGTGAAGCCCAGTGAGTTTTCCGTTGGGAAAATGTCTGTTTTGTGTAGTTTAGGGCTGCGGCCATCGTTGTAACCCATAGAAGGAAAAGACAATTGTTTAGAGTACCAAAGATTGTCATTCACAAAGATGGAAAAAGTGGATTTTAAATCTGCATTTGGGAGGAGCAGAGTCTGCTGAGTTTGAAAAAGGAATAATGCACAGATAGTGTTTTTTTTTATCCAGTATCATTAGTGCTACAGCAGGTATCAACCACCGTAACGCCTGTTCCACTCTTTCTATTCCACACCTCCATGGTGGTGTGGAATAGAAAGAGTGGAACATGTGTGTTGTTCGTGCTTCGTCCACAGACACAGTGGAACTCCATCAGTGCGAGCGTGTGCTGTAGAAAGACTCATATTTTATAGATGTTTGACCAGACGCCTCATGATCCAGACCATGTCGCCTTCATTTACCAAGAGTTGTGTTTGGACTAAAGGGAGGAGGAGGAGGAGGGGCTCTGGGGGGGTGTAGTGGGAGGGGGCTCTTCATGCAGAGAAATGAGGTCCTTCCTGCTCCATTCTTCTCACAGTGACAAACGAATGCCAGTAGAAGCAGCAGCTCACTCCTATATTTCATTATCGCTCTTAGAACTCCACTGTGTATCACTGAGCAGACGAGCAACACACTGTTGTTACAAGGACACACCATGAACACACTCAAACTACTGACTGATGACTGCTACACAACCCCACCCTGATGGACCCACACCCACCTGAACGGATGCTGACAGACCCCCACATCAGACCCTGTCGTTGTCAAACAAACTCGGCAGATTCTTCCACTTCCTTTCGCACTCGGCCGAATCGATTTTCACACGAGTCGCCTTCAACAATGACGATCGTCTTCCCAAAACAAGACAGAAAAGTAGGGAAGTAAAAGTGCATGTAGTGTGGATGTAGAATGGACCAATCAGAAGCCTTGTTTCTGTTTTCTCTGCAACACTGTCTGCATGAGTTACACAGGCTAAAGAGTCCGTGACGTACCTGCGAGGTGTCGCAGACGACTTGACACCAAGACCTTAAACCAACAGGATCAGCTGACCATTAGCACATGCTAAGGCTAACTCTACAGGATCAGCTGACCATTCCCACATGCTAAGGCTAACCCCACAGGATCAGCTAACCATTAGCACATGCTAAGGCTAACTCTACAGGATCAGCTGACCATTACCACATGCTAAGGCTAACTGTCCAGGATCAGTTGTCCATTAGCACATACTAAGGCTAACCCTACAGGATCAGCTGACCATTACCACATGCTAAGGCTAACTCTACAGGATTAGCTGACCATTACCACATGCCAAGGCTAACTACGGGATCAGCTGACCATTACCACATGCTAAGGCTAACTGTCCAGGATCAGTTGTCCATTAGCACATACTAAGGCTAACCCTACAGGATCAGCTGACCATTACCACATGCTAAGGCTAACTGTCCAGGATCAGTTGTCCATTAGCACATACTAAGGCTAACCCTACAGGATTAGCTGACCATTACCACATGCCAAGGCTAACTACGGGATCAGCTGACCATTACCACATGCTAAGGCTAACTGTCCAGGATCAGCTGACCATTAGCACATGCTAAAGCTAACTCCACAGGATCAGCTGACCATTAGCACATGCCAAGGCTAACTACAGGATCAGCTGACCATTAGCACATGCCAAGGCTAACTACGGGATCAGCTGACCATTACCACATGCTAAGGCTAACTACGGGATCAGCTGACCATTAGCACATGCTAAGGCTAACTCTACAGAATTAGCTGACCATTACCACATGCCAAGGCTAACTACGGGATCAGCTGACCATTACCACATGCTAAGGCTAACTGTCCAGGATCAGTTGTCCATTAGCACATACTAAGGCTAACCCTACAGGATCAGCTGACCATTACCACATGCTAAGGCTAACTGTCCAGGATCAGTTGTCCATTAGCACATACTAAGGCTAACCCTACAGGATCAGCTGACCATTACCACATGCTAAGGCTAACTGTCCAGGATCAGTTGTCCATTAGCACATACTAAGGCTAACCCTACAGGATCAGCTGACCATTACCACATGCTAAGGCTAACTACAGGATCAGCTGACCATTACCACATGCTAAGGCTAACTGTCCAGGATCAGTTGTCCATTAGCACATGCTAATG
>CM035797.1:1967899-1970399 GCA_020466265.1 Siphamia tubifer
TGGACTGGACTAGGGTTGCTTAACATCCATGCTGTACTGACTTTGTTGTGAAGAGTTTCTCGTGGTCTTTGGTTCCGAGAGCAGTGACATGACTGAGCATGTGCAGATCCATCTGAGTTAAAAAAAAAAAAAAAACCAGCCCGGATGTTCCAGGAAGAAGCAAACTAACACCAACTACAACTGTAGACGTTTATAGGAAGGGTTAAGATTCAGTTTAGGGTCAGGGGTCAGTGTAGGGTCAGGGTGGAGGTATCGAACTATAGAAGACACAACTGCAAAACTGAAATTTTTTTACAAATAAATTTGTCTTTAACTTTGAACTCAAGTAATTTCCTATAAGGAATCAATAAATTATCCATCAATCAGACACCTGTAAAGGTCAATGTTAACTGTAAAGGTCACAATAAACTGTAAAGGTCACAATCAACTGTAAAGGTCACAGTCAACTGTAAAGGTCACAGACATTGTCCTGTAGGTGAACAGTGTGTTTCAGTTCATATTTACCAAATACAGACAAATCCACCCTGGTTTAAAACATTAAAAACTATAAATATATTAGTGTTTTTCAGTCTACATCTTTTAACTGTTAAATAAATAAACCTTAACAGTGAATGTTTTTAGTCCAAACTCCAGGGTGTTATTTTTTACAAAGACCTCATTCTTTTATCTGAACTCCAAACAGCTGGAGTTTTAAATCAGATGTTTGAACCTAAATCACCCCAGAACGGCAAAGGGTTAAAAAAATTTTCCCACACAGTATTTTTTTAACTGGTTTTAAAACTGGGTATGGGTATGGAAAAACATGTGGTCACACTTTACTGCTGCTGAGTAATGAAGCTGCACTGGAACCATCAACTGCAGGTGGAGAAGTCACTGTCAGAGCTAAATAACCCTGACATTAACCCTGACATTAAAGGGACAGTTCAGTATTTTATTAAAGGGACAGTTCAGTATTTTATTAAAGGGACAGTTCAGTATTTTATTAAAGGGACAGTTCAGTATTTTATTAAAGGGACAGTTCAGTGTTTTATTAAAGGGACAGTTCAGTATTTTTCAGATAAATGTGTTTGTCATCAGTGTCTTTACTCTGGTGCACCCACACTGACTCCGCCCCTCTCTTCTGACTCCGCCCCTTTACTCTGGTGCACCCACACTGACTTACCCCCCACAGTGTCCTGTGAGCACAGTTCTGGTCCGGTTTTGGTCAAAGCCAAAGTAGTCCTGACCTGTTTCCTGGGGTCAACAAAATAAAATGTGTTTCTTCCCAAAACAGTATATGTTGGAATGAGTGATTTATTTACATAACAAAACCATCACTGAACAAAAACTCACACCTAGTAATTGTTTGGAGCTACTTTATCTCAATAGTGATCAATGCGCTATCGTTGTCACTGCTAACAGCTGCACACCTAGATGTAGCAGCCTCTAACACTGCTACCAGCTAACTCTGCTAATGGCTAATACTGCCCAACAACTGATGAAAGTAGTTTGATAAGATGCACAGAAGAAAAGATTCAGTAAAATTAACAAAATAACCAATGGTCGTTATCACTGCTAACAACTGTGCATCTTATCAAACTACTTTCATCAGTTGTTGGTCAGTGTTAGCAGCTGCTACATGCAGGTGCACAGCTGTTAGCATTGACAATGCTAGCACATTGATCGCTATTGAGAGAAAGTAGCTCCAAACAATTACGAGGTGTGAGTTTTTGTTCCGTGATGGTTTTGTTTTGTAAATAAATCACTCATTCCAACACATACTGTTTTGTAAAGAAACAGGTTTTATTTTGTTGACCTCATCTGAAAAATACTGAACTGTCCCTTTAACTTACAAGCAATGACATGGAATTTTAACACAGAAATAAATGCAGGTATGTGAGTAAGGTCAAAGGTCATGTGATGTTCATAAAGACCATTGACTACTTTTTTAAAATGCGAGTCCAGAAGTGTCCTTTTCAAATATATTTTTTGCAGTGTGAGCTGCGGGCAGGTTAGTTAAAAAAAACGGTTGGTTATGGGTCATTTACACATTGACCTGTGTATCACTGATATACACACACAAATACACAAATAACATGTTTATTCAACACCTTCTAGCCTAGCCACGCTAGCTCCTCCTGGCATCACTAAATGTAATGTTCTATCATAGTAGCCTAGCCACGCTAGCTCCTCCTAGCATCAGTAAATCTAATGTTCTATCATAGTAGCCTAGCCACACTAGCTCCTCCTAGCATCAGTATATCTAATGTTCTATCGTAGTAGCCTAGCCACACTAGCTCCTCCTAGCATCAGTAAATCTAATGTTCTATCGTAGTAGCCTAGCCACACTAGCTCCTCCTAGCATCAGTAAATCTAATGTTCTATCGTAGTAGCCTAGCCACACTAGCTCCTCCTAGCATCAGTAAATCTAATGTTCTATCGTAGTAGCCTAGCCACACTAGCTCCTCCTAGCATCAGTAAATCTAATGTTCTATCATAGTAGCCTAGCCACACTAGCTCC
>CM035797.1:1982899-1995399 GCA_020466265.1 Siphamia tubifer
ATCATTTCTCTCCACTGATTTTCACTCTGAAGCCACTCTATTCTAAGAATGTAAGAAGCATGAAGTATCAGGAGCATCAGTAAATCTAATGTTCTATCGTAGTAGCCTAGCCACACTAGCTCCTCCTAGCATCAGTAAATCTAATGTTCTATCGTAGTAGCCTAGCCACACTAGCTCCTCCTAGCATCAGTAAATCTAATGTTCTATCGTAGTAGCCTAGCCACACTAGCTCCTCCTAGCATCAGTAAATCTAATGTTCTATCGTAGTAGCCTAGCCACACTAGCTCCTCCTAGCATCAGTAAATCTAATGTTCTATCGTAGTAGCCTAGCCACACTAGCTCCTCCTAGCATCAGTAAATCTAATGTTCTATCGTAGTAGCCTAGCCACACTAGCTCCTCCTAGCATCAGTAAATCTAATGTTCTATCGTAGTAGCCTAGCCACACTAGCTCCTCCTAGCATCAGTAAATCTAATGTTCTATCGTAGTAGCCTAGCCACACTAGCTCCTCCTAGCATCAGTAAATCTAATGTTCTATCGTAGTAGCCTAGCCACACTAGCTCCTCCTAGCATCAGTAAATCTAATGTTCTATCGTAGTAGCCTAGCCACACTAGCTCCTCCTAGCATCAGTAAATCTAATGTTCTATCGTAGTAGCCTAGCCACACTAGCTCCTCCTAGCATCAGTAAATCTAATGTTCTATCGTAGTAGCCTAGCCACACTAGCTCCTACTAGCGTCAGTAAATCTAATGTTCTATCGTAGTAGCCTAGCCACACTAGCTCCTCCTAGCGTCAGTAAATCTAATGTTCTATCGTAGTAGCCTAGCCACACTAGCTCCTCCTAGCGTCAGTTAATCTAATGTTCTATCGTAGTAGCCTAGCCACACTAGCTCCTACTAGCGTCAGTAAATCTAATGTTCTATCGTAGTAGCCTAGCCACACTAGCTCCTCCTAGCATCAGTAAATCTAATGTTCTATCGTAGTAGCCTAGCCACACTAGCTCCTCCTAGCATCAGTAAATCTAATGTTCTATCGTAGTAGCCTAGCCACACTAGCTCCTCCTAGCATCAGTAAATCTAATGTTCTATCGTAGTAGCCTAGCCACACTAGCTCCTCCTAGCATCAGTAAATCTAATGTTCTATCGTAGTAGCCTAGCCACACTAGCTCCTCCTAGCATCAGTAAATCTAATGTTCTATCGTAGTAGCCTAGCCACACTAGCTCCTCCTAGCATCAGTAAATCTAATGTTCTATCGTAGTAGCCTAGCCACACTAGCTCCTCCTAGCATCAGTTAATCTAATGTTCTATCGTAGTAGCCTAGCCACACTAGCTCCTACTAGCATCAGTAAATCTAATGTTCTATCGTAGTAGCCTAGCCACACTAGCTCCTCCTAGCATCAGTAAATCTAATGTTCTATCGTACTAGCCTAGCCACACTAGCTCCTCCTAGCATCAGTAAATCTAATGTTCTATCGTAGTAGCCTAGCCACACTAGCTCCTCCTAGCATCAGTAAATCTAATGTTCTATCGTAGTAGCCTAGCCACACTAGCTCCTCCTAGCATCAGTAAATCTAATGTTCTATCGTAGTAGCCTAGCCACACTAGCTCCTACTAGCATCAGTAAATCTAATGTTCTATCGTAGTAGCCTAGCCACACTAGCTCCTCCTAGCATCAGTAAATCTAATGTTCTATCGTAGTAGCCTAGCCATACTAGCTCCTCCTAGCATCAGTAAATCTAATGTTCTATCGTAGTAGCCTAGCCACACTAGCTCCTCCTAGCATCAGTAAATCTAATGTTCTATCGTAGTAGCCTAGCCACACTAGCTCCTCCTAGCATCAGTAAATCTAATGTTCTATCGTAGTAGCCTAGCCACACTAGCTCCTCCTAGCATCAGTAAATCTAATGTTCTATCGTAGTAGCCTAGCCACACTAGCTCCTCCTAGCATCAGTAAATCTAATGTTCTATAGTAGTAGCCTAGCCACACTAGCTCCTCCTAGCATCAGTAAATCTAATGTTCTATCGTAGTAGCCTAGCCACACTAGCTCCTCCTAGCATCAGTAAATCTAATGTTCTATTGTAGTAGCCTAGCCACACTAGCTCCTCCTAGCATCAGTAAATCTAATGTTCTATCGTAGTAGCCTAGCCACACTAGCTCCTCCTAGCATCAGTAAATCTAATGTTCTATCGTAGTAGCCTAGCCACACTAGCTCCTCCTAGCATCAGTAAATCTAATGTTCTATCGTAGTAGCCTAGCCACACTAGCTCCTCCTAGCATCAGTAAATCTAATGTTCTATCGTAGTAGTCTAGTTTCACTCAATGTAATTTTTGTCTAGATTTCCCTGAAACTAGTCGACCAATCACAGTGAAGTATAGAGTCAGAGGGCGGGACTAACAAAGTGACGCTGCGACGATTGGTAGAGAAACAAGTGTAAACAACCATAGAAGAAGAACAACAACAGGTGTAGATTTCCTTTTATCACAGATGAGTGAAGAATGTGAGAAAACGTCAACAATCTTTAAATTCTTTTTACAGAAGCGACAACAGTCGTTCAGCTCCATAATCCACCATTTTGTTTAGTCATTCCTAACTTTCTCCAGACTCCTCCGTCAACTTTCAGTCGCTCTAACTACGTCATCCTAAAGATTACACTGATTGGTTGTAGTACCGTCCTATTGCATACAGAGGATTTGAAAGACAACCTTTTAGCCCCGCCTCCTCTGACTATGAAGCACCACTAGACCCATACATGGAATGAATAGAGATAGCACTGCTAGGCTAGGCTAGGCTAGGCTAGGCTAAGCTAGGCTAGGCTAGGCGAACCAGTCAAATAATCACATAATAATACACAAATTAAATCGTGAAAATATTTACATTACCCAATCAAACAATGTGAATAACACAAAAAAATGAAATAATCCTAATTTTAACAATATTAAGATTCTGTTTTATCATTTCCACATGTTCATTATAACTCGCAGATCATAGAAGATCAAATACAAACACACTAAATATTTAATATCAGGCAGATTATTCTTAAAACTGCACTGACTTCTCTTGGATAAAAAAATACACTTCTTCATATATTTGTTCGAAATGACTCAAATATTTTGTGAAATTAAACTTTGTTTTAGTGTAAATATGTGAAAATATTTACATTTACACAGACAAAAAAATACTGGTTGTGATTATTTATAGATTATTATGATAGTATTTGACTGGTTCTGACCCACTTCAGATTGAATTGAATGTGGAACATGAACTAAAATGATTCATATTTTAATTTCTATTTTTGAATCTCACAACTCTGTGGTGTATGAGAAATGAAAAAATCAAAAGAATATGTCTTAATTGGTTAAATCTACTCATAAGTTGGTATTTTCAATGAATATTTTATTTTCTGTGTGTGTGTGTTTGACAATGTGTTTTAATTAAACAGTCTGTGTACTGGAAAGTGGGTGTGGCTACACCTGCCACATACACACACTATAAATAATAATTATTTTAAAATGAACAAAAATGAACAAAAAGAAAATATTAACAAAAGTTAACAGAAAATGAAAACAAGTAAAGAAAAAATGAATACAAATTAACAAAAGTGAAGAAAAAATTTACAAAAAAGAACAAAAATGAACACAATAGTCTGTAGTTTGGACTAAAACACTGACTTTTACTGTTTATTTAACAGATGAAAAACTCTAGACTTATAAACATGAATATATGTACAGTTTTTTCTTTTATTATAATAATGTGATTATATCGGTGTTATTGAAATAGTGTAGAAATAGGTGTAGTTAAAAATTATATATATATATATATATATATATATATATATATATATATATATATATATATATATATATATATATATATATATATATATACACACACACACACACACACACACATACATTAGGGGTGTGACGAGATGAAATGTGGTGAGATTTCTCGGCACATTAAAATTATCCCACATCAGTGAAAATGATGTTGGAAAACACAGGTTTTATTCTTGACCACGCCCCCTATTGACCATGAAGCATGTCTCTCCCACGACTCACTGTTTAAACAGTTTAAATTGGACATTATTTGGACCTCACTACCCAGTCGTTCCCCATGGTGTGGACAATGACGTACATAGAAGATAATACAAGCACAACATAGAAACATTTACAGTACCACCACAACTCAGTACTCACGAACCTTTGACCTTTGACCCTAACCACAGCTCAACTTCCACAGTCAAACTGAATTGTCCAGTTGTTAAAGCGACAGTACTTATTTTTAGTCTATGTAGAACAGATAATCTATGCATATGAATTCTAATTATTTTAACTGTCATATATAATATTCATCATTTTAATCATGAAATATACTTATCTATGAAATGACAAAATAATATTAAATTATTTATCCTTTTAAACATTAATTTCTAAATATATCAACATCAGTCCACTTTGGCTACACTCTGAACTATTTTCAGTCTGTATTGAAACGGAAGAACTTTTTGTTTTGCACATATTGTTTGCACTTGAAAAAAAGGAGAAATATATAATTTTATTTATTTTATTTTAACTTTTAGAACATTTTATTTTAGTTTCAATGTGAAGAGGAATAAGTTCATTAAAAGGAAGAAGTTCATTAAAAGTTAACGCTTAGAGAGTAATAAAATCCATGTGTTTTCTTAAAGTCTCATCTTGATCTTGTGAACCCAATCTTGTATGTGTGTGTGTGTGTGTGTGTGTGTGTGTGTGTGTGTGTGTGTGTGTGTGTGTAAAATGAAAGAAATTTACGTGCAGGTGTTATATATAAAAACTTTAATTTTGTGTCAGGATGTGGACGTACAGTAAAAGGGTAAAAGTCCAAACACATGATAACAACTGTAGATACTGTTCAAAGACACTCCTTAGACACACACACACACACACACACACACACACACACACACACACACACACACACACACACTAATGTTGCAGTGGTAGAAATCTGGATGTCTGTGTGTGTGTCCACACAGACATATCATGCTATAACTCAATAAATACTGTAGATATCACCATGAAATTACATGGACATATACATATAACTAATGTGCATCTGATGTAATGATCCAATTGACTAAAGGTAAAAGGTCAAAGTCACAATTAACTAAAACGTCAAAGTCACATTATCAGTTCTAACTCCAGAACCAAATGATGTAGAATGAAGATTTATACAATTCTAATTATTGGTGTTATCACCTAAGACCAATAGTTTTTCAGATCTCTGGAGGTCAAAGGTGACATGTGTCCAAATTAACTTGTGTAACACTGTGTCAAACATAAACATATCACACTATAACTTAATCAATACTGGATATATTATCATAATATTACACACACTGAAACATTCTGTGAATATTAGTTTATTTATTTGGGGCGGCTGTGGCAGTTCACATCCTGGCTCTCGCTGTCCACATGTCCAAGTGTCCACATGTCCAAGTGTCCACATGTCCAAGTGTCCACATGTCCAAGTGTCCTTGGACAAAGACACTGAACCCTTAGTCTCCCAGTAGGACTGACAGAACCTTAGAACCTACTGTTGTATGAGTGTGTGTGAATGGGTGAATGTAAAGTTAATGTAAAGAGCTTTGAACAACTATAGAAGTGAAGAACATTTATTTACAACAATACTGTGTCTTGTTGTTTTTTAACTGTATTTTGTTCTGTCTGTAATTTCATGTTGTTTTGTTATTTTTCACTATTAGAGTTTATCTTTTATTGATACGTTTTTATATTCATATATTTTTATACATATTACTTTGTTACCAAGTCATTAGTTTGTATTCTGTGTTTTTAATTATTGTGTTCCTCTCTGCTGTATGTTGTGCATATGCTTTATTTGACTATGAAGTTGACTTTGACTAAAATATAAATCTGTGTGAAGGATGGAAATTTATGGAAATGATGTGGCTCTATAAAGACATTTTCTTGTCCCCATAAAGTATGAGGGAAACTGGTGCAAAGCCAAACATGTATTTTTCACAGGTATTGAAGATGTGCTTAGTTTTGTTGTTAGTAGGAGTAGTTTTATTTTCTGATTTTATTATTAAGTCGCCAAGGACGTATTAGATTCAAGTCTGTCTGTCTGTCTGTCTGTCAGCTGGATTACGCAAAACTTTCTGAACGGATTTTGATTAAACTTTCAGGAATGATAGATAATGGGTCAAGGAAGAAGCCACTAGATTTTGAGCAATGAAGGTCAAAGGTCAAGGTCACACTAAATGTCAACATTTAAAACATCAGTGGTAATGTCTCAGGTTTTTTTTTTTCGTTTGCATGGTCTGACCTTTGACCCCTAACCTTCAGACATCAGATGGGTCAACACTTATAACCATAACCTTTGACCCCTAACCTTCAGACATCAGATGGGTCAACACTTATAACCATAACCTTTGACCCCTAACCTTCAGACATCAGATGGGTCAACACCTCTGGCTCTATCATGTCACATATGAATAAAAAATCACACCTTGCTGCTGCTTGTTTAATTTTTATTTATTTATTTTTATTGTTTTATTATGCATTTTTTTATGAAATTATTTTTTTCCGATTTTGCAATTTTATTTATGTCTTTAAAATAACTAAAAAGACAAATAAGCAGATGTGTTTTCATCCACTACCCAATGGGTACTTTACCTACAAGTGAATACTATGAATATAGTTCATTTTGTTCCCATTTTTCATTTTAGTCTTTTGTCAAAGTTCATTCTTAGTTTTCACAAATCATTTTTGTTAGTCATATTTTAGTCGACAAAGTCTCAACATTTTAGTCTACTTTTAGTCAGACATAAACACAAGGTACAGTAGTACCTCTACTGACCACAGACCCAACTAACCAATAATCCAAGTAACGAAAAACCTTTACCTCAATTTTTTTGTCTCTGAATACAAAAGAAAATTCTGTTTATGAAACGCTCTATGTACATGACTGTATGTACTGTATTTAACTACATAATGTATGGAAATACGTACTGTACGTACTGTACGTACTGTACGTATCATCCCATTGGTTTTGAGGGAGCTACCCATGATGCTGGTGGTGACCTTTGACCCTCATTCATTGATGCGTACCTGTGTCGTCCCAGCATCAGAAGCTACATGTAAAGGACAGAACCACTGCTGCCCTCCGCGTGTGTCCACTGAACCCCCCCACAGTACATATTCATTATCCATGATGAGCCCAAAGAAAGTGACTCCTGGTGCGAATGAAAAGAAGAAGTGACTGCGTTATTAACACAAGTGAAACAGATGATGAAAAAGGAGGAGGAGCCATCATTCCACCAACACCAACAAAAACATGCCGGTGAAATCCCAGGAACCCTCCGAATTCCCCCCAAAAACATGCCCACGAGTCATACCATCGCCCACGGACATATACGCCCCGCCCACCCCAGGAAGATCACGAAAAGCCGCCAACGTCAATGGTCCCTGGATCTACACCCCCCGAAACAAACACCACTGAAGGGGAAGTGACAAAACAAACAATGGTATGAAAATGACCCACATGTCTGGGGTGAAAATGACCCACATGTCTGGGGTGAAAATGACCCACATGTCTGGGATGAAAATGACCCACATGTCTGGGATGAAAATGACCCACATGTCTGGGAGGAAAATGACCCACATGTCTGGGGTGAAAATGACCCACATGTCTGGGATTAAAATGACCCACATGTCTGGGGTGAAAATGACCCACATGTCTGGGATGAAAATGACCCACATGTCTGGTTCATTTGAATGGTTCAATGTTTAATGTTCCGTCAGTGACACATTTACCCACTGACACCCATACATTACATCTAAAATATACTGTTTATAAAAGTGAAAACACATGTTTATAATACATTGGTAATTTTCTAAAATCATTTTTTAGGGGTTTAGGGCAGGGGTCTGCAACCCTGGTCCTAGAGAGCCGTTATCCTGCATGTTTTAGATGTGTCCCTCTTCCAGTCTAGCACACAGATGATAGGCTGAATCAGGTGTGTTGGAAGAAGGAAACATCTAAAACATGCAGGATAGCTGTTCTCTAGGACCAGGCTTACAGACCCCTGGTTTAGGGGGTAGTATTGGGGGCCTTGGAACCAATCACACCTTTTATATATAAAATGAAACTATTCACAAAAAATTCACGGTACGAAAACTCCTGGAACAAATTAAATTAAAAGTAGGGGTACTACTGTATTTTAGTCCAAACATGTCAGTCTTTTTTTTTTTATTTATTTTAGGAATATTCTTGTGTATTAATTCCGGTTGAGTTGTGTTCTATAACTAACATATTGATTAAATGTCTGATTGAATTGACTTGAATGAATAAATTCTCAGTGCGTCTTCGATTTATTAGAAATAGCAACACATAAAAAACATGACAACACTACAGCTACCTTCATAACTGATCAAACAAACTGAAATTAAATAAACATTGAAGATCACAGTAGCCTATGTCAAATACTGTACAGATCAAATGTTCTGAATAATAATAATACATCACAATAACTAGTAGATCATTTAAAAGAAATATGTGTTATCAGATGTAGGTCTACAGTAGAAAATATTTATACTTTACAGTGGTGGCGGTCGCTGAACTTGTATCTTGGGTGGTCTCAGTGTAATTATCAATAATTAATCAAATGTATCTTATCAAGGCGTGGTTATGAGGCTGTGACAAATGTTAGTTAAAAACAGATCCAGATAGTAGAAAGATTAGAAGATGTTGTTTACGCAGCTCCTCTCCACATGTCTGTGACGTTACCACTTCATTCACTATCAAAGCACATGCACTAAAGTCCAAACAACAACAATAGTAAAGTGTGCAGCGTTACTGTGTTTCCTATCACTATTGGACCAGAATATGGTTGGTATTTATTAACCCTAAATAAAACACACACTTGTACACATCACTATTTATTTATTTATTTTGGATTTAACCCCAAACACAACAACATCTGTTCAACTATGAGGCTGGAGTTGGACTTATTATCCCCCACCTGAATGTGGTGCAGACCTGGACGATAATATGACCATGTGACCCAACGGAACCAACCACAACATTTGTGTGAATTTCATGGATTCTATTGAAATAAACAGAAAAGATATGAACAATCTGACAACATCTGAGGATCAATATCTGTAAATAAAGAACTAATATAGAAGAATAAAGTGGACTGGCACACACACACACACACACACACACACATACACACACACACACACACACATACACACACACACACACACACATACACACATACACACACACACACACACACATACACACACACACACACACACATACACACATACACACACACACACACACACACACACACACAGATACAGGACATTATGTCAAATCCCATTAGATTCACAGACTGTTTTTTTAATATAATCATCAATGGAAAAATAATAATTTCGTTTCGTTTAAAGTTCAGTTCAATACTGGACGTAAGTTTTTAATTTGGGACGATTCCGTATTTAAGGGTCGTTTAACAACCCTACACACACACACTGAAGGCGACCTGTCAATCAAACGAACACATCCAGCTCTACTGTCTATGGACATTAGCTTAGATGCTAATCAGCTGTTTTAGTAAAAACACCGGTGCTAACGTTAGTGTATGACAACTTGACAATTAACAGTATTAACAGTTTCATAACTAAAGCTAAAGTTAATGAACTTAGCATCAGATGGAAGTGGCGGCTGCTTTAACAGCCAATCACAGCTCACTTGACCACAGTGTCTTTGTAGCAGGTTTGTAGTTCAAACCCTCTCTATCTAACCACTCCTTTAGCTGTTTTCTTCAGCTTCTACATCCAACCATAGCACACGTAGTTCCTGAACCACTTTTCCTCTTGTCGTTGTCCATCATTTTTTTCACTAAATCACTCGGTGTTAACATGTAAAGTTAACAGGAGGAGCCAGACAGGAAGTGAACAGCATAATCAGGAAGTAAAGCAGTAAGGGGTCGTAAGTTCATGGTACTTTACACATCTATGAACATGATGACGTTCCATATTTTCCAGCCAATAAACAACAGCCAGACTCATGTGCATGCGCCCCTGTGGCCTCCTATCAAATACATTATGTCAGGTGTAGAGTCCTGGTAGAGTGACTCTATGTTCAGTTAATGGACAGAACGGTGGGCGCCCCATTCCACGTAACAACTTAACGTAAGTAAAGTGTAACTGGTTTAGTGAATATGAACGATATCGTTGCTAAGGATTAAATGACAAATATCAGAACTATGTTAAATTAATTCTTTAATAAATATATCAAAGATGTTAGCCTGTTAAGTTAAATGTTTTGAGATCAAATTATGTTGGGGTTTTTTTGGGTTTTTTTTTTTCATGTCCACCATGGGGCGGCGCCCCTGCGCCCAAGTGAACCGGCCGCCAATGTGCGGTGCATACACGCTATAAAATATTCTGAATAATAAATCACAATCACCAAAAAATAGACCTGATTCAACACAAAAATGGACGTCTCCAAGTCGAGCCACGCTAGCTCCTCCTAGCATCAGTAAATCTAATGTTCTATCGTAGTAGCCTAGCCACACTAGCTCCTCCTAGCATCAGTAAATCTAATGTTTTATCGTAGTAGCCTAGCCACGCTAGCTCCTCCTAGCATCAGTAAATCTAATGTTCTATCGTAGTAGCCTAGCCACACTAGCTCCTCCTAGCATCAGTAAATCTAATGTTCTATCGTAGTAGTCTAGCCACACTAGCTCCTCCTAGCATCAGTAAATCTAATGTTCTATCGTAGTAGCCTAGCCACGCTAGCTCCTCCTAGCATCAGTAAATCTAATGTTCTATCGTAGTAGCCTAGCCACGCTAGCTCCTCCTAGCATCAGTAAATCTAATGTTCTATCGTAGTAGCCTAGCCACACTAGCTCCTCCTAGCATCAGTAAATCTAATGTTCTATCGTAGTAGCCTAGCCACATTAGCTCCTCCTAGCATCAGTAAATCTAATGTTCTATCGTAGTAGCCTAGCCACACTAGCTCCTCCTAGCATCAGTAAATCTAATGTTCTATCGTAGTAGCCTAGCCACATTAGCTCCTCCTAGCATCAGTAAATATAATGTTCTATCGTAGTAGCCTAGCCACATTAGCTCCTCCTAGCATCAGTATATATAATGTTCTATCGTAGTAGTCTAGTTTCACTCAATGTAACTTTTGTCTAGATTTCCCTGAAACTGGTCGACCAATCACAGTGAAGTATAGAGTCAGAGGGCGGGACTAACAAAGTGACACTGTGACGATTGGTAGAGAAACAAGTGTAAACAACCATAGAAGAAGAACAACAACAGGTGTAGATTTCCTTTTATCACAAATGAGTGAAGAATGTGAGAAAACGTCAACAATCTTTAAATTCTTTTTACAGAAGCGACAACAGTCGTTCAGCTCCATAATCCACCATTTTGTTTAGTCATTCCTAACTTTCTCCAGACTCCTCCGTAAACTTTCAGTCGCTCTAACTACATCATCCTAAAGATTACACTGATTGGTTGTAGTACCGTCCTATTACATACAGAGGATTTGAAAGACAACCTTTTAGCCCCGCCTCCTCTGACTATGAAGCACCACAAGACCCATACATGGAATGAATAGAGATAGCACTGCTAGGCTAGGCTAGGCTAGGCTAGGCTAGGATACCACTGCTAGGGTAAAAGAAAATAGCTTTAATTCCAAATGTATTTATCCAGAAAAAATAATTATGAATTAAAATAAAACATGTAAATGTAGTGGTAGAGTTAGTCTGTAGAACTGTTGAGTTTGGTTTGAAAAACTTTTTAAGGACGTCAGTTCAGTCGCATTTTCCATGTTTGAGGAGCAGAGAAGGTGAATGACCTTTGACCCAGCTGTATACGGGCCAATGGTACCAGACGAGAACAAATTATTCATTTGATCCCAAACAATAAGAATCAACACTGAGTGTGTTATTAAACTACAGATAAAGGAAGGAAAGCGTTTGAGTATGTTCCAGTAAATAAAGGTGTAGCAGCTTCAGCCGTGTGTGTGTGTGTGTGTGATCCTGACACACACACACACACACACACACACACACACACACACACACACACACATATATACTTGTTTCCATGAGGTCCAAATTTGTAATCAAGTAGACATTGGGTTGTGTAAACATCTTCTTTTTTTTAATAAAATAAAACCAAAAATGACAATAATAATGAAAATTTCAAACTAAAATAAGAATAATTAAAATATTTAAATAAATAAAAAAATAAATAATTTTTTTTAAAGTAAATGCATCTTTAAAACCTTTTTTTAATAACCTATATTTGAGATTAAACCTGAACAGACAGAAGCAGAAGTTACACATACTGTACATTCACTATAACAAACACTATAATAAACAAAAACAATAAAAAAAACTAACTGATAAAAGCATAAATATTAGAAACATCACTATTATTTTGAAAGGTAAGAAAAGAACAACAACTAT
>CM035797.1:2000399-2005399 GCA_020466265.1 Siphamia tubifer
GGAGTAGTGAGTGGATTCAGCTGAGATTGGGTCCAGTTCATCCTGGTATCTATTAACAGGATGAACTGGACCCAATGTCAGCCAAATCCACTCACCACTTCCGGTCGGACGTCATTTTGAAATTGTGTGTGCGTACACGTTTCCTCTGTTCACACTGTAGCATCGCCAGTTCTTGACAGATTGTTCTAAAATGTGTTGTGTAGAAGACGGAAAGAAGGAAGAAACACATCGAATTTCATCTGATTCGACTCACAACTTCCAGTCTGAATTTTTGCGACTTTTCTCACTCTAGCGTCACATCCATCAGTTCATGGATCATGATGAAATTTGTTGTGTACAATTTTTTAATTGGAGAAAATGTTTGAAATTCATATGTTCAAAATATTAAAATTGTTCTGTCATTTGTTTTCAACTGATTTTAACCAATTTCCAGTATTTTCTTTAGTCCTGACCTCAGATGAGATAACACCCATAGGCTCCATGACGTCACGTAAAGACGTCACATGACGTCACGTAAAGGCGTCACATGACGTCACGTAAAGGCGTCACATGACGTGGCACCAATGGTATATTTGGTAAATGTATGACCTTTAACCTTAAAGCAGGTTATTGACATATTTAGTTAAATCAGACAATATCTTGTGCTTCATATTTAACATTAGATCTAACATGTGACATTTGGTCGTTGTGCGACGTCACATAACATCAGAGTGACGTCATACGTGGTCGAATATTGAAATGGACATATGTGAAAAACAGGAGCCAGGATTTCTGGGAATGTTTTTAAACCCTCTAAGGGATTGTTAATGATCCATAAAATAAATGGTTAGTGAACACAGAACACTAGTTTATAAAGAAGTTCTGAACATCCAGATCCAAACCTTGGCAGATTTAATGTGTTAGCGTTAGCGTTAGCACAGACTGGTGCTGCTTCACTGAGGTCTGAACTCTACCACTGATCTAGTTTAATGTGTTAGCGTTAGCATTAGCACACACTGGTGCCACTTCACTGAGGTCTGAACTCTACCACTGATCTAGTTTAATGTGTTAGCATTCGCGTTAGCATTAGCACACACTGGTGCCACTTCACTGAGGTCTGAACTCTACCACTGATCTAGTTTAATGTGTTAGCGTTAGCATTAGCACACACTGGTGCCACTTCACTGAGGTCTGAACTCTACCACTGATCTAGTTTAATGTGTTAGCGTTAGCATTAGCACACACTGGTGCTGCTTCACTGAGGTCTGAACTCTACCACTGATCTAGTTTAATGTGTTAGCGTTAGCATTACCACACACTGGTGCTGCTTCACTGAGGTCTGAACTCTACCACTGATCTAGTTTAATGCCACATGCAGCTGGCCCATGGCGGGACTACGGCGTCTACTGGGGCGCTGGTCTAGCACTGCGACTCCTGGGGGATTTTGGTGCTGGCTGGGCCGATCGGGTTCGGGTGGGCCCACCTCGGCCTCTTGCCTCAGGGCTCTGGGGGCTCTCTGCATCAGTACCAGTGGTCTCACTACCTGTCTCCCCCGCTGCTCTGTCCAAACAAATGGGTAATAAATGATTAATACATATTGAATTATTTGTAAGTTTTATAAAGTGTTTCCAAAGTAAAGACTTTTTGAAAAATGTTTGCTTCCTTGATTTTATTTAGTTGTGGTGACGGTCCTGAAACGACCAAATTGGTCTCTACTGGGTGTTTTTATTTTACCTCCAACAAGGAGGTGTTAAATTCAAGTCTATCTGTCTGTCTGTCACCAGGCTTACACAAAAAGTTCTGAACAGATTTTGATGAAAATTTCAGGAATGATAGATAATAGGTCAAGGAAGAAGCCATTAGATTTTGAGCAATGAAGGTCAAAGGTCAAGGTCACAGTAAAGGTCAACACCTAAAACACATCAGTGTTAATATCTCAGGGTATTTTCATTCACATGGTCTGACGTTTGACCCCTGACCCTAACCTTCAGGTATCAGATGGGTCAACACCTATGGCTCCATCACATCACGTTTTGACGTCATATGGGGTCATATCAAACCTTGGTGGTCTGCTGTCTATGACTTGTTTTAGTTTGATCTTTTTCATACCTATATTCGTTTGTGCCCTGCTGTAATGTTTTTAATGATTTATGTAAAGCACTTTGATTTGTACTTGCACATGAAATGTGTAATAGAAATAAACCTAGCTTCCGCCAGTACACTTTTATTATATCCTATGTTATACTTTGTATTATTGTTTTTTTAAAGGTGCAAAATAAAGAATATATATCATAATAATGGGGGGGGGTTTATCTCATCATCATTTTTACCTCATAATAATGATGTTTTATTTCATAATGCTTTTTCAGTTATAATGTTTTATTCTGTTATAATAATGGCCTTATTGATAGATTAGACTTGATAGAACTTTATTGATCCCCAGGCAAAGCCCTTGGGATATTGAGATTCCAAGAGCAGCACGACACCAGACCAAAAAAACTAAAAAACAGACTGAAGTCACAGTTCAGTCTAAGCTGCTCTAGGAGCTAGAATGATGGGGGAAGTACAGACACTGAGTCCTATCATCTAATTTGTTAAACCTATCTCTCTTACCAAGTCTGTTCATGACTCGTCACCTGGTGTCCCCCTTCCCCACTGCCCCCTCTGGGGGGTGAATCAAATCCCTCAGCAGTATCTGCATAAGGAACCATAGACAACAGAATCTGCAGTGTCCTGTGCTGACCTTTGACCCCAGACCTCCTCCCTCACCCTCACCTATCTGGTGGATGGACCTACCCCTCCCCTTCATCTACAAATTGATGTTAATCTATAGCCTGTCCATCCATGGGAGAGTGGATCTGTCCTCCTGTTTTCCACAAGATTACTGCTTTTTTCCCACTGGGTTTTGGAGTTTTTCTGCCGAGAAGGAGGGTCTAAGGACAGAGGGAGGGTCTAAGGACAGAAGGAGGGTCTAAGGACAGAAGGAGGGTCTAAGGACAGAAGGAGGGTCTAAGGACAGAGGGAGGGTCTAAGGACAGAGGGAGGGTCTAAGGACAGAGGGAGGGTCTAAGGACAGAAGGAGGGTCTAAGGACAGAGGGAGGGTCTAAGGACAGAAGGAGGGTCTAAGGACAGAAGGAGGGTCTATTCTATTCTGGGGGTCATTGTTCCCTCCTCTAAAAGCCTATGAGACAACATTGTTGTGAGTTGGTATCTCTCAATAAAATTGTATTGAATTGAATAACGAGCAAACAAACAAGAAAGATCACAGTGTAAGTTACAACAAAAGCTTAAGAAAGAAAAACTGTGAAAAAAAACTGGATTTGAAAAGTGCATCATAAAGTCCTGACAGTAAGAGTTGGTTCAAGTGTCAGAGCAGCAGTTAATAAGTAGATTAACAAGGATGGAGACAATTATTTATTAATGCGGATTCATCCTGACCCGCTTCTGGACCCACATTTTTAAAAAGTAGTCAGTGTTCTTTATGAACATCACATGACCTTTGACCTTACTGACATACCTGAACATCACATGACCTTTGACCTTACTCACATACCTGAACATCACATGACCTTTGACCTCATTCACATACCTGAACATCACATGACCTTTGACCTCACTCACATACCTGAACATCACATGACATTTGATCTTACTCACATACCTGAACATCACATGACCTTTGACCTTACTCACATACCTGAACATCACATGACCTTTGACCTTACTCACATACCTGAACATCACATGACCTTTGACCTTACTCACATACCTGCATTTATTTCTGTTTAAATTCCATGTCATTGTTTGTAAGTTAATATGTTTATAAACATCTTTGTTCTGCTTCATCATTCAAAAGTTATCAACGCTAACGCAGCATCTAAACCTGTAACACCCAAAGACACATTTACTCCATTAGGGAACTGTTTAAGTTACACATATCATTTTTGCACTGATACAGATATATTTAACATTTCATGTCCTTGTTTTGATACGACACAAACACAAATGAACTGAAGTGACGAAACAACTACATTTACCAACTGATGAATAAATACATCTATCTGTCTGTCTGTCTGTCTGTCTGTCTGTCTGTCTGTCTGTCTGTCTGAACCTGGTTTCCACTGAAACTCTTGCTCCCTTCACACCATAGGAAACTGACCACGATGGACGACACCTTCACCAACATTCAGTTAATAAAGTTTATTTACCAGGTTATTTCATGTTTATCTAAAACAACAAACGACTGCAACCACAGTATTTTTTTAATGACCATTCACTGTGGGTGAGGGCTCAGTGTGGGTGAGGGCTCAGTGTGGGTGAGGGCTCAGTGTGGGTGAGGGCTCACTGTGGGTGAGGGCTCAGTGTGGGTGAGGGCTCAGTGTGGGTGAGGGCTCACTGTGGGTGAGGGCTCAGTGTGGGTCACCCCACACATCAGTGTTGTGGACACATACAGTATAAAGACTTATTTACTGTGTAAGACACTCACAGAGGAAACGGGTCTGCAGGGTTGTACATCAACGTTTAATATCACAGGGAACCTGGGCGGAGGAATACCAAAAACACAACTAAATTCCAAAAAAACTAGTACCGCTACCATGGTTACAGATCTTTTTTTGCCCCGCCCCCTGAAGGGAAAGAATATGGTTTGTTTGTTTGTCTGTTTTTCAGCAACTTTACACAAAAACTCCTGGACCAATTTCCGTGCAAATTTCAGTAAAGGCGTGAGGTGGTCCACAATAGATCCCATTAAATTTTGGTGAACATAGGTCAAAGGTCAAGTTTACAGGGGAAAAAGTGTTTTAGGGCAAACCAGGAATGTCCTTTCATTCCTGTAGTCAGTTTAGAATTTAGCTTCTTTTTTCAAACACTGTTGATGTGCATTTGACATCAGAACCTTGAAGGACAAATTTGAAGACACAAGGTCAAAGGTTAAAGGCAGTGTTGTACCTGAACGCGTTCATTGAACGATCGTTCACGAACTATATCATATTTTTGACGAACTCGTTCACGTTTGCCAAAT
>CM035797.1:2014360-2016860 GCA_020466265.1 Siphamia tubifer
CATACATAAGGCGCGCTGAGAGTGCACCTTATAGTCTAGAAAATACGGTACATATATATTTTTACATATGTTTTAGATATTTTATTTTTTTTTGGTGGTTTTTTCCCTGTATTAAATTTTGGATTTTTCATCACTTTTATTTTTCTGTGAATTTAATGAATATTGAATATTGTTTCCCTTTCATTTTTGGTTTCTTAGTGTATTTTTGTGTGAAATCTGATTAAAAATAAATAAATCAATAAATCAGAGACAGAACAGTTGACCGACATAAGCCCCCCCCCCACCCCGGGCTCCCATATGTGTTTGCCAAGGCCCTGTCCTGGAGCCATCGATTGCGTATTCAGAGTATTGAGCCCCAGTGTCTATTATTCATGGTGTGACTGGAAACACAGACCGAGCACTCATTAAAACTTCCTCTGTCACTTCCTGTGATGTGAAAGCGTTCTGAGTGTCGGAACATCCGTCACGTCCTGAAGGAGCCCCTGTCTCGAGGGTGCGTGTGTTGTCACGGCGACGGCCAGGAGGAACAAAGGTGCTCCAAACTGCTGCGATCGAGTCATTTATTTCACAGGAATTAAGATTAAAGTCCAGCTTCGTCTCTTTAAACATGTTTAAGGTTCTTCATCTGAGCTCCACAGAGAAACAAAAACACCTGGACAGAAAACTTAGAAAAGTAAAGAACAGAACTCCTGGACCTGGAATATGGTAAATGTTCTGCATTTATATAGTTCTGTTCCATCGTCATGGTTCAAAGTTCTTTACATTAGCCTCACATTCACCCATTCACACACACACTCATACACCAGTAGGTTTCTAAGGTCAAAGGTCAGTCATACTGGGGGCCTAAGTCAGGGTTCAGTGTCTTGCCCAAGGACACTTCGACATGTGGACAGCCAGAGCTGGGACGCGAACCGCCAACCTCTCGGTCATTGGGCGACCCACTCTACCAACTGAACCACAGCCGCGCATATAATATGAGGCTAGGGGTATGGCTAAAAGAAACCAGGAAGTCCAATCAGAATCCACAAAGTCCACTTAGAAACCAGGAAGTTCAATTAGAAAACAGGAAGTCCAATTAGAAACCAGGAAGTTCATTTAGAAACCAGGAAGTTCAATTAGTAACCAGGAAGTTCAATTAGAAACCAGGAAGTCCACTCAGAAAACAGGAAGTTCAATTAGAAACCAGGAAGTTCAATTAGAAACCAGGAAGTCCAATCAGAATCCACAAAGTCCACTTAGAAACCAGGAAGTTCAATTAGAAAACAGGAAGTCCAATTAGAAACCAGGAAGTTCATTTAGAAACCAGGAAGTTCAATTAGTAACCAGGAAGTTCAATTAGAAACCAGGAAGTCCACTCAGAAAACAGGAAGTTCAATTAGAAACCAGGAAGTTCAATTAGAAAACAGGAAGTTCAATTAGAAAACAGGAAGTTCAATTAGAAAACAGGAAGTCCAATTAGAAACCAGAAAGTTCAATTAGAAACCAGGAAGTTCAATTAGTAACCAGGAAGTTCAATTAGAAACCAGGAAGTTCAATTAGAAACCAGGAAGTTCAATTAGAAACCAGGAAGTTCAATTAGAAACCAGGAAGTCCAATTAGAAACCAAGAAATTCAATTAGAAAACAGGAAGTTCAATTAGAAAACAGGAAGTTGAATTAGAAACCAGGAAGTCCAATTAAAAACCAGGAAGTCCACTCAGAAACCAGGAAGTCCAATTAGAAAACAGGAAGTTAACCATAAATATATTATTATCAGATAAAAATGTCCAAATTGTGGGGGAAAAAACTCAAAATTATGAGAAAAATTTTAATTATGAGATAAAAACTGGAAATTCATTTTATTTTCATGTGTTGTGTTTATTTGGTGTAAACATTCAGTGGTTTATTTAGAAAAAAACATGTTATTTCAAAAGGAAATAAAACCTCTTACTAAATGCAAGACCTGGACTGTAAGTCTGAATCTTCCAAAGGGGGGGTGTGTATGCGTGGGGGGTGGGGGCTCTGTTTCCGGGCTTCAACTTCATTATTCTAAAATCTCCCAGAATGCAGAGCGACGTGCGCTCATGATTGATCTGAAAACCACTGATTTTATTTTCTTTTGAGGAAAATCTTATGGATGGGTCTAAAGCAGGTGTAATTGGCCAAAGGCACGGCAGCGCCTGACCTGCCAACAATCCAAAGCCCCTCCAAGGTTGGCTGCCTCCCTGGGAAATATCCTGCATTCATTTCATTTAGTCTCCTCTCCAACATTCAATGGCACAACTTAATTAAATTGCTTGTCCATTGTGTTCATCCACTTACAAAGTTAATGATATTGTGGCGGGGAATTAAAGAGCGTTTTATAAAGCGCAGGGGATGGGAGCTGGCAGACACTACATTGCCCAGTTGAACCCTGTCAGTCGGCGGGCTGCTGGACCCCCTAATTAGCGGTGAAATGGATGCTTCCATCTGCCAATTTCCTGCCACGCTCATCAGTCGTGCCGTGGCTCCTTTAACCTGCC
>CM035797.1:2024360-2041860 GCA_020466265.1 Siphamia tubifer
AACTTTGTAATTGTGCGTCTGTTTGAAGTCGTCCCATTAGGGGAAGAGGTCGGTGCACATGACAGGTCCGTCAGCTCATTGATTTTCCACTTTCCGTCTCCCGCCTTTTGGAAAACGCTCGCTAATATTGTCGTGGACGGTTCATCAATCTATGTTTTTATCTGATTTAATATTACGCCTGTTCACGTGGCCTCGTTTGTGAAGGAAGTGATTGGATTAGGATCATAGAAGAAGAATAAAGTTGTTAAGAGCGAATCCTGGTTTGTGAGTCTGTACTGTTCCTGAAGACAATGTTTGAGTGACTCCTGCTGAAGACCATCCATCCCTAACGATGGTGAATTTGATATGAATAATAAAAAAAATTAAATTAAATAATTAGAACATTTTTTAAATACAGTCATGAATGTTTTGATACTCGGTCGTTCGTTAGTTTCTATAAAAGTCACTTCATCCTTAACTATGATGAATCTGACACGAGTGAATAAATACATAAAAATAAATATATTAATTAATTAACTACTTATTTAGATGATCCACTGCCATGATTTACTGACAGGAGAAGGAAAAAGAGGAAAAACAAAAAGAAAGAAGAGAAGATGAGGGAAAATATGGATAAAAAAGGAACAAAAAAAAAAGAAAATAGAGAAAAAGGTGGAAAGTGACGAAAAAGTAGAAAAGGAAAAGAGAAAAAAAGAAGAAAGTTTGTTGATATTTGTTATTTTAATGGTCATTTAATATTTTATAACTGTCATTAAAGAAGATTTTCTGAATAAAAATGAATAAATAATTGAATAAAAACAAAACATTAATTACACTAAATTAAAATAAATAAAGATGTGAATGTTATGATATTCAATCGTTCTTTAGTTTCTACTCAAGTTATTTCATCCTAATTATGATAAATTTGACACTAGTAAATAAATATATAAATTAATAAATTAACTTATTAATTAGATTTAAAATACATGAATGTTGTGATGTTCAGTCATTTATTGTTTATTTTCTGTCTGTATTTTTGAAACCACTGAAAAAAAAATCATGTTTTCAAACTCAAACACGAGTTAACGGATGAGTTCATGTCTAATATTCAACCAAGCGCTCAGTCACACACTGATTAAAATAAAGATTATTAATTATAGATGTCAAAATTAAAGCATTAACACAGTTCAATCCATCATCAGGATTAATCTGATTTGCTTTTAATTTGTAATGTGATTAAGTCATCTGCAGCAGAATGACTCTGAATGTCTCTGCCAGTGCACTGGGGTCACTTTGGCTAGTACAGTTAGCATTAGCATGTGCTAATGGACAACTGATCCTGGACAGTTAGCCTTAGCATGTGGTAATGGTCAGCTGATCCTGTAGTTAGCCTTAGCATGTGGTAATGGTCAGCTGATCCTGTAGGGTTAGCCTTAGTATGTGCTAATGGACAACTGATCCTGGACAGTTAGCCTTAGCATGTGGTAATGGTCAGCTGATCCTGTAGGGTTAGCCTTAGTATGTGCTAATGGACAACTGATCCTGGACAGTTAGCCTTAGCATGTGGTAATGGTCAGCTGATCCCGTAGTTAGCCTTGGCATGTGGTAATGGTCAGCTAATCCTGTAGAGTTAGCCTTAGCATGTGCTAATGGTCAGCTGATCCCGTAGTTAGCCTTAGCATGTGGTAATGGTCAGCTGATCCTGTAGTTAGCCTTGGCATGTGCTAATGGTCAGCTGATCCTGTAGTTAGCCTTGGCATGTGCTAATGGTCAGCTGATCCTGTGGAGTTAGCTTTAGCATGTGCTAATGGTCAGCTGATCCTGGACAGTTAGCCTTAGCATGTGGTAATGGTCAGCTGATCCCGTAGTTAGCCTTGGCATGTGGTAATGGTCAGCTAATCCTGTAGGGTTAGCCTTAGTATGTGCTAATGGACAACTGATCCTGGACAGTTAGCCTTAGCATGTGGTAATGGTCAGCTGATCCTGTAGGGTTAGCCTTAGTATGTGCTAATGGACAACTGATCCTGGACAGTTAGCCTTAGCATGTGGTAATGGTCAGCTGATCCCGTAGTTAGCCTTGGCATGTGGTAATGGTCAGCTAATCCTGTAGAGTTAGCCTTAGCATGTGGTAATGGTCAGCTGATCCTGTAGGGTTAGCCTTAGTATGTGCTAATGGACAACTGATCCTGGACAGTTAGCCTTAGCATGTGGTAATGGTCAGCTGATCCCGTAGTTAGCCTTGGCATGTGGTAATGGTCAGCTAATCCTGTAGAGTTAGCCTTAGCATGTGCTAATGGTCAGCTGATCCTGTAGGGTTAGCCTTAGTATGTGCTAATGGACAACTGATCCTGGACAGTTAGCCTTAGCATGTGGTAATGGTCAGCTGATCCTGTAGAGTTAGCCTTAGCATGTGCTAATGGTTAGCTGATCCTGTGGGGTTAGCCTTAGCATGTGGGAATGGTCAGCTGATCCTGTAGAGTTAGCCTTAGCATGTGCTAATGGTCAGCTGATCCTGTTGGTTTAAGGTCTTGGTGTCAAGTCGTCTGCGACACCTCGCAGGTACGTCACGGACTCTTTAGCCTGTGTAACTCATGCAGACAGTGTTGCAGAGAAAACAGAAACAAGGCTTCTGATTGGTCCATTCTACATCCACACTACATGCACTTTTACTTCCCTACTTTTCTGTCTTGTTTTGGGAAGACGATCGTCATTGTTGAAGGCGACTCGTGTGAAAATCGATTCGGCCGAGTGCGAAAGGAAGTGGAAGAATCTGCCGAGTTTGTTTGACAACGACAGGGTCTGATGTGGGGGTCTGTCAGCATCCGTTCAGGTGGGTGTGGGTCCATCAGGGTGGGGTTGTGTAGCAGTCATCAGTCAGTAGTTTGAGTGTGTTCATGGTGTGTCCTTGTAACAACAGTGTGTTGCTCGTCTGCTCAGTGATACACAGTGGAGTTCTAAGAGCGATAATGAAATATAGGAGTGAGCTGCTGCTTCTACTGGCATTCGTTTGTCACTGTGAGAAGAATGGAGCAGGAAGGACCTCATTTCTCTGCATGAAGAGCCCCCTCCCACTACACCCCCCCAGAGCCCCTCCTCCTCCTCCTCCCTTTAGTCCAAACACAACTCTTGGTAAATGAAGGCGACATGGTCTGGATCATGAGGCGTCTGGTCAAACATCTATAAAATATGAGTCTTTCTACAGCACACGCTCGCACTGATGGAGTTCCACTGTGTCTGTGGACGAAGCACGAACAACACACATGTTCCACTCTTTCTATTCCACACCACCATGGAGGTGTGGAATAGAAAGAGTGGAACAGGCGTTACGGTGGTTGATACCTGCTGTAGCACTAATGATACTGGATAAAAAAAAACACTATCTGTGCATTATTCCTTTTTCAAACTCAGCAGACTCTGCTCCTCCCAAATGCAGATTTAAAATCCACTTTTTCCATCTTTGTGAATGACAATCTTTGGTACTCTAAACAATTGTCTTTTCCTTCTATGGGTTACAACGATGGCCGCAGCCCTAAACTACACAAAACAGACATTTTCCCAACGGAAAACTCACTGGGCTTCACTTCCTGCCCTCCATCTGAAAATCCTGAGCTGACTGTATTATAATGTGATGTCACGTGAAACCAACCCATTAAACAGGAATAAAAACTCATGTAGTTGTGGGCTCATCCTTATAATAATAATAATAATAATAATAATAATAATAATAATAATAATAATAATAATACATTTTATTTGAAAGTGCCTTTCAAGACACTGTATAAGAATTTAGCAAAATAAAAACAATATAACAAAAACAACACAAAACAATATAAAATACAATAAATAACGAGGAATGTGACAGGACTGATAAAAATATAAATATAAAAAATAAGGAGGAGAGACCATGTGGATGATATGTACATTTGAAGAGATGTGTTTTGAGTTTGGATTAGAAGATGGACAGGGTGGCAGAGTTACAGAGGTCAGGGGTCAGAGTTACGGAGGTCAGGGGTCAGAGAGTTCCAGAGTTGGGGAGTGGAGTGGCTGAAGGTTCTGGTCCACATAGTGTGAATACGGGCAGTGGAACTGTGAGGTGGAGAGAGGAAGAAGATGTGAGGACACGGATGGAGTGAGCATTTACAGAGAGGTAGGAAGGGGCGGAGCTATGGGTGGGCCTACAGGTGTAGAGAAGGATGTTGTAGGTGATTGGTTGATTAACTGGAGCCAGTGGAGTTGTTGAAGGACACGAGTGATGTGGTGAGAAAACGATGTTCTGGTGATGATCCGAACAGCAGAGTTCTGGACCAGCTGGAGTTTATGGAAGAACTTTAGGGGACGCCAAAGAGGAGTGGACTACAGTAATCTGGACAGGAAGTTACAGGACTATGGACGAGGATGGAGGTGGTGTTGGGGGTGAGTGAGGGGCGCATGTCTGCCACTTATCCAGTTTAAAGTCATACATAGGGTTCACCTGTCAACAATGGTCCCAGAAGTAGAAGATAAATGTGACTGTTGTTCAAACTCACAGTTCCATTTGAGCCACAGGTTTTGTTTTTGACCTTCTGTTGGTCCAGCCAGGGCCAGTGTTAGTCATAGTCAGACTAGGCAGTCGCCTAGGCAATCAGATGTCTTGGTGGTGCCAAGTCCCACAGAATTAGAATTTTAAGATACTGTATTTACTGGACTATAAAGTGAACTGAAAAGACTTTAATTTTCTCCAAAAACTCGCGCCTTATATATGGATTAATTCTGGTTGTGCTTCGTGACTTCAAAGGTTGACTTTTTATCACGTAATCTCAAAAATAAGTATCAGAGTGTGTTTTGTTCCATGTTCCAACTCAACAAGGTTTATAGTTATTGTTAGTGTTTATCTTCACTTAATGTTCCTTACAATCCAGTTCACCTTATAGTGTGAAAATACAGTAAATAAATCATTAAAGTTAACATTGACAGTGATTATTCATGGACACTCAGTACGTACTCCATCAGATGTAGGACACTATGTTTACACATGATCATTTAGAATCACACTAAAAGGAAAGAGGGGTGTTGGCCTAATATTGGCCTAATGTTGGCCTAGTGTTGGTCTAATGTTGGCCTAGTGTTGGTCTAATGTTGGCCTAGTGTTGGTCTAATGTTGGCCTAGTGTTGGTCTAGTGTTGGTCTAGTGTTGGCCCAATGTTGGTCTAATGTTGGCCTAGTATTGGTCTAATGTTGGCCTAGTGTTGGCCTAGTGTTGGACCAATGTTGGCCTAGTGTTGGTCTAATGTTGGCCTAGTGTTGGCCCAATGTTGGCCTAGTGTTGGCCCAGTGTTGGTCTAATGTTGGCCTAGTGTTGGCCTCGAGTTGGTCTAATGTTGGCCCAATGTTGGCCTAGTGTTGGCCTAGTGTTGGCCTAGTGTTGGTCTAATGTTGGCCTAGTGTTGGCCTAATGTTGGCCCAATGTTGGCCTAATGTTGGCCTAGTGTTGGTCTAATGTTGGCCTAGTGTTGGTCTAGTGTTGGTCTAGTGTTGGCCCAATGTTGGTCTAATGTTGGCCTAGTATTGGTCTAATGTTGGCCTAGTGTTGGCCTAGTGTTGGACCAATGTTGGCCTAGTGTTGGTCTAATGTTGGCCTAGTGTTGGCCCAATGTTGGCCTAGTGTTGGCCCAGTGTTGGTCTAATGTTGGCCTAGTGTTGGCCTCGAGTTGGTCTAATGTTGGCCCAATGTTGGCCTAGTGTTGGCCTAGTGTTGGTCTAATGTTGGCCTAGTGTTGGCCTAATGTTGGCCCAATGTTGGCCTAGTGTTGGCCTAGTGTTGGTCTAATGTTGGCCTAGTGTTGGCCCAATGTTGGCCTAATGTTGGCCTAATGTTGGCCCAATGTTGGCCTAATGTTGGCCTAGTGTTGGCCCAATGTTGGCCTAGTTTTGGCCTAGGGCACCACATTGACCAGAACCCACCCTGGGTCCAGCTATATCAATATAATGTCTGTCCGTTGGTGAAATAGTTCCAGGCTGAATATTTTTGGAATACAACTTTACTGTCAGTTAAATTCAGGTCACATTACAGTTGGCTTTTCTTAAAGGTGTAGGAGTTAAAATACACAACTCATCACCTCCAGTTTGACTCAAGGATTTTGACTCAGGAAATGAGTCTCTGCCGCTGTTGTTATGGCAACCGACGACACCCGGTGCATGCTGGGAGAAATGACCAGCTGTCTATTGGATTGACCTCCACACAATTGTGGGTTGAAATGAAATGATCACAGCTCAAAGTATGTCTACTATTGGTGTAAACCCTGCTGCCCTGGACTACTACTGTTCCTCTGACAGTTAACCTTTTCATATTTTCAGATTAAACTGAAAATTGAGATTAAAGTCGAAATCTCATTTCACCTTTAATGTTGAATCACCTTGAATGTTGTCATATCAAAAATATTTTTTTTCTTCACATGTGGCCCTAATGGGCGTAGGAATGGGTACATGTCCATGGGTTCAGTTTAATATTATGTTTTGTTTTAGTTTTTTTTTTTCTTTTCCTTGTGTTGTATTTTATTGTAGTTTTTTGTTTTGTTTTGTTAACTCTTGTCTTCTCACTGTTTTGAATTTTTTTGTTCCCTTGTTACAAAAAAAATGTAATTGGATAATGTATAAGACATACTGGTCACTGTCTAATTAATAAACACAAAAACAAAAACTCATGTAAACAGGCCAATTATATAACAAGTGAAACAATGGTAGAGTCGTTAAAGTCAATTTAAAGGAAGCAGGATTAGTGGAAGAGTGTGTATTTATCTGAACTAACATTAACTGTATTTTATTAACCTGTGGAGATAAAAATAACTTTATAATTCATACACACAGCTGCACAACACTGTTTCTACTGGAGACACTGAGTTCAATGTCTTTGCCCAAGGACACTTCAACATGTGGAGCTGGGATTCAAACCACCAACCCTTTTGGATGACTGACAGACAGACAGACAGACAGATACAGTCATGCATCTGCGTCTGTCCTTGGGTCAAAGCCACAGACGTTTTCAGTTTTGAGGTCATGTTGATAAAAAAATGATAATAATTTTTGCTGGCGTGTGTAAAAAAAAAAGGAAAACCTAAGCAGCTTTTGTTTCTTTGCGTGGGTGTTTGCGTGGCGTTAGCGTCTGGGGGTGAGCAGAGGCGTTCTCTGTCTGCACAACGGTGAGCACAGGAGCGTGAAGCTTTAGAGGAACTGTGCGAAAACAGGCAGCGGCTCGTCTCCGGCTCAGACGCCGGTCCGGTGGCTCTTTGTGGACCGTCTTTGTCTTTATGTAAAAACCAATGCTGGCCAATGATGTGTTATGTAAAATTCCCAGAGGCTTGATTGAAATGGTTGGATATCCTCCATGCTAGCTTAGTTATACTCCAGTGCATCACACCCAAAGCCAATGGAAATGCACCCGCAGCTCCTCAGATAACCACAAATTATGTCATGGCTTTTTTTCCCTCTTATTGTATGATTATAATAATAAATAAAAAAGAGCGGAACAACAGACGACTTTTCCTACGCAGATGTTTCTTTTTTCTTTTTTCTTGTATCCGTACAATCGTCAGGCGTCCGGCTTTTCCCGCCTTTCCTGCAGTCTCCGTACAAAGACAGACTTCTTTGGGGATGTGGAACGTGAGCGAATCCTGTGCCAGGGGGGCGACGACGGTGGCGGGAGAAGTGGGAAAAAAGCTCGTTGGCGCTCCTGTAAAAACTTCACACGCGCACAAACGTGGGAAAGAAAAGAGGATTTATTGGAACAGAGGGTCAGGGTTCTGCCCAAAAGTCTCCAGGGTCACATCTATTCAACCAGCCAACAGGTGGGAGGGAGCACAGCAGGCTCTGCAGCATCGCGACTTGGTGACGTACAGACTCTGCAGCGTACAGGCTGCGGCGTACAGACTGTAATGTACTGACTCTACAGCGTACCGAAGCTGCAGTTTCTCGCAAAACAATAACATTACTACAATTTCAACAAACTATATTTGTGCTTTGTTTCCATTGACAGTTGTTCTCGGCAGGAGCGTCGTAACTCTCATGAAATATCATCCCGCGCGATTTCACTGCTGTCATCTTCAGATTGACCATCACTCTGATAATGTTTGAGTGAATGAATGAGCTAATTCTCTGGTCAGTAACAGTCTGTGGTGAACTCTTTAAAGACACTAACATGTCAAACAAACCAGCTGGTTAATATTATAAGGGTCTGTACATGAGGTCCCCACATTGTCAGGTCAAAATATTAAGTGTAAATATGTTTAACACTTAACAACAACATATTATATTTATGTTTTTTCCACAGTTCTTGCCCTTGACAGTTTACAGAACAGAGAATATATTTATCTGTAAAAAAAAACAACTTAAATATGTAAACACTAACAGATAATAAAGTAAACCTTCACTGTGTCGACTGTAGGAACCACCTGATCACCACTACAAGATGGCCGCTGTAGTTCTGGTGTCCCAGCAGCCAAAGGTTGTCATGGTTACAGCGACTGCCATTTTCACTCCCAGAGAAGTGATCATGTGACCATGTACGTCACATCCTGTGACATATAGTGGTGGAAAATATATTTCCATTGTGCTTTTGTGATGTATTAGAATATGGAAACGTCTGAAAAACCACCTCATGAAAGCGTGAAAACTTTTTATCGATATTTAAGTGGTTTTTCTAAATTCAGGAGTTTCCATCAGCAGTTTTTTATACAGATGTTTACATTTTGTGAATTTCCGAGGGTAATGGAAACGGAACTTGACTCTCCAGCGTACTGACTCTGCGGCGTACTGACTCTGCGGCGTACTGACTCTGTGGTGTACTGAGTTTGTGGCGTACTGAGTCTGCGGCGTACTGACTCTGCGGCGTACTGACTCTGTGGCGTACTGACTCTGTGGCGTACTGACTCTGCGGTGTACTGACTCTGCGGCGTACTGACTCTGCGGCATACAGGGCATCTGTTTGAATGAAAGTGGAATGTGTACTAAAGGTGAAATGGTTGTTTGAGGACTTCCACTCATTCCAATCTAAAAATGTTGGAGTCAGTTTAATTTCCTGGACGTTTCCTTTAATTCATGTCACAGTTGATGTGGTTTCTATCAGATCATTCTGCTTCACTCTCACTGTTTCAACTGTGGACCAGTGTCGTGCAGTGAGGTCTGTGGCAAGTGAGGCACTGACTTTTTCTAAATCAGATTTTCAAATCCACCAAATATTTGCTAAATACATTAGTTTCATATGTCATTGCAGCATCATTTATATGAGCTACATATTTTAATATGAATATTTGGCAAACGAAGAATGAACATTGAATGGGGGCAACTTCTACCACAGGACACACTACAGTGGGGACACACGGCACAAGACAGAAGACAGACACAACAGTTCCTTTAACTCTGGCGTCGCTCGTCCATTCTTTATCAAGTCCCGCTTTCCTTGAAAGTCCGACTTTGAAAATCCTTTCAGTTTAGCTATAACGTCCTGATCCTCCATGGTTTTAGATCAGTGGTTCTTAACCTGGGTTCGGTGGAGCCTCCGCCCCTCAGTCTAGTCTGCAGTTAGTGGACACAGTTATTAAAAGCGTCCTGCTCTGGGATTTCCTACCGGTCTGCTTTGAGGTCGCGGGTTTATCCAGCAGAGTGAGACCTCCTTCTCAGTCGGTACCACACACCGGAATTAGCCCGTTATCTCCTGAGTGCCGATCCAGGCAAATAAGCTCCTGCAGACACACAACGTGGCGGCGGGAACTGGTACTTTTACCCACGGTGATGACACATTGTAAAAAAAAAAATTATATTTTATTTTTTACTAAAGAAGGGTTTGGTGAACGAGCAGATGAAACTGGTGAGGTTCGGTTCCTCCAACAAGGTTAAGAAGCACTGTTTTAGATGAAGCCAACAATAACACCACAACAACCATTGGTAACCTAGTAACCAGATAAAAGTGAGTTGACGTAGACCACGCCCCCTCTACTGAGGCAGAGTTACTGCCTGTCTCACCTCATGTCTGTTCACTTTTGTTTTATGTCAAATTGTTAACACTGCATAAGTGGAAAACATAGTTAAAAAAACACAACCCATTATAAGTAAAGTGAGTCCATATAACAGACATATGTAAAGTGGATAAAAACCTCTTTCTACAGCTTTATGTTGTTAGCATGAACAGAGGAAGCACAAAGGTCACGACCTCCAACACTAAACAAGGGATTGTTCAATCTGTGCTGAGGCATGGCTTGGAGCTGCCTCAGCACACTGCATATTCACTGCATATTCACTGCACATTCACTGAATATTCACTGCGTATTCCCTGCACATTCACAGCGTATTCACTGCACATTCACTGCACACTCACTGCATATTCACTACATATTCACTGCACATTCACTGCGTATTCACTGCACATTCACTGCATATTCACTGCACAGTCACTGCATAGTCACTGCATATTCACTACATATTCACTGCACATTCACAGCGTATTCACTGCACATTCACTGCACACTCACTGCATATTCACTACATATTCACTGCACATTCACAGCATATTCACTGCACATTCACAGCACATTCACGGCACATTCACTGCACACTCACTGCATATTCACTACATATTCACTGCACATTCACTGCGTATTCACTGCACATTCACTGCATATTCACTGCACAGTCACTGCATAGTCACTGCATATCACTGCACATTCACTGAATATTCACTGCGTATTCCCTGCATATTCACTGCACATTCACGGCGTATTCACTGCACATTCACTGCACACTCACTACATATTCACTGCGTATTCACTACGTATTCACTGCACATTCACTGCGTATTCACTGCACAGTCACTGCATAGTCACTGCATATCCACTGCATATCACTGCATATTCACTGCAGTTGAAGAGGAAACAAACAAATACGACCAGTTTGGTCACGAAAATGATTGAAAGCATTGGAATCATACAGACGTGATTTATAACACAGACACTTGGACAAATATTTATTAGTATTATTTATATTGATCATAACTCATGATGGATTATGTCTGGAGAGACCCTGCCTCACCTGCCTCCTTTAACTGCACGACTCTGCTGTGGACGTCTTATCAAACTACTTTCATCAGTTGTTGGGCAGTGTTAGCAGCTGCTATGTGCAGGTGCACAGCTGTTAGCAGTAACAACGTTAGCGTATTAAGTAGCTCCAAGAAATTATGAGGTGTGAGTTTTTGTTCACTTTATGGATTTTTTTTGTTCATTTTTGTTCAATATACTGAATATTTTTGTTCATTTTACTTAAACTTCCATTAAACTCTCTGTGGTGTTAAAAACTTCCATAAACACTCTTTTACTCCCCTTAAACTTCTCTTAAACTCCCCTTAAACTCTGTGTGGTGTTAAAAACCTCCATAAAAACACTCCTGACTCCAGCTCAGTATTCGGGGACATGTCTCATTCCACTTGGCCAGTTATTTTTCTTTTTTTCTGAGGCACAGAAATGTAATTAGGCAGTAAAAATTAAGCGGTTGAATTGAAGTAAAGGAGCATAAGATCCAATCTAATTAGAGTTGAGTTTAACGAGCTGCTAATGAGCTCCAGCATGGCGTACACAGGCGCTCTTTGTGGGATGAACTTGTGCAGGAGCTTCTAACTGGAGCTGCCTTTGTCTGTGATTAGCTCCCACTAGGGAAGAATTACTCAGTTAAATATGGTTAGCTTTGCTTTGGTACCTTCATGGGACACCACCTGGGTTTCCTCTGGGGGTCACACGGAGGTTTGGACCGCTGATGGAAACTGACAAATACAGCCTCACACTGATAACCACCACTTATCTGTTAGATGAGGATAATGAGAAGCAAAGTTTATATGTTAAATGAGAACACTGATAACCAAGGTTTTTCTCTGTTTAAGGATATTCACTGTGTCAGTATCAAAAAACTTCAGACAAATCCATCTGTAACTTTTTGAGTTATGTTACACAGACAGACAGACAGACAGGTAAACAGACAGACAAGTAAACAGACAGATAAACAGACAGACAGATAAACAAACAGACAAGTAAACAGACAGACAAGTAAACAGACAGACAAGTAAACAGACAGATAAACAGACAGACAGGTAAACAAACAGACAAGTAAACAGACAGACAGACAGATAAACAGACAGACAAGTAAACAGACAGACAGATAAACAGACAGACAGGTAAACAGACAGACAGATAAACAGACAGACAGGTAAACAGACAGGCAGATAAACAGACAGACAGATAAACAGACAGACAAGTAAACAGACAGGCAGATAAACAGACAGACAAGTAAACAGACAGACAGATAGACAGACAGGTAAACAGACAGACAGATAAACAGACAGACAAGTAAACAGACAGACAAGTAAACAGACAGACAGATAAACAGACAGACAGGTAAACAGACAGGCAGATAAACAGACAGACAGGTAAACAGACAGACAGATAAACAGACAGACAAGTAAACAGACAGACAAGTAAACAGACAGACAAGTAAACAGACAGACAAGTAAACAGACAGACAAGTAAACAGACAGACAAGTAAACAGACAGACAGGTAAACAGACAGGCAGATAAACAGACAGGCAGATAAACAGACAGACAGATAAACAGACAGACAAGTAAACAGACAGGCAGATAAACAGACAGACAAGTAAACAGACAGATAAACAGACAGACAGGTAAACAAACAGACAAGTAAACAGACAGACAGACAGATAAACCGACAGACAGATAAACAGACAGACAAGTAAACAGACAGACAGATAAACAGACAGACAGGTAAACAGACAGACAGATAAACAGACAGACAAGTAAACAGACAGACAGATAAACAGACAGACAAGTAAACAGACAGACAATTAAACAGACAGACAGGTAAACTGACAGACAGATAAACAGACAGACAAGTAAACAGACAGACAGATAAACAGACAGACAAGTAAACAGACAGACAAGTAAACAGACAGACAGGTAAATAGACAGACAGGTAAACAGACAGACAGATAAACAGACAGACAGGTAAACTGACAGACAGATAAACAGACAGACAAGTAAACAGACAGACAAGTAAACAGACAGACAAGTAAACAGACAGACAGGTAAATAGACAGACAGGTAAACAGACAGACAGGTAAATAGACAGACAGGTAAACAGACAGACAGATAAACAGACAGACAGGTAAACATGACTCCATTATCCCTGTACAGAGTCAAAAGTTGTTTAATTACTGTTAGAAAACATTGACAGTTAAACTAAATATGACAGAGTAGAGTTCATCTGAAACTACAGTAAATGTAGAATAAAAAACTAAAACACACATGTATATAATAAAAAATATATATGTATAATTAAAAACACATATATGTGTATAATAAATACAAAAACATATGTCATGGCTCCAGACATGTTTCAACGTCATTATATTTAACACCACAGTTTTACATGTTCACTTTTTTCTTTTTTTAAATCATCCATACAGATAATATTGATTTGTAAATGATTAATCAACAGTATTGATAACATGCAGTTGTTTATTTGGAGCACAGCTCTACAAGAAAGATTAGAACTGACTGAAAAGTGTTTAAAGTGTTTAACTGAACTGAAATTTACACTGAAAACAAAGAAGAGACAGATTAAACATTTTTTAAAAATTAAACTAAATTAAAAATGTCTTAAAGGCTCCAATCTGAACATCTGAATATGTGATGGACTATTCTCCATTACAGTCACATGACCCTTACATCTACTGATGTCATTCAGTATGAGCGTATGTGATGTGTGTGTGTGTGTGTGTGTGTGTGTGTGTGTGTGTGTGAGCGTATGTGATGTGTGTGTGTGTGTGTGTGTGTGTGTGTGTGTGTGTGTGTGTGTGAGTGTGAGCGTATGTGATGTGTGTGTGTGTGTGTGTGTGTGTGAGCGTGTGTGTGTGAGCGTGTGTGTGTGTGAGTGTGTGTGAGTGTGTGTGAGTGTGTGTGTGAGCGTGTGTGTGTGTGTGTGTGTGTGTGTGTGTGTGTGTGTGTGTGTGTGTGTGTGTGTGTGTGAGTGTGTGTGTGTGTGTTACGTCCCCAATTTTCATAGGGGGTGAGGGGAGTAACACGGATATGGGAAGTCAAGGAAAAACCGACTGATACGTGGTCAAAGCAAGAGTCCTTTTATTACACAAACAAATGATAAACAAACTGAGGAAAAGGACTCAACTCACAGTGAGCTCCCCACACCGAGAGCCATTCAGCCAGGTAGCCCGAGAGAGGACAACACCAGTCCTTGGCAAACCAGCCACACACGTCCTCACACCAAGGCCCACAGGGCCGAACTGCAGCTCTCTCCAGGCTTGTATGCCGCATGCACCTCACGGCCACGCCCACTCATTATTGGCCACAGGTGAGGGCAATGAATGGTGAGGCAGGACCTGGAGAGAGACAGCAGGGCAAAACACACACAGATACACACGGAGGCCAAAGGGCCGTAACACCCCCCCCCATAAAAACAAACCCCTCCCGGTTTGTAGCCAGACGTTAACTGTTTCACCCCCGGGACAGCGCGTCCGCCACGACGTTGTCTGCCCCCTTCTTGTGCCGTCTATGTTAATATGACACAGGCGTTTCTTCCTTCTCCGCTCAGGAGTGGAGATGACATAATCTGTGTCAGATACCTTCCTCTCCACAACATACGGCCCCGAAAAGCGGGCTGTGAGAGCAGAACCTGGCACCGGCAACAACACCAACACTTGGTCTCCTGGCTGGAACTGACGCTCAACCGCTTTCCTGTCATACCGCTTTTTCATGCTGCCTTGGGTGGTAGAAAGAGCCCTCCCTGCCAGTACCGAGGCGTTCTGCAGACGTTCCCTACACTGGGAGACAAAATCCACCACCCCCACCTTAGCGGATGGGCTAGACATGAACCTCTCCTTCAACACCTTCATAGGCCCAAGCGCATTGTGACCAAACACAAGTTCAGCTGGGCTAAAACCGAGGGATTCCTGCTTAGCGTCACGAATGGCAAAAAGTACAAAGGGAACACCCTCATCCCAGCTATTCCCGGTGTCACAACAATATTTACGTAGCATACTCTTCAGGGTCTGGTGCCAACGTTCAAGCGCACCTTGCGAATCAGGGTGGTACGCGCTAGACACAGAATGGGAGACACCTAAAGACTGCAGAGTCTGTTTGAAGGCTTTGGAGAGGAAGTTACTACCCTGGTCAGTTTGCACTACCTTAGGGAGCCCGAATGTGGTGAAGAACTTCGTCAAAGCCCAAGTGATAGCTGGGGCAGTAATCCTCCTAAGGGGAATGGCCTCAGGGAACCGGGTAGAAACACACATCACAGTTAAAAGGAACTGGTTCCCAGACTTGGTACGGGGCAACGGACCTACACAGTCCACCAGGACACGCTCAAACGGTTCACCTCAGGCAGGAATAGGGCGCAGAGGGGCTGGAGGCACCACCTGATTCGGCTTTCCCACAACCTGACAGGTGGTACTGTCATGCCCTCTGGCTCGATCTAGTGGCAGACTCCGTTCCTTGCTTTTTCTTTTTGTTTTTCTTGGGTCTGTGAACAGGTGGAAGAGATTCCTTGTCACTTCAGCTGAGGTGGGTTTAGCCTTGATTGGCTCAGTACTTAAAGAGACTCATTCCACAACTCGACGCCGGACCGTAAACCACTCCTGTTGGAAATCCACCTGAAACCTGTAACAGAAATCCTTGTCCTACCCGCTTCTCCGCTCAGCTCCCCTCTCCTTTGATGCCCTGCTTGAAAGTGTTGATCTTTGCGTCCTGGTTGGTTAAGTACTCAGTGTTTTGTTTTTGTGGTTAACTTAGTTTTGTGTATTGGTAGCAGTTTTGGTGGTTTTGGTTTGCTAGTTTAAATCCTGATTTTCTTTTGGTAAAAATTATTTCCAGCATTCTGTGTCTAGTTGTCGCTGCGTCCTTAGTTCTGTGTATTCTGGTAGTATCAGCCTTTTGCTGCTCTTTAAGTTCGTATTCTGTATCAGCCTTTTGCTGCTCTTTAAGTTCGTAATCTGTATCAGCCTTTTGCTGCTCTTTAAGTTCGTATTCTGTATCAGCCTTTTGCTGCTCTTTAAGTTTTGTATTCTGTATTTTGGTTTTGTGTTTTTGGGAGAGTTACTGTACCCTTACTCTAGGCTTCTTTTGTGTTGTTCTAAAAGAAATAAATAATTTTTCCTAACTCTGATCCGCTGGTTTTTGTGTCTGCACCTGAGCCTTGGTGTCTGAATTGTGACAGGTACAGGTTCTACAGAAACGTGCAACGTCAGCCTTCAACCCTGGCCAGAAGAAATGCCTGAGAATACGGTCATAGGTTTTGGTGACACCTAGATGACCAGACCACAGATGTTCGTGCGCTAACGCCAGCACATGCTGCCAGCACTTGGTAGGGAGAACTATCTGGTACACAGTGGCCCAGTCCTCACCTGCCCTACCTGGCTGTGAAACCCACCGACGCATCAGCATATCATCATCAATAAGAAAGGACTGCTGCTCACCACACTTGGTGTCACCAACAGCTGAAAAACACTTGGCCAACGACTGGTCTTCTTTCTGAGCCCTGATAAGTGCCTCACGGGTAAGCGGCATGGACACACTGTCAGTTGCAGGCCTAACCATATCCTCAGACTCCTGAGCAACGCAGTTCCCAACCTCACCCACAGGGGAGAGCCCCTCACCGGAAATAGCTGCAGCAAACAGTGTGTCTGACAAGTCAACTTCCTGAGCCTGCTTTCTGGCTTGTGCCCGGGTCAGAACACTGGCTGTGAACACCCCTGGGTGCCGTTGGGCAACTTCATCAGATCCTGACTCTGAGATGGGAACACTGACAACCTCAGGTGGGGGACATACCTCACCCCCAGCTATATCGTTCCCCATGATGAAGTCTACCCCATCAATTGGGAAACTGGGGCGAACAACTACCGGATAGAAACCTGTGACAAGGTTAGTCTGTATGTGTACACGATGGAGGGGAGCAGGCACAAAACCCATCCCAATGCCCCTGACTATTGTGCTAACACCACATGCCGACCTCTCACCCACAGGCAACACGCTGGACAGAACGAAGGACTGAGAGCCCCCAGTGTCACGCAGCACAGTAACGGGACACTGGTCCTCTGGGTTCCCTGTGAGAGACACATGACCACCAAAAATAAATGGCTTAAAACAGTCATCAGGCACTTTCTGAGCAGCAGACAGACCCCCAACAAACTCTGTTTTTACTAAGCCCACCCCTTTTGGCTGCTTTTGGGCAGTGGCTTGTTGCTGCTGGCGTTTTAAGGCCAAGCACTCAGCTACCAGGTGGCCAGGCTTGTGACAAAAGAAACACTGCCTATCCGTCCTCGTCGTCATACCCAACCGGGGAGCCGTAACGCGAGGAACCGGCTTGTCAGTGGACCTCACAGACAACTCATGGGGAGTAGGCTCACGTTTCGTGAAGACTGCCTTGTGTGTGAGGGTGAACTCATCAGCCAAGGCAGCTGCTTGCTGTAAAGTGACTACCTTCT
>CM035797.1:2046860-2069360 GCA_020466265.1 Siphamia tubifer
TCATCAGCTCCAGCCCATCTCCCTCTGACCTCCGGAACCTACTGCAGACTCAATTAATTTTACAAACCAAAATCAATCGGCCTGGGGAATAAGGACAAGGAGGCGGGGCTAGAGTTAGGACACACCCACCAAGAGGGTATGCCTCTGTTTTATAGATAAAATAGTTTAATGAGGAGGGGGGGCTGTAGGGGATGAAGGGAATACTCATTTCCACTTTTCTGTTGCTATGGTTACCTGAAAATGACTGAAGTCAATATTTTTCACAGGGTGGGTTCTGGTTAATGTGGTACACTAGGCCAACACTAGGCCAACACTTGGCCAACACTAGGCCAACACTAGGCCAACACTAGGCCAACACTAGGCCAACACTAGGTGAACACTAGGCCAACACTAGGCCAACACTAGGTGAACACTAAGCCAACACTAGGCCAACACTAGGCCAACACTAGGCCAACACTAGGCCAACACTATGCCAACACTATGCCAACACTAGGCCAACACTAGGTGAACACTAGGCCAACACTAGGCCAACACTAGGTGAACACTAGGCCAACACTAGGCCAACACTAGGCCAACACTAGGTGAAAACTAGGCCAACACTAGGCCAACACTAGGTGAACACTAGGCCAACACTAGGTGAACACTAGGCCAACACTAGGCCAACACTAGGCCAACACTATGCCAACACTAGGCCAACACTAGGTGAACACTAGGCCAACACTAGGCCAACACTAGGTGAACACTAGGCCAACACTAGGCCAACACTAGGTGAAAACTAGGCCAACACTAGGCCAACACTAGGTGAACACTAGGCCAACACTAGGTGAACACTAAGCCAACACTAGGCCAACAGTAGGCCAACACTAGGTGAACACTAGGTGAACACTAGGCCAACAGTAGGCCAACACTAGGTGAACACTAGGCCAACACTAGGTGAACACTAGGCTAACAGTGGGCCAACACTAGGTGAACACTAGGTGAACACTAGGCCAACACTAGGTGAATACTAAGCCAACAGTAGGCCAACACTAGGTGAACACTAGGCCAACATTAGGCCAACACTAGGCCAACACTAGGCCAACACTAGGTGAACACTAGGCCAACATTAGGCCAACACTAGGCCAACACTTGGCCAACACTAGGCCAACACCCCTCTTTCCTTTTAGTGTAATTGTAAATGATCATGTGTAAACATAGTGTCCTACATCTGATGGAGTACATACTGAGTGTCCATGAATAATCAGTGTCAATGTTAACTTTAATGATTTATTTACTGTATTTTCACACTATAAGGTGAACTGGATTATAAGGAACATTAAGTGAAAATAAACACTAACAATAACATGGAACAAAACCCTCTTATTCTGACAAATCAAACTTTAAGTCCAAGTCCAAATTATGTGATAAAAAGTCTAAATGTGTGTTGTTGTTTTTTATTGTATTTTTTTTCCCCTTTTGTCAAAAGCTCTTCAGCGTCCTAGAGGGGGGGTGTCCCATACACAAACAAAACCATGATGTTTTGACTGTGGTTTCTTTTTTCCCCCAGTATATGTGAATAAAAAACTGAAATGAATGAATGAATGAATGAATGAATGAATGAATGACCTCGACAGATGAGTCTTTTTAATGTCATTAGAAAATGAGGCCTTCCTTAAGTTTGGGGGTTATTTAAAGTGAATTTGTTCTTTGTTAAATGGTACAAACGTGGGGTGTGTTGGGTGGACGGTGGTGGGGGAAGGTTTGAAGCATATGAGTCTAATTTGTCAGAAAAAGATGGAAGTGGAGTGTCAAGGGAAGAGCTAAAAAAGAAAATAATGTCTTTGAGTGAAGGGCAGAGGAGGGCATATGACTGCAGGCATGTGCTGGATTCATTTCTGTTTGTCTATTTATACGCTTACCCGCTCCAATAAACGCGAAAAACATTCCCCAAAATCAGATTAGGAAGTTATGAGGCTCATAATTAAGCAGCTGTTTTAGCGCAGAGCTGGAGCTTCCTGTTTCCAGTGAAAAATGATTGAATAATGGGAGCGATGTGGCTTCATGAGCTGTTAATAAGGACAGTGCAACATAAACATGAGCGCAGGAGTGGCTGGGAATTTAAACATGGCAATCAACTGACTATGGAAAAGGGGCGGGGCCAACGCCAACTATGCCATTACTCTTGACCGGGGGGGGGGGGGGGAGGTGACCGACCGACCGACTGACTGTATGTGTGTGTATGTGTGCTAATATTCCTATCTTTACGGGGACATTCAAAAAACATGTGGCCCGTGGGCCAAATGCAGCCCGTCAATGGTTCCATTGCGGCCCAGGGGATGAAGAGGATAATAAAATATTAAATAAATACCATATTTTCCAGGCTATAAAGTGACACTTAAAATACTTTAATTTCCTCCAAAAACAGCGTGTCTTGGATTAATACTGATCGTGTTTAGTGACTGGGAATTTAACTAACTTTTTATCTCACAATTGTAATGTTTTATGTCATAATTTTCACTTTTTATGTCATAATTTTAACTTTTCATCTCACAGTTTTAACTTTTTATGTCATCATTTTAACGTTTTATGTCATAATTTTCACTTTTTATGTCATAATTTTCACTTTTTATGTCATCATTTTAACGTTTTATGTCATAATTTTCACTTTTTATGTCATAATCTTAACTTTTTATGTCATAATTTTAACTTTTCATCTCACAGTTTTAACTTTTTATGTCATAATCTTAACTTTTTATCTATCAGAGAGAGATTTTAGTTGATGCCCTACTGTGTTCCACTCACATTTTTTGGCTCAATGCTTTAGACACAGTTGTTGAGGAGTGAATGTTTAGAACTTGAGTTTATTAAGTTATTGATGACAAAGGGGGGGTGGATTAAATAAGTGTCTCTTCGTCCCATTCCTTTTCCAGTGTAAATCAAAATTATTATTGTATCTTTTCTTATATATGTATCTATTATTATGTGAATGCTCGAAATAAAATCAATCAAACATCAAACCATATTTTCTTCTCAGTTTTTTCTTTGTCTGTAAATGTTTACAACTTAAATTTGTTGTCATTGTTTTACTACAAAAAATAACATTAAATAATGAAATTATTGACATTTGCAAACTATCCTGTAAGAATAAAATGTGAAAAACCTGAAATGTCTAAAGGAAATTAGACACAATTTGAACCATTTTCTGCTTCTATTGTCTTTGTAAAACTGATCCAGAATAAAACCCATGGACTAATGATAAACTGAAGCTACATTAAACACATTTGACTGAAACTTCACCTATTTTTGCATTTAGATAATTTATAAAAGTATTTTCATAATTTTATAATTTTTAATGTATTCATTCATTTGTTTTTTTTATGTAATTACATTTTCAGATTTGTACTTTATTTTATAACAAAAAGGGTTTACACTCACGAGCCAATGGCTACTTGATGAAAAATTTGGTCTTCATAAGGCATGGAAACGAGTGTGTGTGTGTGTGTGTGTGTGTGTGTGTGTGTGTGTGTTTAAAACAGGCCTAAGTGTTTAAAATGTGCTGCACAATACCTGCTAATTCTATTAAGTGCTCCTGCGCTGTGTCCGTGTGTGTGTGTGTGTGTGTGTGTCCGTGTGTGTGTGTGGGTGTGTGTGTGTGTGTGTGTGTGTGTGTCTGTGTGTATGTATGTGTGTGTGTGTGTGTGTGTGTATGTAAATGTGTGTGTGTGTGTGTGTGTATGTAAATGTGTGTGTGTGTGTGTGGATGTAAATGTGTGTGTGTGTGTGTGTGTGTGTGGATGTAAATGTGTGTGTGTGTGTGTGTGTGTGTGTGTGTGTGGATATAAATGTGTGTGTGCTGGACTCTAACATTAGAATAAGGTGATTGGATGACAGAGTGCAGCCCCAGGCCCAGCCCTAGGCCCCGCCCACCACCCTGTTGCCGTGCCAACTCCATTACTCGTATTGGAGACATTTTGTGTCGGGGACGTTTGCCAGCGAAGACACAACAGGCTGTTGTTTGTTCAGTTTGATCTGGGTGCTGGACATGTCTTCAGGACGTCCAGGTGTAGCTAATGCAATCACAGCCGCTGTGCGCTCACAGTAGCGTCCTTCTGCAGCAGCACCTTGACCTTTGAACTCCGGGCTTTTTTACTAAATCCAACCACATTGGACTTATTTATGTGTGTTGTGATTTGATAACATGCACCTGTTTGTGTTAAAGTCACCCCAGGTATGAGCTGGACCTTAGTCAAGCTAAGGTCTAGACCAGCGGTTCTCAAAGGGGGTACGTGGAGGTACTGCAGGGGGTACGTGGAGGTACTGCAGGGGGTACGTGGAGGTACTGCAGGGGGTACGTGGAGGTACTGCAGGGGGTACGTGGAGGTACTGCAGGGGGTACGTGGAGGTACTGCAGGGGGTACGTGGAGGTACTGCAGGGGGTACGTGGAGGTACTGCAGGGGGTACGTGGAGGTACTGCAGGGGGTACGTGGAGGTACTGCAAGGGGTACGTGGAGGTACTGCAGGGGGTACGTGGAGGTACTGCAGGGGGTACGTGGAGGTACTGCAAGGGGTACGTGGAGGTACTGCAAGGGGTACGTGGAGGTACTGCAGGGGGTACGTGGAGGTACTGCAGGGGGTACGTGGAGGTACTGCAAGGGGTACGTGGAGGTACTGCAGGGGGTACGTGGAGGTACTGCAAGGGGTACGTGGAGGTACTGCAGGGGGTACGTGGAGGTACTGCAAGGGGTACGTGGAGGTACTGCAGGGGGTACGTGGAGGTACTGCAGGGGGTACGTGGAGGTACTGCAAGGGGTACGTGGAGGTACTGCAGGGGGTACGTGGAGGTACTGCAGGGGGTACGTGGAGGTACTGCAGGGGGTACGTGGAGGTACTGCAGGGGGTACGTGGAGGGCTCTACAGTGCGCCCATTTCACTCGCATATGCGAGCAAATATTTCGTCATGCGAACGAGGAAAACAAAATAGTCGCACATGTGCGAGTGCTTCTTGCAGCACACAATAAGGCACACTAGGGTTGTCAAAAAAATCGATTTTAGATACTAAATCGATATTGACCCTTGGTATCTAATTAGATACTAAGTTGCTGGAAAATTGATTTTTGTTTTTATGGCGCGTCGCTGCTTTTTTGTAGCGGGTAACGTTAAGAATTGTAAACAGGCATCAACGCGGTCAGCTCTGGCACAGCCGTAATGCCGGCGTGTAAGTTAAAGTCTCTTTTTTTCTCCAGCTGCCTCTGACAGCACACGGGATGACGCCAGTACGACCACAGACCTATACACTATTTCTATAGGTCTGTGATTGGACCATCCCATGTAACTTTGCTTTTAAAGGCCTCGATATAGTCGAACGTTTATGCGCGCGGGCGGCAGCCAGGCGGTAGCGCATAGTATCATGTTACCACCACGGAGGCCACCGTGAGCATGTCAGCCTATCATTTTTGACGTGCGCGCTGCTAGTCCCGTATGGCAAGTCAATGTGTTCACATAGCCACGCGTTGTCTTTATTATATCACGCGTTACAGAACGCGTTCTGGTACGCGCGCTGGTGCGCGCAATGGCACGCGTTCCATACCACGTGCTAGAACGCGTGCTATATGGTAATGATCTCCTCCCACTGATTTTCTCCGCCAATTAACTTGTAGTGCTTTCAGCCAAACACTGTTCAACACAACGAGTCCAGAATAACTGAGCACTGATCTTACCTTCACAAACGAAGTGCATTCACTCAATGTTTAATTTTTGCTAAATATTTTTGACTTTTCCTTCATCAATCTACTTTATTTAACTTGTTCAACTTTAGTGTCTATTCTTACGGGTTTGTTTATTGTATTTTAATTCTTATTTTGTTGTGCTAATCTAACACATGAGCTGGCTGTAGGTTTAGTTTAAAAATTCAGACAAATTCAAGTGTTTTTTTAACTGTTATTTTACTGAGAATTTTGTTCATGGAACTGATGTACAGGTGTCGAAAAGCAAGTGATTAAGAAAAAGAAAAAGCCCAATTTAAAACTACTGGAACCAAATTATAACACTAGTTATTTATTCCTTTTTTTTTTTTTTTACTTCATTTTGGGTTTTGTGGGTTTTTGTTTTTTGCCTTTTTTTCCACATTATTTCTTATTTTGTGAATATATATTAGTTTCTGTTGATGTTGCTTATTTTATTTATTTTTCTGTTTTTTATTTTATTATTTTTCTTTAATTGTGTTCTGTTAGTGTCTTACTTTGTTCATGTTACATATTATTTTGTTGGTTTATTATTCATTTTTGTTCATTTTACTGATCACTTTGACTGTTTTTTGTTCATTGTGTTGCTTATTTTATCTTATTTTATTTTTTACTGTGTCTCAGTCTCAGGAGTTAAAGGGTTAATCATTCTAAAATGGATCTAATAACAAGGCAGCCAATACAACGTTCTAAAATGTATCAAAGGACAAAACATCCCATAATACAAAGTTATGTTATGGTCTGCTCTAAATTAACACAAATGACAGCAGTCATTCAACAATGTTGGTATCTGTGCGTAAGTACTGCACTGTAAATAAATAAACATTTAAAACTAAAACCTACTTGTGCCCCTATTTTTTTTTGTGTGCTCCTAAATTTTTTAACTTAGGGGCACGTGTGCTCCTGGAAAAAAAAGTTAGTGTAGAGCCCTGCGTGGAGGTACTGCAGGGGGTACGTGGAGCATTTCAAAATAATTTTTAAAAGTACCGTATTTTCTGCACTAACAAGTGCATTAAGTGAAATTAAAAATCATGAAAAAACACACACAATGAGGGGCCTCATATTTATATTTTGTCCAGGGCCCCAGAATGGTTAGACCTGCCCCTGGGACCTGATCAGATCTATAATGACACCATATATGGTGTCAGTGTTAGAGTGTCAGTGTTAGAGTGTCAGTGTTAGAGTGTCAGTGTTAGAGTGTCAGTGTCTAGAGTGTCAGTGTTAGAGTGTCAGTGTTAGAGTGTCAGTGTTAGAGTGTCAGTGTTAGAGTGTCAGTGTTAGAGTGTCAGTGTCTGGAGTGTCAGTGTTAGAGTGTCAGTGTCTAGAGTGTCAGTGTTAGAGTGTCAGTGTTAGAGTGTCAGTGTCTAGAGTGTCAGTGTTAGAGTGTCAGTGTTAGAGTGTCAGTGTTAGAGTGTCAGTGTTAGAGTGTCAGTGTTAGAGTGTCAGTGTTTAGAGTGTCAGTGTTAGAGTGTCAGTGTTAGAGTGTCAGTGTTAGAGTGTCAGTGTTAGAGTGTCAGTGTTAGAGTGTCAGTGTTTAGAGTGTCAGTGTTAGAGTGTCAGTGTTAGAGTGTCAGTGTTAGAGTGTCAGTGTTAGAGTGTCAGTGTTAGAGTGTCAGTGTTAGAGTGTCAGTGTTTAGAGTGTCAGTGTTAGAGTGTCAGTGTTAGAGTGTCAGTGTTAGAGTGTCAGTGTTAGAGTGTCAGTGTTAGAGTGTCAGTGTCTAGAGTGTCAGTGTTAGAGTGTCAGTGTTAGAGTGTCAGTGTTAGAGTGTCAGTGTCTGGAGTGTCAGTGTTAGAGTGTCAGTGTCTAGAGTGTCAGTGTTTAGAGTGTCAGTGTTAGAGTGTCAGTGTTAGAGTGTCAGTGTTAGAGTGTCAGTGTTAGAGTGTCAGTGTTAGAGTGTCAGTGTTAGAGTGTCAGTGTTAGAGTGTCAGTGTTAGAGTGTCAGTGTTAGAGTGTCAGTGTTAGAGTGTCAGTGTTAGAGTGTCAGTGTTAGAGTGTCAGTGTTAGAGTGTCAGTGTTAGAGTGTCAGTGTTAGAGTGTGTAAACGTCTGACTCTTAATCCTGCGTTTACTTGAGGACACAGTCTTTCTACAAACCCACTACAAATGACTTAGATATAATATAACAACCCCCCCCCCCCCCACACACACACACACACCCACACACACACACACACCCACACACACACACACACACACACACACACACACACACTCATATTAACCAGCTGTCCGTGACACCAGGCGGGAATGAGCAGATCAATCCCGTCGGACATGGTGGTCTTCCTCAGACAGAGCAGTGATCCAGGATGAGAGAGAGGATCACGGAGCGGCACTTCCACCGCCGGGGGGGGGTGGGGGGTGGGGGGTGGGTGATTAGACGGCAGTAGCTGTTCACTGTAGGTGCATGTGTTTATGCTTTAACCCTTTACCGTCCTGATCTGATTTAGCTTCAAACTGCCTAAAAATACCATTAAAAACTGCAGCACTTCTTCTGGAGTTTAGACTGAAACACTGACATTTAGTGGTTATTTAACACAGGGGTGTTAAACACACACACACACACACACACACATATATATATATATATATACACACACTTAGGCAGGATAAAGGTCAAGTCTGCTGAATGTGGAAGGTAGTGTGTCTCTGTGGGGGGGGGGGGGTCCTATGTATGTATCACAGGAGAATTGGTGCATGTGTGGGTCTGTATGTGTCCGTGGGGGGGTCTGCCTGTGTGTGTGTGTGTGTGTGTGTGTGTGTGTATCACAGGAGAATTGGTGCATGGCAGTGAATGAATAAGCCGCCATGGTTCCCAAAGCCCATTATTTCCGTCCTTCTCCAGCGGGGCCTGAAGTGCATGTCTGCGCATGCTGCCACTTCATTAGGGGGGGGGGTCATTCCTCTTCTGCCGCTGGCAGGACAGGCCGGCCGGGCCCCAGGAGACCCGGACCCGGCCCTGTTTAATTCCACATCAAGCGCTCCACTGAGGGGCCGTAATCTGAGCTGCTGGGATCGATAGCAGATCAGTGTAAATTAAAATGACCATTTTTAACTAATTAAGCCTGTTAATGCTCCATTCTACTGTCATTATTTATACTGGGACACACGGGTGGGGGGTGCACACTTTATTTTATTTTATTTTGAAGAGCGTGTGCATGAGTCATGGTGTAAATTATACCAGTTGAGAACTTTATTTGTAAAAAAAACGTCAGTTTTACTGTATTTTTCTTCTAGTTATGTTTATGCGTTTGACAGAAAGGGACATTTACAGAATTATTTTTCCATTTTTCCCAATTCCAAACTGACGTGTTTTAAAGTTTAAAGATTGAGCAAAAAATACCAATACAACTGAGTATAATAACTGTGAATAAATCATAAAAATGAACAAAATAATTAGAAAAAACAAGTCAGTCAGAGACAGCAGACCTCTACCAAGGCTTAACGTGATGGAGCCCCAGGCAGTCTCTTAACACTAGGCTAATGCTAACACTTGGCTAATGCTAACACTAGGCTAAATGCTAACACTAGGCTAAATGCTAATGCTCACACTAGGCTAATGCTAACACTAAAATAATGTGTTTCCTAGCTTAAGACAAACACATTCAGTGCAGATACGTTCACTTCTTTATTAAGTCTGTCTGTGAAAAATGAAACAATGAATATCAATTAAAAATGAACATTTAATCATGATTAATTGAAATTAATCCTGACCTAAACAATAACCTTAACTCTAACCTTAACCTTAACCATATCTTTAACTTTAACCATATCTTTAACTTTATCCCATTAGGCCCAAAAAAATATTTTTTTATTTTTTTTTGCATGTTTTGTTTTTTTTTTATCACCTTTTAGATGTTTTCTGTATTTTAGAAGAGTTTTTGAATGTTCTGTTTTCATCATTTTTTGTTAGTTTGGATTTTAGCATGTTTTGTCTCCCTTTTTCCCCTTTTTTTATTTTACTTATTTTTCTTAAGAATTGTCTTTTTTTTCTAGGTTATTCACATCTATTTTATAAAACTATGTATTTTTATAATTTAAACATTAGTCAGGCATTCTGTTAACACTAGGCTAATGCTAACGCTAGGCTAATGTGTTTCACCTAGCTTACGACAAACACGTTTAGTGCAGATACATTCACTTCTTTATTGAGTCTGTCCGTGAAAAATGAAACACGACGAACATCGATCAAAAACGAATATTTAATGATGATTAATCTGCATTAATCCAAAGCGAGCCTGTGATTAATGTGATTAAAAATGTTAATGCTTTGACAGGCGTAGTATATCTAGGTGTAATTGTCCATCTGGTGGTAGATTAAAACAGTTAAAGTGGTCACAACCACAGAACGCTCAGGTTTCAGAGGAACTTTAACCCAATTGGTTAAATTAGATTCCTAGAAGCAAACCTGATTATAAGCATATTAGATGAGAAGTGGCAGTAGAGAGAAGGCTTACCGAGAGAGGGAGGAAAAACAGAGGGAGGGAGGGGGAGGGGGGGGGTTACACAATAAAAATGCACTTAAGTATAGAATGAAGCGCAGCAGTAATTGTGTGATTGGATTATTTTTACTCTGGCTTTTGAAACGCTATTTAGACTGACTGTGACAGTTAGAGCGTGTGTGTGAGAGTGAGTGAATGAGTGAGAGAGAGAGAGTGTGTGTGTGAGAGAGAGTGTGTGTGTGAGAGAGAGTGTGTGTGTGTGTGAGAGAGAGAGTTTGTGTGAGAGAGAGAGAGTGTGTGTGTGTGAGAAAGAGAGAGAGTGTGTGTGTGAGAGAGAGAGTGTGTGTGTGAGAGAGAGAGTGTGTGTGTGAGAGAGAGTGTGTGTGTGTGTGAGAGAGAGAGTGTGTGTGAGAGAGAGTGTGTGGGTGTGTGAGAGAGAGAGTGTGTGTGTGAGAGAGAGAGTGTGTGTGTGAGAGAGAGTGTGTGTGTGTGTGAGAGAGAGAGTGTGTGTGAGAGAGAGTGTGTGTGTGTGTGAGAGAGAGAGTGTGTGTGAGAGAGAGTGTGTGTGTGTGTGTGAGAGAGAGTGTGTGTCATGTCTAGGTGATGTGTAAGTGAAAAGGAAATAAAATTATCACATTGTTAGTAGTTATGACAGACTCACATGTGAATGAAAAAAACACCTGAAATATTACCACTGATGTGTTTTATCAGTTGACCTTTAACCTTCATTGCTCAAAATCTAATGGGTTCTTCCTTGACCCATTATCTATCATTCCTGAAAGTTTAATCAAAATCTGTTCAGAACTTTTTGCGTAATCCTGCTGACAGACAGACAAACATGAAATTAATACCTCCTTGGTGAAGGTAAAAATTACATCAGTGGTAGAGTTCAGACCTCAGTGAAGCAGCACCAGTCTGTGCTAACGCTAACGCTAACACATTAAACTAGATCAGTGGTAGAGTTCAGACCTCAGTGAAGCAGCACCAGTCTGTGCTAATGCTAACGCTAACACATTAAACTAGATCAGTGGTAGAGTTCAGACCTCAGTGAAGCAGCACCAGTCTGTGCTAACGCTAACGCTAACACATTAAACTAGATCAGTGGTAGAGTTCAGACCTCAGCGAAGCAGCACCAGTCTGTGCTAATGCTAACGCTAACACATTAAACTAGATCAGTGGTAGAGTTCAGACCTCAGTGAAGCAGCACCAGTCTGTGCTAACGCTAACGCTAACACATTAAACTAGATCAGTGGTAGAGTTCAGACCTCAGTGAAGCAGCACCAGTCTGTGCTAACGCTAACGCTAACACATTAAATCTGCCAAGGTTTGGATCTGGATGTTCAGAACTTCTTTATAAACTAGTGTTCTGTGTTCACTAACCATTTATTTTATGGATCATTAACAATCCCTTAGAGGGTTTAAAAACATTCCCAGAAATCCTGGCTCCTGTTTTTCACATATGTCCATTTCAATATTCGACCACGTATGACGTCACTCTGACGTTATGTGACGTCGCACAACGACCAAATGTCACATGTTAGATCTAATGTTAAATATGAAGCACAAGATATTGTCTGATTTAACTAAATATGTCAATAACCTGCTTTAAGGTTAAAGGTCATACATTTACCAAATATACCATTGGTGCCACGTCATGTGACGTCTTTACGTGACGTCATGTGACGTCTTTACGTGACGTCATGGAGCCTATGGGTGTTATCTCATCTGAGGTCAGAAGGTCAGATGATACTATCTGGTCTGAATTCTGAGATATCACCACTGATGTGTTTGAACTGTTGACCTTCACTGGCACCTTGACCTTTGACCTTTATATCTTAAAATGTAATGGGTTCTTCCTTGATGCATTATCAATCATCTCTGAAAGTTTGATCAAACTCCATCCATAATATTTGGAGTTTGAGTGAGGGAAGTCTGGGCTGCTGCCCCCACGACCTGGACGACGAGCATGAGAACTTTTTGAGTTATCAAAACAAACAAACAAATATGAGGTAAAACATAACCTCCTTCGTGCAGGTAACCAGTATTTACAGAACGTCTCATCTCACGTCTTTGCTTAAAACTATTTGCAAAAAATAGTTTGCTGGACATTTGCTGGAATTTTCCTAAATTGTCTGAGTCTGGTATAATTATGTCTTCAGTTGTAAAATAAGACAATCCAACAAATGATTGGTCTCCCTGACTATATTTGACATGAATCATAATTATTTTTCTGTACTTCTTCTCATTGCTGCTTTTCATATCAAGTTTTTATCATGAAGACTATTTTTCACAAACAGTTTTAAGGAAGAGGTGACATTAGGCATGAATACTAGTCATTCTAATTGTTCTTTCTGTTCTTTTCTTACACAACACATTAGTAACAAATAATCTGACATTTTCTATGAGCTGAAATAGTTCCGTAATAAACAGTGGAACAGACGGTTTCTTCATCTGCTGTAAACTATCCACCCTACAACTATAAGAAGCGCTGCACTTTACATACAAGGAGGAAAAGAGTCTGTACTGTTGTTAAGGTTTTGATAGAATGAAAGTGAAATGTGTTTGGAGTTTTTCTCTGTCATCTTCTCAATTTGTTTTTGGAAATTTGGAAAAAATCCTAAATTCAATTTTTGGTGAAAATATTTGAGATTATGTAGTCCCCAATGCACTTTTACATTTTACTTTATTCAAACTGAATTCAGAAGTTGTACTTTTTTACATTTACTTCAGTAAAGCAGTTGAGGTGTAGCACTGCACTCACTGGATTGTAATAGAGAGTTCTAATGGGGGATGTCTGCTCAGCTTTCGGGGAGGACCGATGATGGTCACACACATGCACTAAATAGTCTAGTATATGTCTGCAAGACTAGAATATGTACTGATCTGAAACACTGTTGACTCCCCGTCTGTGGGGTTAAAAGATATAAAAATAAATAAATAAATAAATAAATAAAATAAGTGAATGAATAGAAAAATTAAATAAATAAAATAAAAAATAAGAGCAAAATGCAGACAACTTAGAAAAAGGAAAGAAAAAAGGGAAAAGAAGAAGAAGGAAGGGAGGAATAAAGAAAACAATAAATAAATAAGGTGAGAGTTGCAGCAGCTGACACGCCGCGGCGTCGCGTCTGGTGAGTGTATTGTTTTCCTCTTTAATCTTCGCTAGCCTAGCTTCCCTTAGCATGGCTAGTTCTTCTTCTTCTCGTATTTTCTGCTCAGTGTGTTGTATGTACAGTGAGTCCCTGCCTCCTTTACTGAGGATAGCAGTAGCTGTTGGAAGTGTAGTTTAGTGTCAGGGTTGGAGGCCAGGGTTTCTGAGTTAGAAGCACGGCTCTGCAGCTTGGAGGCTAATGCTAGGCCTAGCTATAGCGAGATTGCTGCAGGTATCGCAGGCCGTGCTAACAGCAACAGGAGCGCAGCTAGCCCCTCAGCAAGTCCCTTGCAGCCGGGAGAGTCGAGAGACGGATTTGTGACAGTACGGAGGAAGCGTGGTGCTAAACGCACAAACGTAGCGCACCAAGAGCTTCACGTCTCTAGCAGACCCCATGGCAGAACACCGGCCAAACCAGACACTCTCCTCATTGGAAGTTCTATTCTTAGAGACGTGAAGCCCCCAGCGGTGTCTGTCAGGTGTTCTCCAGGGGCCAGAGTCGGTGACATCGAAGGAAACCTTAGGCTTTTACAGCAGAGCAGGGCTAGCTTCCGCCGCATCGTGATCCACGCTGGTGGTAACGATGTCCGACGGAAACAATCAGAGGTTCTTAAACTGAACGTAGCATCGGTGTGTAAACTTGCTAAGTCGATGTGTAACACCGTAGCATTCTCTGGACCCCTGCCCAATTTGGCCAGTGATGAGATGTCCTCTAGGTTCTCATCGTTTAACCGCTGGTTGTCTAGATGGTGCTCAGAAAACAATGTTGTTTTTATAGATAATTGGCGTGCGTTCTGGGGAAAGCCTGGGCTCATTCGCAGAGATAGCATACATCCCACTTGGGAAGGTGCCTCTCTCTTAGCACAAAATGTGGCTACCAAATTTAGCCTGTCAAAATGACAATCCAGAGTGTGGGCCCAGGCGCAGAGTCATAGTGTAAAACACTTCTGTGTGCATCCACTTTACTCTGAGCTGTCACAAACCCACCATGTAGCAAATAATAGAAAGACTGTGTCGATTCCTTGTGTAGTTAATAATAAACCCTGTATAGTTAAAAATAAACCTAATATTAAAAAACCTATAGGAGTGAGATCAAATAATTTAATAAAAATAGTTTTAAGTAATAATCAGATTAAAAGAACATCTAACAATTTTATCCAATGTGGACTGATCAATATTAGATCTATTTCTTCCAAATCGTTGTTAATAAACGATCTAATTAGTGATTACAAAATTGATATTTTAGCTCTGACTGAAACCTGGCTTCAGCAGGATGAATATGTCGCATTAAATGAATCCAGGTGAACTATCACACAGCCAGAACCAGTGGCCGTGGTGGAGGAGTGGCAATAATATCCCACTCCAGTTTAGGTCTTAGCCCTAAAATTAATCATAAAATTAATCACACTTACCACTCCTTTGAAAGTCTAGTTTCATCCATTACTTTCCCCAACTGCAGAAACCAAAAACCAGTCCTTTTTGTCATAGTCTACCGCCCTCCTGGCCCTTATTCACAGTTTTTATTAGAAGTCTCTGACTTTCTATCCAGTGTAGTGTTGAACTGGGATAGGATTATAATAGTTGGTGATTTGAACATACATGTTGATAACAACACTGACTCTCTTAGTAATGCATTTAGTGACCTACTAGACGGATTAGGCTTTATCCAAAATGTTAATAAACCAACCCACATTCACAGACATACTCTTGATCTGATCTTAACACTTGGTGTTGAAATTAATGACCTCGTCGTTTTTACCCATAATCCCATACTCTCAGATCACTTTTTAATGACCTTCCAGGTTTTGTTTGAGGATATTTCTACCTCAGTGATTAAAACACAAATGAAAAGGATACTATGTGACCGTGCTGTCTCAAAGTACAAAGAGTTAATTCAGTCACTAATTGTGTCTATGTCATGTGATTATGTAAAGGACACATTTAGTCCCAGTATAAGTGATGAGTTAGTCGATAGTACCATGCTCACACTACAAACTACGTTAGATATAGTTGCCCCCCTTAAGTTAAAAACTACTAAGGTTAGATTAACCTCCCCATGGTACAACGCTGACACTCGCTCCATTAAACAAGCGACACGTAAATTAGAGGCAATGGCGGCGATCCAACTTAGAAGATTCTCTCAATGCCTGGAAAAATATCTTAATAAAGTATAATCCATCTTTGCGTACAGCCAAAACTAGATATTACTCATCCATAATAGAAGAAAACCAGAATAATCCTAGATTCCTGTTCAGTACTGTAGCCAGACTGACAAACAGCCACACCTCCATGGAACCAGTTATTCCATCCACGCTCCATTCTGATGATTTCCTGCAGTTCTTTAACAATAAAATATCAACTATTAGAGAGAAAATAGACACATTTCTCCCAAATATTAGATCAGAAAAAGCAGTGGTTTCAAACCTAGGCCTTTTTATAAATCCCTCTGTAACACTAAATAATTTCACCACTGTAGACCAAACTGATGTCATATCTATTATCATGTCTTCCAAATCATCACCTGCCTCTTAGATCCAATTACAACTAAACTCTTTAAACAGATTCTGCCCCTAATTATTAACACTGTCCTAAATATAATTAACACTTCATTAATTACTGGATATGTGCCACAGTCATTTAAATATGCTGTTATTAAACCAATTCTGAAAAAGCCTACCCTAGATCCTGACATTTTAGACAATTATAGGTCTATATCCAATTTGCCCTTCCTGTCAAAGGTTTTAGAACGAGTAATAGTTAAACAGCTGTGCCAATTCCTGCAGGATAATAGTTTATTTGAACAGTTTCAGTCTGGCTTTCGTGCCCATCATAGCACTGAAACGGCGTTAGTTAAAGTTACTAATGACTTATTATTAGCCGCTGACATCGGATTAATATGGGTCCTGGTGTTATTAGACCTTAGTGCAGCCTTTGACACCATTGACCACAGTATCTTAGTGCACAGATTAGAATGTGATATAGTTATTAGAGGAGCAGCCCTCTGCTGCTTTAAATCATATTTATCTGATCGCTACCAATTTGTTCACATTAATCAACAATCATCGCAGTCCTCCAGAGTTAATTATGGCGTTCCTCAAGGGTCAGTCCTTGGGCCTATTTTGTTTACACTATATATGCTCCCTTTAGGTAACATCATTACAAATCATGGCATTAATTTTCATTGTTACGCAGATGACACACAGCTATATTTATCGATTAAACCTGATCAGACCAGACAAATAGATAAACTAAGTACTTGTGTACAAGACATAAAAATTTGGATGAGTGCCAATTATCTTTTATTGAACCCTGAAAAAACTGAAGTCATTATAATTGGTCCTAAAGATGCGAGAGACTCCCTAACTGACCAGATAGTTACTGTAGACAACTTAAGTGTAACACCCAGTGACACAGTTAAAAATTTAGGAGTTTTATTTGATCCAGATCTTTCATTCAAAATGCATATCAAACAAACTTGCAGAACAGCCTTCTTTCACCTGCGCAACATAGCCAAAATTAGGAATATTCTGTCTAAAACGACTGCAGAAAAATTAATTCATGCATTTGTTACATCACGATTAGATTATTGTAACTCCTTACTTGTAGCATGTCCTAAATATTCCCTAAAAAGCTTCAACTGGTTCAAAATGCAGCAGCAAGATTATTAACAGGATCTAATAGAAGAGAACACATCACCCCTGTGCTCCAAACCCTGACCCCTGACCCTATCACCCCTGTGCTCCAAACCCTCCATTGGCTACCAGTTGAGTCTAGAATTAAATTTAAAATCCTCCTCCTTACATATAAAACCATTAATGGTATGGGTTAGGGTTAGGGTCAGAGGTCAGGGGTTAATGGTATGGGCCCCTCTTATCTTAAAGATGATCTGGTTCCGTACCAACCCAATAGAACCCTTCGTTCTCAGAATGCAGGTTTACTGAAAGTTCCTAGGGTTTCTAAAAGTACAGTAGGAGCTAGAGCCTTTAGTTACCATGGTTACTGTCTTATGGAATCATCTTCCCTTTAATATTAAAAACGCCAACACAGTCTCTACATTTAAAATTAGGTTTAAAACATTCCTGTTTGAGAAAGCCTATGGTCAGGTTAGTTAAAAATGATGTGACTCATATATCATGTATACATGATGTATGAGTCACAGTTCAGTCTAGGCTGCCCTAGGAGTTAGAATGCTGGGGGAAGTACAGACACTGAGTTCTTTCTTCTCTTTCTCTCTCTCACATCTGTTTCTGTAACTTTTATAACCTATCTTTCATACCAAGTCTGTTCATGACTAGTCACCTGGTGTCCCCTTTCCCCCCTCCCCCCTTGGGGGGAGTGGTGGCCCTCCTGACAGTGTCTGTGTGGGAGCCATGGACGACAGGATCTGGAGTTTCTCGCCTGTGCTGACCTGTGACCCCGGACCCCCGCCCCTGCCTGTCTGCACCAGCCCCCCCTTCCTGCATTTATACATGGACGTTCATCTATAGTCTGTCCGTCCATGGGAGTGGATCTGTCCTTCAATGTGGTTCTCCTCAAGATTTCTTCTTTTTCCCACTGGGTTTGGAAGTTTTTTCTTGCCGAGAAGGAGGGTCTAAGGACAGGGGGAGGGTCTAAGGACAGGGGATGCCTGGGACTTTTCATGTATCTCTGTAGTTGATTGTGTTTTTGTAAAGCCCTTTGAGACGACTTTGTTGTGATTTAGGGCTTTAGAAATAAAATTGAATTGAATTGAATTGAATTAAACAACAAAAAAAACTCTATTTGTTACCTACTTTCCTGCTCATTTGTTTTTAGTTGTTTTTTTGTTTTGTTTTGTTTTTGTTTTTGTGTTTGTATATATGTCTATGTTTAGTACTTCAGTTATTATTATTGTTATTATTTTATTTATCATAATTTTTGTACTATGCACTATATTTCTATAAGATGAATTTAGGTTATTGTGGAAGTGAAGAAGGGGTAGAATTAAATAAACTTATGCTTCATCCTACTGCTTTTCGGACATGTCATTGTTATTATTATTATTATTATTATTATTATTATTATTATTATTATTATTATTATTATTATTATTATTATTATTATTATTGTTGCACTTTGCACATGTTCGAAATAAATCATTCAAATCAAAATCAGTACTTCTACTTTTACCAGAGTGTTTTTCTATATAAGTATTTCTACTGCAGTGTATGGAAGTACTTTAAGCAGCTCTGGCTAACATTAGCGTAGCACTGTAGATCTGTCTGTCAGTGGAACTGCTGCTGATGAAGATGATGAAGCATGGTTGACAGCTGCAGGAAATCACCCGTAGGTGTTTTTAGCTGCAGTTATTTAACACCTGGGGGGGAAATGTCTCAGGGTCCCACCAGCGTTTGTTGGGGACAGTGTGAATGACAATTATTATTAATATGAACATTATTTATGCCACAGCGCTGGTGTTTAGGACAAAGACGAATGTTTGAACAACTTCAATTATGACTTTGTTTTCTGCTCTGGACAAAATAACCCTCTAAATAAACACACACACACACACACATATATATACACAGGGTGAGTATTCCTTCCCAAATCAATAACATAAATGAGGCTCAAATCACTAAATAAACATTTAAAATCATCAGTTTTCTCTGAAGGTTCAGTTCATGTGGCCTTTTCTGTTGCCTGTGTGCGAGGGCACGGTACAGCCGTTCAGGACCAAGGTTCAGTTCTCTACGGCCGGCGTCAAGTCAAACTGACCACAATAGATCTGTCCCCGAATGGGCCATGTTCAAAGGGGGGTAGTGGGGGTGAAGCTGGTGGGAGTCAGGTTGGGGCACTTCGCCACCCTGTCCCTTCACCCCCCACAGTTTTTTCATAATATGTATTCAAATTACTAAGAGGAGGGTCTGGCTTGTGCACCTGCCGGGCGCAGTTCCTCCGCGGTGCACGCAACCAGCTGAGGGGGGGGGGCTTGCAAGTCCGGCTGGGAGCTTTACAACCCCCCTTCTGCCCGGACATCACTGCATGTGAAGTTCCTCTATCGGACATTTTGTGTTCATGCCGTCAGACTCATAGACCACAGGCCCAACTGTGGTGTCCAAAACCTGAGGGGGGGATGAAAGAAGGAAGGAAAAAAAGAAACCAAAAAGCATAAATAAAAAGACAAAATATAGGAATTAATATTGAATTAAGCAAAAAAAAAAAAAAGAATTAAATGAAAAAAATCATGAATTAAGCCAAAAAAAATTAATGTAGCAAAAAAATTAAGAAAACCAGATATATTAAGGGAAAAAAATTATTATTATTATTATTAGTAGTAGTAGTAGTATTAGCATTATTATTCATAATAAGAAAAAGAATCTTGAATTGAACAAAAAAAAATCTTTAATTAGGAAAATAAAAGGTTGAAAGAAGCAAAACAAATATTGAATTATACAAAAAAATCTTGGGCGTGGGAGGAGTTCAGTGAGGAAGACTACCGATTGGCTCCAAAAAGGTTCTGGCAAACCGTCCGGCACCTCAGGGAGCTGCTGACCTCAACTGAGGATATAGTTGGACGGTGGAAGGAATACTTTGAGGAGCTCCTCAATCCCACCAACATGCATTCCGGGACGGAAGCACATCCAGGAGACTGGGGGACGGGTGGGTTGATCCCCGGGGCAGAAGTTGCTGAGGCAGTGAAGTCACTCCGCAGTGGTGAAGCCCCGGGGATCGATGAAATCTGCCCTGGGTATCTCAAAGCTCTGGATGTTCTTGGGCTGTCTTGGCTGACAAGTCTCTGAATGGACATCGGGGGCAGTACCTCTGGAGTGGCAGACCGGGGTGGTGGTTCCCATTTTTAAGAAAGGGGACCAGAAGGTGTGTTCCAACTATCGTGGGATCACAGTCCTCAGGTTACTCCAGGTTGCTGGAAAGGAGGGTACGATCGATGGTTGAACCTCAGATGGAAGAGGAGCAATATGGTTTTCATCCCAGATATGGAACTGTGGACCAGCTCGCAGGGGTGTTGGAGGGGGGAGGCATGGGAGTTTGCCCAACCAGTCCACGTGTATTTTGTGGATTTGGTAAAGGCTTACGACCGAAGGAGCGAGAGCTTGGTCCACATAGCCGGTAGTAAGTCGGACCATTTCCTGGTGAGGGTTGGACTCCACCAGGGATGCCCTTTGCCACCGATTCTCTTCATATCCTTTATGGACAGAATTTCTAGGTGCAGCTGGGTGGGGGAGGGGGTCGAGTCTCGTCTCTGCTTTTTGCGGATGATGTGGTCCTCTTAGCACATGGAGCAGTGACCTCCAGCTCTCACTGGAACAGTTTGCAAGAGAGTGCGAAGCGGCTGGGATGAAGATCAGCACCTCCAAGTCTGAGGCCATGATCCTGAGCTGGAAAAGGGTAGAGTGTCCTCTCCGGGTTGGAGGGAAGGTCCTGCCTCAGGTGGAGGAGTTCAAGTATCTCGGGATCTTATTCACAAGTGACAGAAGGATGGAGCAGGAGGTGGACAGGCGAATTGGAGCGGGATCCACAGTAATGCGGGTGTTAAACCGATCCATTGTGGTGAAGAAGGAGCTAAGCCAGAAGGCGAAGCTCTCGACTTACTGGTCAATCTATGTTCCAACCCTTAACTATGGTCATGAGCTTTGGGTCATGACCGAAGGAATGAGATCACAGGTACAAGCAGCCGAAATGAGTTTCCTTCGCATGGTGGGTGTGGCTCAGCCTTAGAGATAGAGTGAGAAGCTCAGACATTTGGGAGGGGCTCGGGGTAGAGCTGCCTTCATATCTAGATCAGCCAGTTAAGGTGGCTCGGGCACCTCGTGAGGATGCCTCCTGGACGCCTCCCTGGGGAGGTGTTCCGGGCATGTTCATCCAGGAGGAGACCTCGCTGGAGGGATTATATCTCTGGACTGGCGTGGGAACACCTCTGGATTCCCCTGGAGGAGCTGGCTGAGGTAGCTGGGGTGAGGGAAGTCTGGGCTGCTGCCCCTGCAACCCGAACAAGCGGGAGACAATGGCAAAAAAATAATAATCTTGAATTACATAAAACAAATGAATTAAGAAAAAAAATAAATAAATAAAATATTGACTTAATATTTGTTTAAAGTATAAATATTTCATTTTAAACATATTTAAAGTATAAATATTTCATTTTAAACATATTTAAAGTACAAAGGGTTATAAAGTTAAATCACTGCAGCAGCGCTTTTCATCTTTCGCTCCAGTTTCAGTCAGATGTGTAAAAGTGTGAATGATTAAAAACATGCCAATAGTCAAACAACCTGTGAGGATTTAATTAGCAGGGAGGGTGCTGCTGTGCATGTCTGATCATGGTGGGTGGGGGGACGACACCCTGGGGGGCCAGCGTGGGATTGGTTTGAATCCAAACTGTCTGATCCATCACACTGACTGTTGACTGGTGTTTGTGGAGACGGATATTATTAATTATCTGCTCATTTAGAGGTGGGGGGGGGGGTCTTCTGTGATCAATGTGAGCGATCGCTCCAACACTAAGATATTATGGAGGGTGACTGAGGTCAAACTGGAGTGAGTGAGTGGGAGGGGCTTGAGAGGAAGAGGGAGGAACCAGAGAAGGAGAGAGGTGGAGGGGCCAGAGAGAGAGGTACTGACCAGGTACTGTAAAGTCAGTACTATCACTATGACGACCAGGTACTGTAAAGTCAGTACTATCGCTATGACGACCAGGTACTGTAAAGTCAGTACTATCGCTATGACGACCAGGTACTGTAAAGTCAGTACTATCGCTATGACGACCAGGTACTGTAAAGTCAGTACTATCGCTATGACGACCAGGTACTGTAAAGTCAGTACTATCGCTATGACGACCAGGTACTGTAAAGTCAGTACTATCACTATGACGACCAGGTACTGTAAAGTCAGTACTATCGCTATGACGACCAGGTACTGTAAAGTCAGTACTATCGCTATGACGACCAGGTACTGTAAAGTCAGTACTATCGCTATGACGACCAGGTACTGTAAAGTCAGTACTATCGCTATGACGACCAGGTACTGTAAAGTCAGTACTATCGCTATGACGACCAGGTACTGTAAAGTCAGTACTATCGCTATGACGACCAGGTACTGTAAAGTCAGTACTATCGCTATGACGACCAGGTACTGTAAAGTCAGTACTATCGCTATGACGACCAGGTACTGTAAAGTCAGTACTATCGCTATGACGACCAGGTACTGTAAAGT
>CM035797.1:2091860-2116860 GCA_020466265.1 Siphamia tubifer
GACCCCTAACCCTATCACCCCTGTGCTCCAAACCCTTCACTGGCTACCAGTTGAGTCTAGAATTAAATTTAAAATCCTCCTCCTTACATATAAAACCATTAATGGTATGGGTTAGGGTTAGGGGTCAGGGGTCAGGGGTTAATGGTATGGGCCCCTCTTATCTTAAAGATGATCTGGTTCCGTACCAACCCAATAGAACCCTTCGTTCTCAGAACGCAGATTTATTGAATGTTGCCAGGGTTTGGAAAAGTACAGTAGGAGCTAGAGCCTTTAGTTACCATGGTTACTGTCTGATGGTTACTGTCACAGTTCAGTCTAGGCTGCCCTAGGAGTTAGAATGCTGGGGGAAGTACAGACACTGAGTTCTTTCTTCTCTTTCTCTCTCTCACATCTGTTTCTGTCATTTTTATAACCTACCTTTCATACCAAGTCTGTTCATGACTAGTCACCTGGTGTGCAGTGGTAGGAGATCTTTTTTAGAACATTTCTTTCTTTCTTTTCTTTCTTTGTTTATTTCATTCACCAAAACAAATACAATATAATACATAAAATACATATACAACAAAAACATTTGAATGAAAGCGTGGCAGAAGGAAGTAAGAAACTTATAAAGTCTGCCCCCTATCAACATAAAATCATTGACAAGTCGTTGTCAATGACATTTTTACTTTATAAAACTATAAATCATGAACCCACATCACGCACTGAAATACAATGTTTGCCAATTTTTTTTATGTATTAGTCCAGTCTAGAGGGTGGAACCAGAGGAAAACTGTGGACAACCAGTGGACTGATCGTCTTTACACTGACCGGCTGCTGTTACTGTCCATCAAGTATCAGCCCCACCCCTCCCTCCCCCTTCTGCACGTTCACATAAACAGCTATGGTGGAAAAGACGACAAGCGACAACAAAACCAAAGTAAAAACTGTGTTTGAAAAAGCTACGGCCATGAGGAAGCTGAGCAAAGAACAGAAGAGGACAAGGGTCAGAATCGCTACAACTTTCCAACACTGGTGTCAACTGAAAAAGGAAAAGGGGCTCAAAACCCATAATAAGGACCACAGGTGGACATGTTTGTACTGCATAGGTAAGGTGATACCGTTGTCATTTTCTGGACTATAAGGTGTCACTTCAAATACTTTAATTTTCTCCAACTACCACAGTGCACCTTGTATATGGATTCATTCTGGTTGTGCTTTGTGACTGGGAATTTTAACTTTTTACCTCATGCTTTTGCTTTTTATCTCATAATTGACTTTATATGAAACTGTCTGAAAATTAGTCTAAAACCGTCAGAAACTGTATGAAACTAACAGTAGTAGAGCTAACAGTAGACAGCTAAGCTAACGGTAGACAGTTAAGCTAACAGTAGACAGCTAAGCTAACGGTAGACAGTTAAGCTAACGGTAGACAGCTAAGCTAACGGTAGACAGCTAAGCTAACGGTAGACAGTTAAGCTAACGGTAGACAGCTAAGCTAACAGTAGACAGTTAAGCTAACAGTAGACAGCTAAGCTAACAGTAGACAGGTAAGCTAACAGTAGACAGCTAAGCTAACAGTATACAGCTAAGCTAACAGTAGACAGTTAAGCTAACAGTAGACAGCTAAGCTAACAGTAGACAGCTAAGCTAACAGTAGACAGTTAAGCTAACAGTAGACAGCTAGGCTAACAGTAGACAGTTAAGCTAACAGTAGACAGCTAAGCTAACAGTAGACAGCTAGGCTAACAGTAGACAGTTAAGCTAACAGTAGACAGCTAGGCTAACAGAAGACAGTTAAGCTAACAGTAGACAGCTAAGCTAACAGTAGACAGCTAAGCTAACAGTAGACAGCTAAGCTAACAGTAGACAGTTAAGCTAACAGTAGACAGCTAAGCTAACAGTAGACAGTTAAGCTAACAGTAGACAGCTAAGCTAACAGTAGACAGTTAAGCTAACAGTAGACAGCTAAGCTAACAGTTAAGCTAACAGTAGACAGCTAAGCTAACAGTAGACAGTTAAGCTAACAGTAGACAGCTAAGCTAACAGTAGACAGTTAAGCTAACAGTAGACAGCTAAGCTAACAGTAGACAGTTAAGCTAACAGTAGACAGCTAAGCTAACAGTAGACAGTTAAGCTAACAGTAGACAGCTAAGCTAACAGTAGACAGTTAAGCTAACAGTAGACAGCTAAGCTAACAGTAGACAGCTAGGCTAACAGTAGACAGTTAAGCTAACAGTAGACAGCTAAGCTAACAGTATACAGCTAAGCTAACAGTAGACAGTTAAGCTAACAGTAGACAGCTAAGCTAACAGTAGACAGCTAAGCTAACAGTAGACAGTTAAGCTAACAGTAGACAGCTAGGCTAACAGTAGACAGTTAAGCTAACAGTAGACAGCTAAGCTAACAGTAGACAGCTAGGCTAACAGTAGACAGTTAAGCTAACAGTAGACAGCTAGGCTAACAGAAGACAGTTAAGCTAACAGTAGACAGCTAAGCTAACAGTAGACAGCTAAGCTAACAGTAGACAGTTAAGCTAACAGTAGACAGCTAAGCTAACAGTAGACAGCTAAGCTAACAGTAGACAGTTAAGCTAACAGTAGACAGCTAAGCTAACAGTTAAGCTAACAGTAGACAGCTAAGCTAACAGTAGACAGTTAAGCTAACAGTAGACAGCTAAGCTAACAGTAGACAGTTAAGCTAACAGTAGACAGCTAAGCTAACAGTAGACAGTTAAGCTAACAGTAGACAGCTAAGCTAACAGTAGACAGTTAAGCTAACAGTAGACAGCTAAGCTAACAGTAGACAGTTAAGCTAACAGTAGACAGCTAAGCTAACAGTAGACAGCTAGGCTAACAGTAGACAGTTAAGCTAACAGTAGACAGCTAAGCTAACAGTAGACAGCTAAGTTAACAGTAGACAGTTAAGCTAACAGTAGACAGTTAAGCTAACAGTAGACAGTTAAGCTAACAGTAGACAGTTAAGCTAACATTAGACAGCTAAACTAACAGTAGACAGTTAAGCTAACAGTAGACAGCTAAACTAACAGTAGACAGTTAAGCTAACAGTAGACAGTTAAGCTAACGGTAGACAGCTAAGCTAACGGTAGACAGTTAAGCTAACGGTAGACAGCTAAGCTAACGGTGGACAGTTAAGCTAACGGTAGACAGCTAAGCTAACGGTAGCCAGCTAAGCTAACGGTAGCCAGCTAAGCTAACGGTAGACAGTTAAGCTAACGGTAGACAGCTAAGCTAACGGTAGCCAGTTAAGCTAACAGTAGACAGCTAAGCAAACAGTAGACAGTTAAGCTAACAGTAGACAGCTAAGCTAACAGTAGACAGTTAAGCTAACAGTAGACAGCTAGGCTAACAGTAGACAGTTAAGCTAACAGTAGACAGCTAAGCTAACAGTAGACAGTTAAGCTAACAGTAGACAGCTAAGCTAACAGTAGACAGCTAAGCTAACAGTAGACAGCTAAGCTAACAGTTAAGCTAACAGTAGACAGCTAAGCTAACAGTAGACTGTTAAGCTAACAGTAGACAGCTAAGCTAACAGTAGACAGTTAAGCTAACAGTAGACAGTTAAGCTAACAGTAGAAAGTTAAGCTAACAGTAGACAGCTAAACTAACAGTAGACAGTTAAGCTAACAGTAGACAGTTAAGCTAACAGTAGACAGCTAAGCTAACAGTAGACAGCTAAGCTAACAGTAGACAGTTAAGCTAACAGTAGACAGCTAAGCTAACAGTAGACTGTTAAGCTAACAGTAGACAGCTAAGCTAACAGTAGACAGTTAAGCTAACAGTAGACAGTTAAGCTAACAGTAGAAAGTTAAGCTAACAGTAGACAGCTAAACTAACAGTAGACAGTTAAGCTAACAGTAGACAGTTAAGCTAACAGTAGACAGCTAAGCTAACAGTAGACAGCTAAGCTAACAGTAGACAGTTAAGCTAACAGTAGACAGCTAAGCTAACAGTAGACAGCTAAGCTAACAGTAGACAGTTAAGCTAACAGTAGACAGCTAAGCTAACAGTAGACAGCTAAACTAACAGTAGACAGTTAAGCTAACAGTAGACAGCTAAGCTAACAGTAGACAGCTAAACTAACAGTAGACAGTTAAGCTAACAGTAGACAGCTAAGCTAACAGTTAAGCTAACAGTAGACAGCTAAGCTAACAGTAGACAGTTAAGCTAACAGTAGACAGCTAAGCTAACAGTAGACAGTTAAGCTAACAGTAGACAGCTAAGCTAACAGTAGACAGTTAAGCTAACAGTAGACAGTTAAGCTAACAGTAGACAGCTAAGCTAACAGTTAAGCTAACAGTAGACAGCGAAGCTAACAGTAGACAGCTAAGCTAACAGTAGACAGTTAAGCTAACAGTAGACAGCTAAGCTAACAGTAGACAGCTAAGCTAACAGTAGACAGCTAAACTAACAGTAGACAGTTAAGCTAACAGTAGACAGTTAAGCTAACAGTGAAAAGATTGGACAGTGGAGTGTGCTTTTGTCCTTTTATTTTACTCTCTCAATCACTCTTTCTCTCTCGTTAGCACTTTCTCACTTTGTCATTGTAAAACTGAAATAAAACAAGAAATAAACATACATGAATTTTAATGGAAAATATAATAAATCTAAACAATAATCAAGGTCCGGTGTTATAATCTATTAGCCTAGCTAAAACCTGACTAACAAACATTAGCAGGAAACCAATGTTAGTTCTCGATAAAAATACATTGAAATTAACAGGTAAATATCAGTGTAATTTTACTTCATAACCAAATCTCACACAAAATCAGTATTCACACACAAATAATGTCCAAGGCTCGAGTGAGAAAACAAACGAATATGTGGTGAAATTCCGTAAAAGTAACTAGGAATGTTTCAGGAAGTAGATTCTGCGCAGTAGAGCATAAGGTCCACAAGATGGTGGTATTCACCAAACAAACAAACTTTTTTTTTATTATTGAAATTTACAAAAAACTTACAGGCTCACAATATCAAAAACAAAAATATCAAAACACAACAGAAAAACTAAATTAAAAAACTAAATAAATAAATCTTAATAACAGTTAACTTTATCAAATTTAAGGTGTTACAGGGTCATACATCAAATCAATAATACCATTGTAGAGTTGTATACCTTTTTTTGCTTTTGTAAAGTGACCATCTTAGGAACACAATAAAGATAGGTTTGACAGTTCCAAGTTTCAGCGGTCATTTATAAACTACAGCAGGGCTGTGTCCCAAACCACTCCCTACTCCCTACATAGAGAAATACATGTAGTTCACTACAAAGTGAACTCAATTGAAAATGTTTTGGACTCTACTACGGCGCTGTTTAAATGCATCATCACCGTCGAAGACTTAAAACATAACAGTATCGTCTCAAAAAATTAAAATAGTTTTGAATGTTTTTTGTATTACTGTCTGTGCAATAAAATAAAACATGAATAAACTTGGTTCACGACTCTTTTACTGTTATTAACCGTTATTAACTGTTATTAACCGTTATTAACTGATATTAACCGTTATTAACCGTTATTAACCATTATTTACTGTTATTAACCGTTATTAACCGTTAAACAACTCTTGTCTCACCTGTCATCAAACAGTCAGAGTTAACATTTATCGTTAGTGAACAGCTGTAGTTCTGTCAGTATGACTCCAATATTAATCTGTCCGTGTTTATTTTAATCATACAACTCTCTGTAACATTTATCCTGTGGCAGAGTTTATGAAGAAAATATTCAAATTTGAGGTGGATCAATGTTCCTTCTGTAAAACTGTTGCTAAAACAGCGGATCATTTATTTGTTGGATGTTCTGTATCTCAGTGTTTTTGGTTTAATATATATAATTGTTCCATCCTTTAAATGACATCATATCATTTTTACATGGATGATTTGGAATCTTCCTTATTAGGCATTAATAATAATATAATAATAATAATAATAATAATAATAATAATAATAATAATAATAATAATAATAATAATAATATAATAATAATAATAATAATAATAATAATAATAATAATAATAATAATAATAATAATAATAATATAATAATAATAATAATATAATAATAATAATAATAATAATAATAATAATAATAATAATAATAATAATAATAATAATAATAATAATAATAATAATTCTGTAAGTATCATATTCATGTCCCAATAAATAAGACATTGGACGACATTTATTATTTTAACCAAAGAACTTCATTTTGTATTTATGTTCTGTGTTTAATTTGAGGTGTTTAATGTAAACCTTATTTATACATTGTTTAATATTGTATTTTACTGTAGTTTAGGTTTTGTTTTTTGTTTTTTACAAAATCCTCAAGTCTATGTTTATATATTTTATTTTATATTTCATTTTAAATTGTATTCATTATCCTCATTGAGAGTCTGTATATTGTCATTTCAATAAAGTTTTTTTTTCAAATCTCCGTCCTTCAGTCATGTTTCGATTCGTGCAATGCATGATGGGATATAGTGCTTTGGTTAGTGGCCATCGATGCACACTACATTTCGTGGTGGATTGTGGGATACATTGAGTGACTATGTAGGGCTCATAAGTAGTTCACTACATATTCGGACACCCGTACAAAATGGCCTGGTCCCTATATAGGTCCCTATGGAGGGAAGAGGGACTGGTTTAGGACACAGCCCAGGACTTGTTTTATTTCCTTTAAATGTGCGTCACAAAAATAAAAGCTTGTATTTCCTTTAAAGGTGCGTCACAAAAATAAAAGCTTTTATTTCCTTTAAAGGCGTGTCACAAAAATAAAAGCTTGTATTTCCTTTAAAGGTGCGTCACAAGAATAAAAGCTTTTATTTCCTTTAAAGGCGTGTCACAAAAATAAAAGCTTGTATTTCCTTTAAATGTGCATCACAAAAATAAAAGCTTGTATTTCCTTTAAAGGTGCGTCACAAAAATAAAAGCTTTTATTTCCTTTAAAGGCGTGTCACAAAAATAAAAGCTTGTATTTCCTTTAAAGGTGCGTCACAAAAATAAAAGCTTTTATTTCCTGTAAAGGTGCATCACAAAAATAAAAGCTTGTATTTCCTTTAAAGGCGTGTCACAAAAATAAAAGCTTGTATTTCCTTTAAAGGCGTGTCACAAAAATAAAAGCTTTTATTTCCTTTAAAGTTGTGTCACAAAAATAAAAGCTTTTATTTCCTGTAAAGGGGTGTCACTGGAATTCCCTGGAGCTGCACATGCTCAGTTGAGCTCTTCTCCACAGAAGGTTGCAGAAATTAGGCTAAAACGCTGCCGACCACAGAAACAAACACAGCGAGGCTTCCCCAGGGCGGTGCCGGTGAGTCTCCAGATGAAATCCAGTTGGACGGCTTTGACAGTTTTCCAGGATGTTTGAAGAGGAGACAACTCTTCACACTGGGTTTCCTTTAAACACCTGCATGTGTGATTCTACTGACACACAAATTAACACTTTCTGCTCCTCCTCCTTCAATTTCAAACGCCATTAAATAATAAACCTGTCACAGATTCAGACGTACATGCTCCATAACAGAAGGAAGGGGGGGGGGGGGGGGTATGAAGCTACAGGCCTGTCTGTTCCAATATGAGACACACCCCTTTTGCTTTAGGCCACACCCTTTCTACTCTAGGATGCACCTCTTTCTGCCTGCTACGTCACACCCCTTTCACTCTGACACACACCTCTATTGCTGTGGGACACCCCCCTTCAGCTCCAGGACACACCCCTTTTTGCCCTCAGACACACCTCTTTTTTCCCTAGGACACACCCCTTCTGATCTAGGATTTATTTTGGCCGATCACTGACCCTCATTAACCCGTCAATCGCCGATTGAGACCGAGGTGCAGCGATGTTCTGTTAAAGCTGATTTGAAATCATCACACAGTGAAAACATTAAATGTTCCAGTAAATTCTGCTGCTAAATATGTTGTAAAAACCTTCGTGACGTCACCAGCCTGAGTCAGTTCTGAACAAACTGCTTTAGTCGTATAGTCCACCTGTCATGTTATTGTCAGTAGGTCTGTCAGATGGATAACACAACACGCTGTCAGGTTGTCATGGTAACAACTCACTGTCCCAGTTTGTAGCTGCTAGTTCTAGAAGTTCTATGACCTCATCTCAGCTTTGCATTGAGTCTATATTTGTAATAAACGTTGTAAACTGGTGTTAAATGGTCGAAACCACACAGATTAACTGAGCTCTGAGTTTGATATTAATAAATGTTGTCTTGTATTCTACTGATAACGATCAAACTCCTCATTTTTAAACATATACTATGGACAGATACACAAAGCTTCCTCTTTATAACCTACACTATAACCATAGAGTTTGTGCAGTGGAACGACTGACGGATGTTGTTTAAACCCACGACAGAAAAATTATGACCTGACAACATTGAAGCGGTCAAAGGTTAACGCCCCTAACACAGACAATGAAGACTATGAAGCACCACTGGACCCATACATGGAATGAATAGAGATAGGACACGCCCCTTTCACTCTAGGACACACTCGTCCAGCTCTAGGACACGCCCCTTTCTCTATAAGACACATCCCTCTCCCTCCAGGACACGCCTCCAGCAGACAGGATATTTCCTCCCGACTACAAACAGAATTCCTCAACTGTCACTAACAGGGTGTGTGCTGCAACACACACACACACACACACACACACACACACACACAGTCATGTCTGAGCGTGCTCAGTACAGTAAAGATTATAAAGTAAAGAATAGACTGACATCTGGAAAAACTGGACACACAAACTGAACTACAAAATAAAAACTATGATGAAGGAAGAATTTTACCAACAGAACGATACCAGAACAATAAAAGAACGATACCAGAACAATAACAGAACGATACCAGAACAATAACAGAATGATACCAGAACAATAACAGAATGATACCAGAACAATAATACGATACCCGAACAATAAAAGAACGATACCAGAACATTAATACGATACCCGAACAATAAAAGAACGATACCAGAACAATAACAGAACGATACCAGAACAATAACAGAATGATACCAGAACAATAATACGATACCAGAACAATAAAAGAACGATACCAGAACAATAACAGAATGATACCAAAACAATAACAGAACGATACCAGAACAATAAAAAACGATACCAGAACAATAAAAGAACGATACCAGAACAATAAAAGAACGATACCAGAACAATAAAAGAACGATACCAGAACAATAACAGAATGATACCAGAACATTAATACGATACCCGAAAAATAAAAGAACGATACCAGAACAATAACAGAACGATACCAGAACAATAACAGAATGATACCAGAACATTAATACGATACCCGAAAAATAAAAGAACGATACCAGAACAATAAAAGAACGATACCAAAACAATAACAGAACGATACCAGAACAATAAAAAACGATACCAGAACAATAAAAGAACGATACCAGAACAATAAAAGAACGATACCAGAACAATAAAAGAACGATACCAGAACAATAACAGAACGATACCAGAACATTAATACGATACCCGAACAATAAAAGAACGATACCAGAACAATAACAGAATGATACCAGAACAATAACAGAATGATACTAGAACAATAAAAGAACGATACCAGAACAATAACAGAATGATACCAGAACAATAATACGATACCAGAACAATAAAAGAACGATACCAGAACAATAACAGAATGATACCAGAACAATAATACGATACCAGAACAATAACAGAATGATACCAGAACAATAATACGATACCAGAACAATAAAAGAACGATACCAGAACAATAACAGAATGATACCAGAACAATAACAGAATGATACCAGAACAATAATACGATACCAGAACAATAAAAGAACGATACCAGAACGATACCAGAACAATAACAGAACGATACCAGAACATTAATACGATACCCGAACAATAAAAGAACGATACCAGAACATTAATACGATACCCGAACAATAAAAGAACGATACCAGAACAATAACAGAACGATACCAGAACAATAACAGAATGATACCAGAACAATAATACGATACCAGAACAATAAAAGAACGATACCAGAACAATAACAGAATGATACCAGAACATTAATACGATACCCGAAAAATAAAAGAACGATACCAGAACAATAAAAGAACGATACCAAAACAATAACAGAACGATACCAGAACAATAAAAAACGATACCAGAACAATAAAAGAACGATACCAGAACAATAAAAGAACGATACCAAAACAATAACAGAACGATACCAGAACAATAAAAAACGATACCAGAACAATAAAAGAACGATACCAGAACAATAAAAGAACGATACCAGAACAATAACAGAACGATACCAGAACATTAATACGATACCCGAACAATAAAAGAACGATACCAGAACAATAACAGAATGATACCAGAACAATAACAGAATGATACTAGAACAATAAAAGAACGATACCAGAACAATAACAGAATGATACCAGAACAATAATACGATACCAGAACAATAAAAGAACGATACCAGAACAATAACAGAATGATACCAGAACAATAATACGATACCAGAACAATAACAGAATGATACCAGAACAATAATACGATACCAGAACAATAAAAGAACGATACCAGAACAATAACAGAATGATACCAGAACAATAATACGATACCAGAACAATAACAGAATGATACCAGAACAATAATACGATACCAGAACAATAAAAGAACGATACCAGAACAATAACAGAATGATACCAGAACATTAATACGATACCCGAAAAATAAAAGAACGATACCAGAACAATAAAAGAACGATACCAAAACAATAACAGAACAATACCAGAACAATAAAAAAACGATACCAGAACAATAAAAGAACGATACCAGAACAATAAAAGAACGATACCAGAACAATAAAAGAACGATACCAGAACAATAACAGAACGATACCAGAACATTAATACGATACCCGAACAATAAAAGAACGATACCAGAACAATAACAGAACGATACCAGAACATTAATACGATACCAGAACAATAAAAGAACGATACCAGAACAATAACAGAACGATACCAGAACATTAATACGATACCCGAACAATAAAAGAACGATACCAGAACAATAACAGAACGATACCAGAACATTAATACGATACCCGAACAATAAAAGAACGATACCAGAACAATAACAGAATGATACCAGAACAATAACAGAATGATACCAGAACAATAATACGATACCAGAACAATAAAAGAACGATACCAGAACAATAACAGAATGATACCAGAACAATAACAGAATGATACTAGAACAATAAAAGAACGATACCAGAACAATAACAGAATGATACCAGAACAATAATACGATACCAGAACAATAAAAGAACGATACCAGAACAATAACAGAATGATACCAGAACAATAATACGATACCAGAACAATAACAGAATGATACCAGAACAATAATACGATACCAGAACAATAAAAGAACGATACCAGAACAATAACAGAATGATACCAGAACATTAATACGATACCCGAAAAATAAAAGAACGATACCAGAACAATAAAAGAACGATACCAAAACAATAACAGAACAATACCAGAACAATAAAAAAACGATACCAGAACAATAAAAGAACGATACCAGAACAATAAAAGAACGATACCAGAACAATAAAAGAACGATACCAGAACAATAACAGAACGATACCAGAACATTAATACGATACCCGAACAATAAAAGAACGATACCAGAACAATAACAGAACGATACCAGAACATTAATACGATACCCGAACAATAAAAGAACGATACCAGAACAATAACAGAACGATACCAGAACATTAATACGATACCCGAACAATAAAAGAACGATACCAGAACAATAACAGAATGATACCAGAACAATAACAGAATGATACCAGAACAATAACAGAATGATACCAGAACAGTAACAGAACAGTGTTAGAACAATATCAGAATGGGATCCGAAGGGTACGATATCAGAACACAAAATGGTATCAGACATTATTTGAAGTTTAATGGGGTTTTGAACCCACAACCAATCCTCTGAGGCAGCTGTGTCTGGACGCCCCCAACGGCTCTAACCAATCACAGTACTCGAGGTAGATTTTTGTATAAATTATGAAGAAACAACTTGGGGGGTTTTTTGTCTTATTTTGGGTTTTATTTTGAAAAATGAATGAATGATACATAGACTGATCCGTGTCAGTAAAGGAGACACTTCCATGCTAACATAGTTTGGCTCAAAACAGTAAAATGGACATTTCTGTGTAAATGTTAAATGTTCTTCACTTCTATAGTTGTTCTAAGCTCTTTACATTAGCCTCACATTCACCCATTCACACACACTCATACACCAGTAGGTTTATAAGGTCAAAGGTCAGTCCTACTGGGAGACTAAGGGTTCAGTGTCTTTGTCCAAGGACACTTGGACATGTGGACAGCCAGAGCCAGGACATGAACCTCTAACCCTTCAGTCATTGGACGACCCGCTCTACCAACTGAACCACAGCCTCCTTAACCTTTAACCTTTAACCCTAACGACCCGCTCTACCAACTGAACCACAGCCTCCTTAACCTTTAACCTTTAACCCTAAGGACCCGCTCTACCAACTGAACCACAGCCTCCTTAACCTTTAACCTTTAACCCTAACGACCCGCTCTACCAACTGAACCACAGCCTCCTTAACCTTTAACCTTTAACCCTAAGGACCCGCTCTACCAACTGAACCACAGCCTCCTTAACCTTTAACCTTTAACCCTAACGACCCGCTCTACCAACTGAACCACAGCCTCCTTAACCTTTAACCTTTAACCCTAAGGACCCGCTCTACCAACTGAACCACAGCCGCCCCATTGTTTTTCCAAATGGTGTGATTTTTGACGTCCACTACATGTATATACTCCCAAACATCTAAAAATGAATTAAACTGATTTGGACTCCAGATAATAACGTGTGTGTTCAGGGTGAGTCGTTAGATCTGGTGTTTCCTTGGAAGAGTCAACAGCAGTGTTTGTTTGGGTTTTTTTCAACAGCAGTGTTTGACTTGTTACTTATCGCATCAGTTTACACACTTTAGTGTCAGTGATGCATGTAGAGGAAACTGAGCGCGCTCAAACAGGTTCATGTACAAAACTCAACAAAGTCCATCTGAAAACTGTACTAATGCAAACCAGTGTAAACGACAAACCAGTGTAAACGAAAAACCAGTGTAAACGAAAAACCAGTGTAAACGACAAACCAGTGTAAACGACAAACCAGTGTAAACAAAAAAACAGTGTAAACGAAAAACGAGTGTAAACGACAAACGAGTGTAAACGACAAACGAGCGTAAACGACAAAGGAATGTAAACGACAAACAGGTGTAAACAACAAATGAGTGTAAACGACAAACGAGTGTAAATGACAAACGAGTGTAAACGACAAACCAGTGTAAACGACAAACGAGTGTAAATGACAAACGAGTGTAAACAACAAACGAGTGTAAATGACAAACGAGTGTAAATGACAAACGAGTGTAAACGACAAACGAGTGTAAACAACAAAGGAGTGTAAATGACAAACGAGTGTAAATGACAAACGAGTGTAAACGACAAAGGAGTGTAAACAACAAACAAGTGTAAACGACAAACGAGTGTAAACGACAAACGAGTGTAAACGACAAATGAGTGTAAACGACAAACGAGTGTAAACGACAAACGAGTGTAAACGACAAACGAGTGTAAACGACAAACGAGTGTAAACAACAAACGAGTGTAAACGACAAACGAGTGTAAATGACAAACGAGTGTAAACGACAAACGAGTGTAAACGACAAACGAGTGTAAACGACAAACGAGTGTAAACGACAAAGGAATGTAAACGACAAACAGGTGTAAACGACAAACGAGTGTAAATGACAAACGAGTGTAAACGACAAACGAGTGTAAACGACAAAGGAATGTAAACGACAAACGAGTGTAAACGACAAACGAGTGTAAACGACAAAGGAGTGTAAACGACAAAGGAGTGTAAACGACAAACGAGTGTAAACGACAAACGAGTGTAAACGACAAACGAGTGTAAACGACAAACAGGTGTAAACAACAAATGAGTGTAAATGACAAACGAGTGTAAACGACAAACGAGTGTAAACGACAAACCAGTGTAAATGAAAAATGAGTGTAAACGAAAAACGAGTGTAAACGACAAACGAGTGTAAACGACAAACAGGTGTAAACAACAAATGAGTGTAAATGACAAACGAGTGTAAACGACAAACGAGTGTAAACGACAAACGAGTGTAAACGACAAACGAGCTTAAACGACAAAGGAATGTAAACGACAAACAGGTGTAAACAACAAATGAGTGTAAACGACAAACGAGTGTAAACGACAAACAGGTGTAAACGACAAACCAGTGTAAACGACAAACCAGTGTAAACGACAAACCAGTGTAAACAACAAACCAGTGTAAACAAAAAACCAGTGTAAACGAAAAACGAGTGTAAACGACAAACGAGTGTAAACGACAAACAGGTGTAAACAACAAATGAGTGTAAATGACAAACGAGTGTAAACGACAAACCAGTGTAAACGACAAACCAGTGTAAATGAAAAATGAGTGTAAACGAAAAACGAGTGTAAACGACAAACGAGTGTAAACGACAAACAGGTGTAAACAACAAATGAGTGTAAATGACAAACGAGTGTAAACGACAAACGAGTGTAAACGACAAACGAGTGTAAACGACAAACGAGCGTAAACGACAAAGGAATGTAAACGACAAACAGGTGTAAACAACAAATGAGTGTAAACGACAAACGAGTGTAAATGACAAACGAGTGTAAACAACAAACGAGTGTAAACGACAAACGAGTGTAAATGACAAAGGAGTGTAAACAACAAACGAGTGTAAATGACAAAGGAGTGTAAATGACAAACGAGTGTAAACGACAAACGAGTGTAAACAACAAAGGAGTGTAAATGACAAACGAGTGTAAATGACAAACGAGTGTAAACGACAAAGGAGTGTAAACAACAAACAAGTGTAAATGACAAACGAGTGTAAACGACAAACGAGTGTAAACGACAAATGAGTGTAAACGACAAACGAGTGTAAACGACAAACGAGTGTAAACGACAAACGAGTGTAAACAACAAACGAGTGTAAACGACAAACGAGTGTAAATGACAAACGAGTGTAAACGACAAACGAGTGTAAACGACAAACGAGTGTAAACGACAAACGAGTGTAAACGACAAAGGAATGTAAACGACAAACAGGTGTAAACGACAAACGAGTGTAAATGACAAACGAGTGTAAATGACAAACGAGTGTAAACGACAAACGAGTGTAAACGACAAAGGAATGTAAACGACAAACGAGTGTAAACGACAAACGAGTGTAAACGACAAACGAGTGTAAACGACAAAGGAGTGTAAACAACAAACGAGTGTAAACGACAAACGAGTGTAAATGACAAACGAGTGTAAACGACAAACGAGTGTAAACGACAAACGAGTGTAAACGACAAACGAGTGTAAACGACAAAGGAATGTAAACGACAAACAGGTGTAAACGACAAACGAGTGTAAATGACAAACGAGTGTAAATGACAAACGAGTGTAAACGACAAACGAGTGTAAACGACAAAGGAATGTAAACGACAAACGAGTGTAAACGACAAACGAGTGTAAACGACAAACGAGTGTAAACGACAAAGGAGTGTAAACGACAAAGGAGTGTAAACGACAAACGAGTGTAAACGACAAATGAGTGTAAACGACAAACGAGTGTGAATGAACAAACTATTGAATTCAAACCACGATAATGAGCTGAAACAGAAGCTGAGAATCCATGTATCATTCCTTCATTTTTCAAAATAAAAGCAAAAATAAGACAATAAAACAGCAACTTGTTTCTTCATTATTTGTTTCCAAAACCAAAATGAAAAAACGAATAACGATACAGTTTTTCACTTTTTGTTTTTGTGTTTAAATGAATAATAGAAAAAAACAGATAATGGCTGTTTCCTGTTTTGTCCATTTTTGACCTGAAGTAAATTGAGTAAAGTGTAAATGAATGTTAACAACCACAGAAACATGTCCATTATGACAGCACTTTTCTCTGTGGTCATATCTTCAGGTGTTAGGGTGACCCTCTTAGTTTCCCCTAATAGGACATAGGTTTACATCTTTGTCACTGCGGGTCAAAGGTCATTTCCAGTTTACTCAACTTTGCTTCAGGTCAAAATTGGACAAAACACAAAACGGCCGTTATTATGGAGTGACATTTGTGCCAAAACCTCACAAACATAAAAAAGGTGTTTTATTCACAGCCAATGATTCACAAACAAGCTCATTAGAAACGTAGACGTAGACGTAGACGTAGACGTAGACTTAGACGTAGACGTAGACTTAGACGTAGACGTAGACTTAGACTTAGACTTAGACTTAGACTTAGACTTAGACTTAGACGTAGACGTAGACGTAGACTACGTAGACGTAGACTACGTAGACGTAGACTACGTAGACGTAGACGTAGACTTAGACGTAGACGTAGACTTAGACGTAGACGTAGACTTAGACTTAGACTTAGACTTAGACTTAGACGTAGACGTAGACGTAGACGTAGACGTAGACGTAGACGTAGACGTAGACGTAGACTTAGACTTAGACTTAGACCTAGACTTAGACTTCCTTTATTGTCATTGCACAAGAATCCACACAACAGTTGGATTTTTGGCAACGAGACGTCGTTGCTTGGCTTCCGGAGTACACATACTAAATAAATAAGTAAAAAAACATCTAAGGAACAGAGTAAACAGAATGAATAGTGCAAAAACCAGAGTAATTGGTGCAAATATAAAAAAAATGTTGCAGCTGGGGGGGGTCGTTTCACAACCAGGAGGTAGATTTCTGTCCATTTTATGGATAAGTGCAGTGAGAGTATATTGTCCATGAGGTAGATGAATGTGTGTGTGTGTGGGGGGGGGTTGTTATTTGGCATTCAGCAGTCTGGTGGCCAGGGGGAAGTAACTCTTCCTGAATCTGGCCGTTCTGCAGCAGATGCTGCGGAACATTCTGCCAGATGCGATGCGAGAGAACAGTCTGTGCTGGGGATGAGTGGGGTCACCGGTGGGCTCTGGATATGCTGCGGCTCTCTTATGTTTCGCAAACATAAGAGATCTCGGAATGATCTCGGACTTTTATCTTCTCTTCATATCAGAAAATTCTTTAATGTTAAGACAACAATGACTAATAAATCTGACAAAACAATATTGAGTGAAATTTCTACGTCTGTTTTATTTACAGCCGATGATTCACAAACAAGCTGATCATTGGTAACACTATCTATACCGACCTGTTTACTGCTAAGAAAGTATCTGAATACTGCTAAGAAAGTATCTGAATACTGCTAAGAAAGTATCTGAATACTGCTAAGAAAGTATCTGAATACTGCTAAGAAAGTATCTGAATACTGCTAAGAAAGTATCTGAATACTGCTAAGAAAGTATCTGAATACTGCTAAGAAAGTATCTGAATACTGCTAAGAAAGTATCTGAATACTGCTAAGAAAGTATCTGAATACTGCTAAGAAAGTATCTGAATACTGCTAAGAAAGTATCTGAATACTGCTAAGAAAGTATCTGAATACTGCTAAGAAAGTATCTGAATACTGCTAAGAAAGTATCTGAATACTACTAAGAAAGTATCTGAATACTGCTAAGAAAGTATCTGAATACTGCTAAGAAAGTATCTGAATACTGCTAAGAAAGTATCTGAATACTGCTAAGAAAGTATCTGAATACTGCTAAGAAAGTATCTGAATACTGCTAAGAAAGTATCTGAATACTGCTAAGAAAGTATCTGAATACTGCTAAGAAAGTATCTGAATACTGCTAAGAAAGTATCTGAATACTGCTAAGAAAGTATCTGAATACTGCTAAGAAAGTATCTGAATACTGCTAAGAAAGTATCTGAATACTGCTAAGAAAGTATCTGAATACTGCTAAGAAAGTATCTGAATACTGCTAAGAAAGTATCTGAATACTGCTAAGAAAGTATCTGAATACTGCTAAGAAAGTATCTGAATACTGCTAAGAAAGTATCTGAATACTGCTAAGAAAGTATCTGAATACTACTAAGAAAGTATCTGAATACTGCTAAGAAAGTATCTGAATACTGCTAAGAAAGTATCTGAATACTGCTAAGAAAGTATCTGAATACTGCTAAGAAAGTATCTGAATACTGCTAAGAAAGTATCTGAATACTACTAAGAAAGTATCTGAATACTACTAAGAAAGTATCTGAATACTGCTAAGAAAGTATCTTAATACTACTAAGAAAGTATCTGAATACTGCTAAGAAAGTATCTGAATACTGCTAAGAAAGTATCTGAATACTGCTAAGAAAGTATCTGAATACTGCTAAGAAAGTATCTGAATACTGCTAAGAAAGTATCTGAATACTGCTAAGAAAGTATCTGAATACTGCTAAGAAAGTATCTGAATACTGCTAAGAAAGTATCTGAATACTGCTAAGAAAGTATCTGAATACTGCTAAGAAAGTATCTGAATACTGCTAAGAAAGTATCTGAATACTACTAAGAAAGTATCTGAATACTGCTAAGAAAGTATCTGAATACTGCTAAGAAAGTATCTGAATACTGCTAAGAAAGTATCTGAATACTGCTAAGAAAGTATCTGAATACTACTAAGAAAGTATCTGAATACTGCTAAGAAAGTATCTGAATACTGCTAAGAAAGTATCTGAATACTGCTAAGAAAGTATCTGAATACTGCTAAGAAAGTATCTGAATACTGCTAAGAAAGTATCTGAATACTGCTAAGAAAGTATCTGAATACTGCTAAGAAAGTATCTGAATACTGCTAAGAAAGTATCTGAATACTGCTAAGAAAGTATCTGAATACTGCTAAGAAAGTATCTGAATACTGCTAAGAAAGTATCTGAATACTGCTAAGAAAGTATCTGAATACTGCTAAGAAAGTATCTGAATACTGCTAAGAAAGTATCTGAATACTGCTAAGAAAGTATCTGAATACTGCTAAGAAAGTATCTGAATACTGCTAAGAAAGTATCTGAATACTGCTAAGAAAGTATCTGAATACTGCTAAGAAAGTATCTGAATACTGCTAAGAAAGTATCTGAATACTGCTAAGAAAGTATCTGAATACTACTAAGAAAGTATCTGAATACTACTAAGAAAGTATCTGAATACTGCTAAGAAAGTATCTTAATACTACTAAGAAAGTATCTGAATACTGCTAAGAAAGTATCTGAATACTGCTAAGAAAGTATCTGAATACTGCTAAGAAAGTATCTGAATACTGCTAAGAAAGTATCTGAATACTGCTAAGAAAGTATCTGAATACTGCTAAGAAAGTATCTGAATACTGCTAAGAAAGTATCTGAATACTGCTAAGAAAGTATCTGAATACTGCTAAGAAAGTATCTGAATACTGCTAAGAAAGTATCTGAATACTGCTAAGAAAGTATCTGAATACTGCTAAGAAAGTATCTGAATACTGCTAAGAAAGTATCTGAATACTGCTAAGAAAGTATCTGAATACTGCTAAGAAAGTATCTGAATACTGCTAAGAAAGTATCTGAATACTGCTAAGAAAGTATCTGAATACTACTAAGAAAGTATCTGAATACTGCTAAGAAAGTATCTGAATACTGCTAAGAAAGTATCTGAATACTGCTAAGAAAGTATCTGAATACTGCTAAGAAAGTATCTGAATACTGCTAAGAAAGTATCTGAATACTGCTAAGAAAGTATCTGAATACTGCTAAGAAAGTATCTGAATACTGCTAAGAAAGTATCTGAATACTGCTAAGAAAGTATCTGAATACTGCTAAGAAAGTATCTGAATACTGCTAAGAAAGTATCTGAATACTGCTAAGAAAGTATCTGAATACTGCTAAGAAAGTATCTGAATACTGCTAAGAAAGTATCTGAATACTGCTAAGAAAGTATCTGAATACTGCTAAGAAAGTATCTGAATACTACTAAGAAAGTATCTGAATACTGCTAAGAAAGTATCTGAATACTGCTAAGAAAGTATCTGAATACTGCTAAGAAAGTATCTGAATACTGCTAAGAAAGTATCTGAATACTGCTAAGAAAGTATCTGAATACTGCTAAGAAAGTATCTGAATACTGCTAAGAAAGTATCTGAATACTGCTAAGAAAGTATCTGAATACTGCTAAGAAAGTATCTGAATACTGCTAAGAAAGTATCTGAATACTACTAAGAAAGTATCTGAATACTGCTAAGAAAGTATCTGAATACTGCTAAGAAAGTATCTGAATACTACTAAGAAAGTATCTGAATACTGCTAAGAAAGTATCTGAATACTGCTAAGAAAGTATCTGAATACTGCTAAGAAAGTATCTGAATACTGCTAAGAAAGTATCTGAATACTGCTAAGAAAGTATCTGAATACTGCTAAGAAAGTATCTGAATACTGCTAAGAAAGTATCTGAATACTGCTAAGAAAGTATCTGAATACTGCTAAGAAAGTATCTGAATACTACTGAGAAAGTATCTGAATACTACTAAGAAAGTATCTGAATACTGCTAAGAAAGTATCTGAATACTGCTAAGAAAGTATCTGAATACTACTAAGAAAGTATCTGAATACTGCTAAGAAAATATCTGAATACTGCTAAGAAAGTATCTGAATACTGCTAAGAAAGTATCTGAATACTACTAAGAAAGTATCTGTTTACTGCTAAGAAAGTATCTGAATACTGCTAAGAAAGTATCTGAATACTGCTAAGAAAGTATCTGAATACTGCTAAGAAAGTATCTGAATACTGCTAAGAAAGTATCTGAATACTACTAAGAAAGTATCTGTTTACTGCTAAGAAAGTATCTGAATACTGCTAAGAAAGTATCTGAATACTGCTAAGAAAGTATCTGAATACTGCTAAGAAAGTATCTGAATACTACTAAGAAAGTATCTGTTTACTGCTAAGAAAGTATCTGAATACTGTAGTCAGTAAGGTGCAAATTTACCGCCAAAAGTCACATGACATGGGGAGCCAATAGTTTGTCCGACCTGCAGAACTTGTGAATGAGTGTTTGCTTTTGCGAAACATAATGAGCTTGTTTGTGAATAAAACACCTTTTTTTTTTTATGTTTGTGAGGTTTTGGCAGAAATGTCACTCCATACATTATCCATTTTTTTCATTATTCATCTAAACACAAAAAGGAAAACTTAAAAAAACGCATCATTACCTGTTTTTTTTTATTTTGGTTTTGGAAACAAATACTGAAGAAACAACTTGTTTTTTTTTGTTGTCTCATTTTTGGTTTTAGTTTGAAAAAGAATGAATGAATGATACACAGATTGCTGAGGGTCAATACACACTGATTTACATTAGTAAAAGCACAAACACACAGGAGTCAATGGGACACAGCAGTTTTTTGTTTGTTTGCTTTAAATTTTCTCTTACAAATTTCTTCATGTGAGGATTTCTTTCATTATTTAGTTTGACGTTCAGAAAAAAAACATCTGCATCTCATGACAAACAATATTGTAGGGCTGGGCAATTTTCTCTTTTAAAAAAATCTCAAAAAACTCAATTCACGATACGATTTTTTTCCCACGTGGGCTAAATGAAAATGAAAACACTAGAAACGTGGTTTCTATCATCTTCTTTTTTTTAATTAAATAACATGTAAAACAAAAATACTTCTACAAATAAGTGTAAATAATAAATCATTTGTGCAAAAGGTGCAACTGCAACCTGAGACTTTGTCTACATGAACTGTAGTAAGTCCAGACATATCCACCACTGTTACAGGAAAAACTGTGCAAAAAAAATAGTGTAAAAGATACATTTTGTTGGAAAAAAGAAAGATTAAAATATTTTAACAACTAAAACAATATACATTAATACTCATATTATATGAAAAACATTGTAAAAAACGTAGTAGTGCAAAAGTAAGATAAAAATAAAACTAGTAACATTTTTACTTTGTAAGGACAAAATAAAACAAAACCTTATTATCAATCAAACTACTTCAATAAACCTGAACATGTTACCAATATTTTGGATATATGATGTTATTGTGTCTGTTATCGCTCCACATCGTGCTCCATGTTTATCATAAGGTGCAGAGTCCTGCACGGGTTCGGGGTACCCGTGGTTGAACCACAAATTTTCACAAAACGGGTGAAAAATGTTGTGCTGTGTCGGATACGGGTTCGGTTCGGGTCGGACGTGGGTGATCGCGGGTCTAATTTGCGGTTCATAGGTTAAAAGGTTAATAACATTTTTATTTGGCTCTGCCTTGGCTATGTCAGTATATTCGTGGCAATAAATGTTTGTATTTAAGTTTGGCTATCTGACATTTTCGTTCGGGTTCGGGTCGGATATCGGGTTCATTTATAGCGATTCCGTTCGGATGCGGATTTTTTTTTTTTTTCGTCGGAAAAGGGGTCGGATACGAGTTTAAATATAACGGGTACGGGCGGTTGCGGTATGTCAAAATCAGAACCGTGCAGGATCTGATAAGGTGTGCCACGAGAAAAGCTTTCAGTCAGTGTTTGTTGAACATTTGAAGAAGTACTTGCAGCGCTATTCTCTGCCTTTTCTAAGAGTTCTGCCCCCCCTCCCCCACCCACCCCTTGGATGCTTTCGCTTCAGATGTGAACACAGTGGTCGTACCGCTACCATCAACAACAACAGTCTGAACACACAGCTGACAACCAGGAAGTAGCTGGGCTTCGTCAGACCCTAAAAACCCAAACCAATTCCACACAACTGAACCTTTAGAACCTTTTTAGGAGTCAGCGTGTCTCCCTCACTGGAGGGTCCATATTGGTCCCTGTGCTGCAGAAGAAGGGGATCGTAGGCGGGGCCTGGGGTGAAACACTACGGAAAGCAGCCTGGTTCATGGTTTTCTTTTTGCGAGGAAAAAAAGTGCAAAAAATGTGTGTGTGTGTGGGGGGGGGGGGGGTTGGATTGCACGATTTTCCTAAAATATGAATCGACTTTGCCATAAAACTCGATTTTAAATCTAAATCGATTTTTTTGCCCAGCTCCTATTCATGAGGTGCTTGACACTGTGCACAATGTCGAGCACCTAATGTTCTTCCCTTTTTCTTGCAGACAAAATTTTGGCAATTAATGCGGCCCAAACAGCTCACAATAGCCTAAACAGTTTGATGCAGAAATACGGAAATGGTATGCTATGTATTGATTTAATGATCCGATGTATGGATTTCGCATGAAATGTGAAATTCCTGTCCAAAAATCCCATCCGGAATGAATTGGGCCATTTTCACATGTCTATAACTCCCAAACGATACATCAGAGGGTGTTGCAGTAGACTGGAAAAATTCTCCAGATTGGCCCAGAGCTAACACATGTCTTTTCATAATTCTGATATGTTGTACAGATTTCGTGTTGGCATGACAACTAAAAAGCCCATTCATTCTTCTTGGGAGCGACAAAAAAAGGCCTTTCTTCTGAACGCTACTAGTTTGGAATACTTTCACCCACAGAATTTTAACTTTAAAATGTAGGATTTTTTGTCTTCTACGCAGGAATGTATATATCATGAGGGTGCGATTTACAGTTCTCGATACAGACCCCTAATGTCAACCATGGAAATGCCAAAAAGTCTGTTCTAGAGTGGGAAACGTTCCCATGCAGTGAGGAACAGAGTGAAAGAGTGGCAGAAAATTCATGTGAAAAATCTTTGAATAACTCGTCATTATGGCAAAACGATAAACAACAAGTGAATGAAACTTTCCACAAACGTAGTCATGGTACCTAGGATCCACATAAACCAGCTTTTGAAGAACCAGCTCATTTTAAATGTAAATGACCCTCAGTAGTTTGGAGGGATGTTTGGTCTAAGCCTCCATTCACTTCCATACATACTTCTCCTGATTTTAGTGTTTTTAAAAGTGCGATATTTCAATCATTTTGTACAGAACAAGGGAAAAATACATCTACTTCTTCCACTCATGTTTTCACCAATTATTTACACTTTTACCAAAAATGGCAGTAGTTCGGCAGTATGTTCACACCTATTTTTTCCATGTAACAGAGTGTGGAGCTGTCTATGAGTCTGCCCTTTGAAGTTCCCGCCACTGCTCATCACCATGGCAACAGTGCTCCTGGCACTATGAAACACCTGCAGACAATTAAGACTGTGGGAGGAGCTTTAACATGATTGACAAACACTGTGGGCGGGGCTTTAACATGACTGACAGACTAACAGATCTGCTTCATTTTGGTGAGTTCAGTGGTTTTAAAACTGCTGTATCTCACTTATTTTTCACAGTACAAGAAAAATAAATATATCTACTTGTTCCTCAGACCCTCCTGTCACTAATGATCAACTTTGTTTTCAACAATTATTTACAGTTTTACCAAAAATCACAGGAGTTCAGAGGCATGGTTTAACATTCAGACAGACTTTACTCCAGTCAGCTCTGTGTGTCTGTGTGTGGAACTACAGGTGGTTTCCATGGCAACAGGGAAAGTCCCTTACTCACAGAAAATGGGAGGAGCTTTAATAGAAGTGACTCAGTCCACAAACAGTAACAAACAGATTCACATATGAAGTGAACAGCAGATATTTCTTCCTTATCTCATTTTATGTATTTCTTTTTATTTTATCTTATTTTATTCTGTTTTTATTGCATGCCAGTTGGTTTATCTTGTTTCATTTTGTTATCTTTACACGGGGGTTGCACTGAAAATTTCACTGACATGCAAATGCTCAGTGACAGTAAAGACATCTTGAATCTTGAATCTTGAATCTTTCATCAGAAACAACTACAGCGACAAGAGACAAACACACGCTTACATTTACTTCAACACCCTGACCCCTGACCATGACCTCTGACCCCGACCCACCAGACAAACACACACGGTTACATTTACTTCAACTGATGGATGGAAGTCTGGGTCCAGGATTATTCTTCTCTGTCCCCATCCCATCACAATCAGTAGCCTCAT
>CM035797.1:2121860-2126860 GCA_020466265.1 Siphamia tubifer
CTAGGCTAATGATAGCACTGGGCTAATGATAGCACTATGATAATGATAGCACTAGGGTAATGATAGCACTATGCTAATGATAGCACTGGGCTAATGATAGCACTAGGGTAATGATAGCACTATGCTAATGATAGCACTGGGCTAATAATAGCACTAGGCTAATGATAAAACTAGGCTAATGATAGCACTAGGCTAATGTGTCACCAAGCTTACAACAAACACGTTCAGTGCAGATACAGTCCCGTCTTTATTGAGTATGTTTTTGCAAAATAAACAACAATTAATTTAAATGAATAATGAATATTTAATTGTAAATAATCCAAATTAATCCACAGCAACCCTGTGATTAATCTGATAATAAAACTGTAGTCATTACATGTATATATATACACACACACACACACACATCTGCATTAGCTCATTTTTCTTCATCAGACGATTCATTTTCACTTTAACTAAATATGAATGAGTTTTAACCATCACTTCCTGTTTGTCAATTAACTCTAGTGTTAAAAGCTTGAGTGGTTTTTAATGGTAGAAAACTGGAACTACATTCAAACCATTAGAGGCTGAGAACACTAATGCTAATGCTAATGCTAACAATCTGACACTTAAACACACAGAGCAGTGGCTCCAGGGAAAGTGGAAGTGCCCACTGTAATCAGCTGGGGTTTGTGCAGAAACAGGAAATGACAGCAGCTGTTTGTGTCTGGATGTTTCTGTCACGGCTCTAGGGAGTCACACTAATTAGGTCACACATGAGACCTCGTTTCTCTCTGGTAAAACTAAAAAAAAAAAATTTGAGGTCGCACTCCTGCCACCAGTCGTTCCAGGAGAAAAAAAAGGGTCTGTATGTTAGTTTAAAGCTGCGTTCAAAGTCGACACGTGACATTAGTGGCAACTTTTTCTAAACTGTCTGATAGAACTACAAATAAACAACCTAATGGTGACTAAATTATTGGTTAATTATTTACAAAACAATAGTATCTTTTTGGACAAAGATTAAAAATAAAAAATAAAAAAGTGAACAGCTGAACCTGCAGCGTTAACGACTTGCAAAATTTGGGTGAAACTAAGATCAAATGTTTGTCTGGAGATGGAAATGTGACTGTAAAGACTGTTAAACCAACTAGTGGTGCGTTCAGGTACACCGCTGTTAAACCAACTAGTGATGGGTTCAGGTACACCGCTGTTAAACCAACTAGTGATGTGTTCAGGTACACCGCTGTTAAACCAACTAGTGATGTGTTCAGGTACACCGCTGTTAAACCAAGCAGTGATGCCTCCACCCCTCTGTAAACAGAACCACACAGACTCCGCCCCCTGTGAACAGAACAGTAGAACTCCAGCAGCTCTGATGGAGGGAGCAGAGCTGGTTCTATCAGATGCCACGTGGCCCCGCCCACCAGCGCTCTGTAATTACAGTTATTGGACAAAGATAAAGACAGAGTAGATGTTTGGGGAAAATAAAAAAAAGAGCGTCTGTGATTCCATTTGGGTTCATGAAGTCTGAAACAAATGAGGCTGAAAGAAAATATCTGTTCACAAATGATACTGATGTTTAGAATGTACTGTATGTATATTTTTAGGTATTTAAAATGAAAAAAATATTCAGTAAAATTTGTAAAAATTACCAAAATATTTAGTAAAAATGAACGAAAATGAACCAAATATTTTGTTTTTAAATAGTGTACTAAAGTACACTATAAACTAAAGACACTGATGTTGATCTGTAAAATACTGAACTGTCCCTTTAATTAAACTTATATGTGTGTAATTTGAGTGTTAATGGAAAAGCGACTAATGAAATAATGATCTGAAGACATTTAGATGAAACTTCCATTTGTGTTATTGATCCAGCGTCATCTGATTAGAAAGCATCTGTGTTTCCAGTAAATGATATTATTCCATCAGTTCCACCAGGGAAATAAACATCTTTGTTTTCTCTGGTAAATTATTATTCTTTACTGATTTTCCTTCTGTAGCTGAAACATGTAAACTGAAAAATATTAATTTTATAAAAACATTTCATTTCACTTGAATATTTCAGTGTTAAACGTGTATATTTCAGTGTTAAATGTGTATATTTCAGTGTTAAACATGTATATTTCAGTGTTAAACATGTATATTTCAGTGTTAAACGTGTATATTTCAGTGTTAAATGTGTATATTTCAGTGTTAAACGTGGATATTTCAGTGTTAAACGTGGATATTTCAGTGTTAAATGTGTATATTTCAGTGTTAAACGTGGATATTTCAGTGTTAAACGTGTATATTTCAGTGTTAAACGTGTATATTTCAGTGTTAAACGTGGATATTTCAGTGTTAAATGTGGATATTTCAGTGTTAAATGTGGATATTTCAGTGTTAAAAGTGTACATTTCAGTGTTAAACGTGGATATTTCAGTGTTAAACGTGTATATTTCTTTCAGTGTTAAACGTGTATATTTCAGTGTTAAACGTGTATATTTCAGTGTTTAAACGTGTATATTTCAGTGTTAAACGTGTATATTTCAGTGTTAAACGTGTATATTTCAGTGTTAAACGTGGATATTTCAGTGTTAAACGTGGATATTTCAGTGTTAAACGTGTATATTTCAGTGTTAAACGTGTATATTTCAGTGTTAAACGTGTATATTTCAGTGTTAAGCGTGTATATTTCAGTGTTAAACGTGTATATTTCAGTGTTAAACGTGTATATTTCAGTGTTAAACGAGTATATTTCAGTGTTAAGCGAGTATATTTCAGTGTTAAGCGTGTATATTTCAGTGTTAAACGTGTATATTTCAGTGTTAAACGTGTATATTTCAGTGTTAAACGTGGATATTTCAGTGTTAAACGTGGATATTTCAGTGTTAAACGTGGATATTTCAGTGTTAAACGTGGATATTTCAGTGTTAAACGTGGATATTTCAGTGTTAAACGTGGATATTTCAGTGTTAAACGTGGATATTTCAGTGTTAAACGTGGATATTTCAGTGTTAAATGTGGATATTTCAGTGTTAAACGTGGATATTTCAGTGTTTAAACGTGTATATTTCAGTGTTAAACGTGTATATTTCAGTGTTAAACGTGTATATTTCAGTGTTAAACGTGTATATTTCAGTGTTTAAGCGTGTATATTTCAGTGTTAAACGTGGATATTTCAGTGTTAAACGTGTATATTTCAGTGTTAAACGTGTATATTTCAGTGTTAACGCGTGTATATTTCAGTGTTAAGCGTGTATATTTCAGTGTTAAACGTGTATATTTCAGTGTTAAACGTGTATATTTCAGTGTTAAACGTGTATATTTCAGTGTTAAGCGTGTATATTTCAGTGTTAAACGTGTATATTTCAGTGTTAAACGTGTATATTTCAGTGTTAAACGAGTATATTTCAGTGTTAAGCGAGTATATTTCAGTGTTAAGCGTGTATATTTCAGTGTTAAACGTGTATATTTCAGTGTTAAACGTGTATATTTCAGTGTTAAACGTGGATATTTCAGTGTTAAACGTGGATATTTCAGTGTTAAACGTGTATATTTCAGTGTTAAACGTGGATATTTCAGTGTTAAACGTGGATATTTCAGTGTTAAACGTGGATATTTCAGTGTTAAACGTGGATATTTCAGTGTTAAACGTGGATATTTCAGTGTTAAATGTGGATATTTCAGTGTTAAACGTGGATATTTCAGTGTTAAACGTGTATATTTCAGTGTTAAACGTGTATATTTCAGTGTTAAACGTGTATATTTCAGTGTTAAGCGTGTATATTTCAGTGTTAAGCGTGTATATTTCAGTGTTAAACGTGGATATTTCAGTGTTTAAACGTGTATATTTCAGTGTTAAACGTGTATATTTCAGTGTTAAGCGTGTATATTTCAGTGTTAAGCGTGTATATTTCAGTGTTAAACGTGTATATTTCAGTGTTAAAACGTGTATATTTCAGTGTTTATAACGAGTATATTTCAGTGTTAAGCGTGTATATTTCAGTGTTAAACGTGTATATTTCAGTGTTAAACGTGTATATTTCAGTGTTTAAACGAGTATATTTCAGTGTTAAGCGTGTATATTTCAGTGTTAAACGTGTATATTTCAGTGTTAAACGTGTATATTTCAGTGTTAAACGTGTATATTTCAGTGTTAAACGTGTATATTTCAGTGTTAAATGTGTATATTTCAGTGTTAAACGTGTATATTTCAGTGTTAAACGTGGATATTTCAGTGTTAAACGTGGATATTTCAGTGTTAAACGTGGATATTTCAGTGTTAAACGTGTATATTTCAGTGTTAAACCGTGTATATTTCAGTGTTAAGCGTGTATATTTCAGTGTTAAGCGTGTATATTTCAGTGTTAAACGTGTATATTTCAGTGTTAAACGTGTATATTTCAGTGTTAAACGAGTATATTTCAGTGTTAAGCGTGTATATTTCAGTGTTAAACGTGTATATTTCAGTGTTAAACGTGTATATTTCAGTGTTTAAACGTGTATATTTCAGTGTTAAACGTGTATATTTCAGTGTTAAACGTGGATATTTCAGTGTTAAACGTGGATATTTCAGTGTTAAACGTGGATATTTCAGTGTTAAACGTGGATATTTCAGTGTTAAATGTGGATATTCCAGTGTTTAAACGTGGATATTTCAGTGTTAAACGTGTATATTTCAGTGTTAAACTGGTATTCGTTCCTAAAAATATGTTTTCTGCTTAAACATCTGCTGAAGCTCCACAGGGAAACAACCAAAGTTTAAAAAGAAAAAGAATTCAATCTGTCAAAGCAACACATTTAGAAGCACATGAATAATTAAATAATGGAAAGGAAGCAGACAGACTGAGGCTGGAACAGATAAAATTAAAAAAATAAATAAAAAAGAGATTGCTCCAGTTCGTGCAGTTTTGGAACCAGGCTGCGACACCTTCATCTGCAGACGTTTGGCTTTGAAAGATTAAAGACCAGACACTCATCACATCCACTAAATACACTAAAATACAGTAAAATGCACCAAAATACAATGAAAT
>CM035797.1:2131860-2141860 GCA_020466265.1 Siphamia tubifer
CCACATGTCCTTTAATAGACCCGCCCACATGTCCTTTAATAGACCCGCCCACATGTCCTGTGATAGACCCGCCCACATGTCCTGTGATAGACCCGCCCACATGTCCTGTAATAGACCCGCCCACATGTCCTGTAATAGACCCGCCCACATGTCCTTTAATAGACCCGCCCACATGTCCTGTGATAGACCCGCCCACATGTCCTGTAATAGACCCGCCCACATGTCCTGTAATAGACCCGCCCGCATGTCCTGTGATAGACCCGCCCACATGTCCTTTTCTGGTTTTGACGTATGTAACTGTCCACCCGTCTCTGTTTGGCTATGGTATGTGTAATATCTGTACAATAACTGAAACCACTGCTGTACATTTACTATGAACCTTAGAAATGAGTGTGTGTGAATGGGTGAACGTGAACCTAATGTAAAGCGCTTTGAGCACCATGAAGGTGGAAAATAACTATAGAAGTGCAGAACATTTACCATTTAATAGAGCTGCTAGAGATAATGCTAATGCTAGTGCAGCTGGAAGATCTATGTGATCCAGGTCAGAGTCCTGCACGGGTTCGGGTACCCGCGGGTGAACCGCAGATTTTCACGAAACGGGTGAAAAATGTTGTGCTGTGTCGGATACGGGTTCGGTTCGGGTCGGACGTGGGTGATCGCGGGTCTAATTTGCGGTTCATAGGCTAAAAACTGTTCTTTAGTTTGGACTTGTATAACTGCCTCCTGTTGACTTCCTTCTTGATGCGTTTTTCAAGCGTGTGTGTGTGTGTGCGTGCGTGAGCTCACGTATAAAAATAGTTTTTGAAATTATTATTTGTCTGCTCCTGTTTAACAACATTTTTATTTAAGTTTGACATTTTCTTCCGGGTTCGGGTCGGATATCGGGTTCATTTATAGCGGGTCGGTTCGGGTGCGGATTTGTAATTTTTTTTTCTGTCGGAAAACGGGTCGGATACGGGTTTGAACATGACGGGTACGGGCGGTTGCGGTTTGTCAAAATCAGAACCGTGCAGGACTCTGATCCAGGTTGTCCCACATGTTTGTTGCTTTACCTGCTCAGCGTATGAATGTAACGTGAAAGTGTATGTGATGTGAATATATGTGAAGTAAAGATGCTACGTTTGTTGCTGTTTAGACAGAGATGCGACCCAGCACATCTTTGAAACGTCCCACTCTGGAAGGAGTCTGAAGATTTGTTCGTATTCACACCCTGACGGTGACGGCTTTGTGTAAATGAAAGACACTTCTGATAAAATATGCTGTTGTATTTAGACACAATCGTCCTGGTGTAAATGACCCCTTATTTTGTTGACCCCAGGAAACCTGCCGGGACTACTTTGGCTTTGACCAAAACCGGACCAGAACTGGGCTCACATGACACCGTCGGCGGTAAGTCATTGTGGGTACACCAGAGTAAAGACACTGAACTGTCCCTTTAACTGCAGACTGAAGCAGCTGGTACAGACAGACGGACAGACAGATGTGCAGCAGTAGTATCAGTTTCTTTTATGGAAGAGTTTGTGTCACAGATAAAAGAGGTTGTGAGTGTGTGTGATCTTTCAGTTTGTAGTTAGTGTGAGAAAACACAGGCAGCGTTACAGTGAAAATAAGACAGACAGGCAGGCAGACAGACAGACAGGCAGGCAGGCAGACAGTCAGGCAGACAGATAGGCAGACAGGTAGGCAGACAGACAGGCAGACAGGCAGGCAGGCAGGCAGGCAGACAGACAGACAGACAGGCAGACAGACAGGTGGGCAGACAGACAGGCAGACAGACAGGTGGGCAGACAGACAGACAGGCAGGCAGGCAGGCAGGCAGGCAGGCAGGCAGACAGACAGACAGGCAGACAGACAGACAGACAGGTGGGCAGACAGACAGGCAGACAGACAGGTGGGCAGACAGACAGGCAGACAGACAGACAGACAGGTGGGCAGACAGACAGGCAGACAGACAGACAGACAGGTGGGCAGACAGACAGGCAGACAGACAGACAAACAGGCAGGCAGGCAGACAGACAGACAGACAGGTGGGCAGACAGACAGACAGACAGACAGAAGGCTGGAGTGGAAGTGGGTCAGAGATCAAACCTGAAAGAAGAGGACAGAGCGCTGAGCAGAGACAGAGCTGACCAAAACTCTTTACAAACAGGGCTGATGTCAACTCCAAAAATAACAAAAACTACAAAAAACACTTTCACTCCACACTTTTAAAAACACTTAAGTACAGAAGGATTCCAGCAACGTCACCAGTGACCATCAGCAGACGGTCCAACTTTACAACATCACAAGATTAAAGTCAAACTGAACTCATGCTTCCATGGAAGTTATACTTGGAATATTAAATCACTTCTAACACAACGATAAAAGTCTGTTTAAGTCACTTTACTTCCACTAAAAGTACATTTTAATCCACTTATATTAAAAATGAATTCAAATCCACTTACTGAAACAGTTAATTTAAATCCACTTTACTTTTACTCAAATAAATAGATTTTAATAGTTTGTGTGACTCCACAGATATTACACACTAGAATTAAACAAACACTGAAGGTAAAGTTAAACATAAACTAAAGTACACTGACTATATACTGACTATATCAGTATTTCATTCCTTCAGTCGTGTCATCCCGACGCTTCTTCAAATTTCTATATATTTTATGTTTGTTGCAAATACATCACTGCATTGAAAACAAAAGTATCTTGAATCAAATACTCTTTGTGAGAGCACATCTTGGAAGTAACGGATCAGCTGATCAGACAGTTGGAGGAAGAGTGTATCTTTGCGATTTGGGCAACGAATAGTTAGACTTATTACATAGTTTGAGATAACTGATCATTTTTAAAAGTTAAATATTAACAGCCAGCTAACGTTACGTAATGTAACAGCTTAATTTAATTGTGCACGGTGCCAACTAAGCTAAATTTTAAATATAGCATTAAGCTAATATCTACACAAGCTAATGCTAACTCCAGATGAGTTTATGGAAGTATTTCTGAAAAAAGATAAAAACATTGACGAGGATGAGCCTTGGCAGGTATCATTAACTTTTTACTAAGACATAGATTATCATTAGTTATGTTCACATTAATTAAATTAAACGTAAATTGTACATTATTTAACGTTATTCTACGGCCCTCTACAATGTTACGACAGCTCCCGTTCACTTTGAATTGACGTTCCCAGTGTTTGGATTTTTTCCGATAACCGCCCGCTATGCCATTAACGGCCAATGCCAACGAGTGTTGTCACTTCAGATTCACTGTACCATATCACTGTGCAGGTAGTTCAGCCACTTTGAAATTAAATATTCAATTGTCTGTCTTTTAACAAAATAATCAGTAATAACCTGTAGAATAAGCAGGATAATGTACTGCCCACATGTGAGTATGGAAAAATAATTCCCTTCGGGGCGGAACAACACACCTCTGCCTTCAGCATCAGGGTGCTGTTCGGCTCAGTCTGGAAATATTTCTCTGATAGTCACACATGGGCAATACATTATCCCTTACTTAATGTGTTGTGTAATTATATAAGACAAGTAACGTTAGTCAGGGAGGAGTGATGGAAGAAGAGGTCAAAGGTCAAACACAGGCTGGGACCATAAATGTGTGAAAAAAAAATCTGATTTCATTCACAGACAATGGTGAGTGTTGAACTGTTTTCCATTATTACTTTACATAATATAACTACATGATAATATTATTTAAATCAAATTAAATGTTACTCTGTCCCTATAGGAATGTTCTGGATGCTGCTCATTATCAATGGGTCAGGCCTGGAAGAGTTTGGCCAAAGAACCTTAGAACTTTACCACTGACATATTTATTATTATTATTATTATTATTATTATTATTATTATTATTATTATTATTATTATTATTATTATTATTAAAATTTAGTTTGAATTATCTTTTTTGTTTTCATTATACCATTTGTTTGTTAAATGTCTAATAAATCACACAGATATGATCAGATCTATAAAAGATGAATATATATATATATATATATATATATATATATATATATATATATATATATATATATATATATATATATATATAACAGATGTATATAATCAGTGTGTGACAGAACAAATCAAGATTTGGTCATATATGTTGATCAGTAATGTTTGTTTGTCTGTTTTCATTCTTGTGACCACATTTCTGGAGATAATTGGCTGTAATTTGATGAGAAATATCGTCCACCTGTGGAATGAGATCTATTTTTGTGGATATAGGTCAAAGGTCAAGCTCAATAAAAGTATTAAAGATTGTTCAGTATTTGAACAGTTTTAATCTGATTGATTTCAAACTTTTGGGGTGTTCTAGGGTTCATCACACTGAATATTAGACTGAAAAATAATTGACCTTCGTGGTCAGCGCCCAAGGTCAAAGGTCACCAAATATTGACCTTTTTTCCCCACAGTCAAGCATCCCCAATTCTTGATAGATTGTTCTGAAATTGGTGTGCACAAGGAGACGGATACAAGGAAGAAACAGAATGAATTTCAGCTGATTTGGTGTTTGCTGGTGTGGTGATATGTACGACATTTAATTTGTTTAAAAGGTTGAAATTTTCATCAAAATCTGTCCATAACTTTTTGAGTTATATTGCTGACAAAAACAAACAGAGATGATTGATAATGCATCAAGGAAGAAACCTTGATGCATTAAATGTTGAGCTCGAAAGGTCAAAGGTCAAGGTGCCAGTGAAGGTCAACAGTTCAAACACATCAGTGGTGATATCTCAGAATCCAGACCAGATAGTATCATCTGACCTTCTGACCTCAGATGAGATAACACCCATAGGCTCCATGATGTCACGTAAAGACGTCACATGACGTCACGTAAAGACGTCACATGACGTCACGTAAAGACGTCACATGACGTCACGTAAAGACGTCACATGACGTGGCACCAATGGTATATTTGGTAAATGTATGACCTTTAACCTTAAAGCAGGTTATTGACATATTTAGTTAAATCAGACAATATCTTGTGCTTCATATTTAACATTAGATCTAACATGTGACATTTGGTCGTTGTGCGACGTCACATAACGTCAGAGTGACGTCATACGTGGTCGAATATTGAAATGGACATATGTGAAAAACAGGAGCCAGGATTTCTGGGAATGTTTCTAAACCCTCTAAGGCAGTGGTCCCCAACCGTTTTACTATTGCGGACCGGTCAGCGGGGTTGGGGGGGGGGGGTAAATCCATAGTTAAAGTCCAACTCCTGGTATTGTCTGTTAAAATCTTTCCTTTTCTTGGAAGTTGGAGGTTCTTCTTCTGTCTCTTCAGTTTCCTTTTCCTCTAAGAAAAGAAACTTTCCAAAGACATCAGTTTTTTTTACTTATTTTGCTAACATGTGGGTTACATTTTTGACATTCAAGTGACAGAAGCTGTGTTTCCATTACAGTTTTTCACAAAACAATATCGATATTCCTCAAATTTCAACGGAGTATATTTGTGCTTTGAACGTGTTTCCATTGACGGTTGTTCTAGGCACGAGTGTCGTAACTTTATCATCCCACACATTTCACTGCTGTCACCTTTGGAGCTTCAAATCACTTGACTGAAATATCACCCTGATATTAGCATGAATGAATCGGCTGATTCTCTCATCAGGGTCTTTAAAGAGTTCGCCAGTGACTTTTACTAACATGTAAAACAAACCACCTGTCTCACATTATAAGGGTCTGTACATGTGGTCCCTACTCTGCACTTAACAACACATTATAAACAGTCAATGGTTGTCATGGTTACAGTGACTGTGGCTGTCATTTTCACTCTGAGAGAAGTGGTCATGTGACTATGTAGTCACATCCTGTGACATATATTGCGGAAAAAGTGTTTCCATTGCGCTTTTGCGATATATTACAATATCGAAACGTCTGAAAAACCACCTCATGAAAGCGTGAAAACTTTTTTTTCCAATATTTGAGTGTTTTTTCGAAATTCAGGTGTTTCCTTTACCAGTTTTTATAGCGATATTTATATTTTGCGAATTTCCAAGGGTAATGGAAACACAGCTATTGATGTAACCGACAGGATCCGGTCATTTTTCAAAATAAAATATTGTTCAGACTCGGATAATAAATAAAAGAGAAATAATTAAGTAATTATTAGGCGGCTGGTGGCCCGGTACGAAGTGATCCACGGACCAGTACCAGTCCGCGGCCCGGGGTTGGGGACCCCTGCTCTAAGGGATTGTTAGCACTAGCATTAGCACAGACTGGTGCTTCACTGAGGTCTGAACTCTACCACTGTGTGTGTGTGTATATATATATATATATATATATATATATATATATATATATATATATATATATATATATATATATATATATATATATATATATGTGTGTGTGTGTCTTTCCCATCCAGGATAATTTTATCTTGGACTGAACCCAGACTTCTCTGCACAGACACTCCCACACTGATCCCACTTCCTTCCCAAAGGGGGGGGGGGCATTGTTCCACATCTGCACATGCTCAGATCCTCCTTCTACTGCACATGCTCAGATGGTACTGGTCTAATTCAGTAAATCACACTTTAATACAGAAGTATCTGTGGAGTCTTCCTTTTCCCTTTAGTTTACCAGGGAAGGCTATCGACTGGACTGGACTAGGGTTGCTTAACATCCATGCTGTACTGACTTTGTTGTGAAGAGTTTCTCGTGGTCTTTGGTTCCGAGAGCAGTGACATGACTGAGCATGTGCAGATCCATCTGAGTTAAAAAAAAAAAAAAAACCAGCCCGGATGTTCCAGGAAGAAGCAAACTAACACCAACTACAACTGTAGACGTTTATAGGAAGGGTTAAGATTCAGTTTAGGGTCAGGGGTCAGTGTAGGGTCAGGGTGGAGGTATCGAACTATAGAAGACACAACTGCAAAACTGAAATTTTTTTACAAATAAATTTGTCTTTAACTTTGAACTCAAGTAATTTCCTATAAGGAATCAATAAATTATCCATCAATCAGACACCTGTAAAGGTCAATGTTAACTGTAAAGGTCACAATAAACTGTAAAGGTCACAATCAACTGTAAAGGTCACAGTCAACTGTAAAGGTCACAGACATTGTCCTGTAGGTGAACAGTGTGTTTCAGTTCATATTTACCAAATACAGACAAATCCACCCTGGTTTAAAACATTAAAAACTATAAATATATTAGTGTTTTTCAGTCTACATCTTTTAACTGTTAAATAAATAAACCTTAACAGTGAATGTTTTTAGTCCAAACTCCAGGGTGTTATTTTTTACAAAGACCTCATTCTTTTATCTGAACTCCAAACAGCTGGAGTTTTAAATCAGATGTTTGAACCTAAATCACCCCAGAACGGCAAAGGGTTAAAAAAATTTTCCCACACAGTATTTTTTTAACTGGTTTTAAAACTGGGTATGGGTATGGAAAAACATGTGGTCACACTTTACTGCTGCTGAGTAATGAAGCTGCACTGGAACCATCAACTGCAGGTGGAGAAGTCACTGTCAGAGCTAAATAACCCTGACATTAACCCTGACATTAAAGGGACAGTTCAGTATTTTATTAAAGGGACAGTTCAGTATTTTATTAAAGGGACAGTTCAGTATTTTATTAAAGGGACAGTTCAGTATTTTATTAAAGGGACAGTTCAGTGTTTTATTAAAGGGACAGTTCAGTATTTTTCAGATAAATGTGTTTGTCATCAGTGTCTTTACTCTGGTGCACCCACACTGACTCCGCCCCTCTCTTCTGACTCCGCCCCTTTACTCTGGTGCACCCACACTGACTTACCCCCCACAGTGTCCTGTGAGCACAGTTCTGGTCCGGTTTTGGTCAAAGCCAAAGTAGTCCTGACCTGTTTCCTGGGGTCAACAAAATAAAATGTGTTTCTTCCCAAAACAGTATATGTTGGAATGAGTGATTTATTTACATAACAAAACCATCACTGAACAAAAACTCACACCTAGTAATTGTTTGGAGCTACTTTATCTCAATAGTGATCAATGCGCTATCGTTGTCACTGCTAACAGCTGCACACCTAGATGTAGCAGCCTCTAACACTGCTACCAGCTAACTCTGCTAATGGCTAATACTGCCCAACAACTGATGAAAGTAGTTTGATAAGATGCACAGAAGAAAAGATTCAGTAAAATTAACAAAATAACCAATGGTCGTTATCACTGCTAACAACTGTGCATCTTATCAAACTACTTTCATCAGTTGTTGGTCAGTGTTAGCAGCTGCTACATGCAGGTGCACAGCTGTTAGCATTGACAATGCTAGCACATTGATCGCTATTGAGAGAAAGTAGCTCCAAACAATTACGAGGTGTGAGTTTTTGTTCCGTGATGGTTTTGTTTTGTAAATAAATCACTCATTCCAACACATACTGTTTTGTAAAGAAACAGGTTTTATTTTGTTGACCTCATCTGAAAAATACTGAACTGTCCCTTTAACTTACAAGCAATGACATGGAATTTTAACACAGAAATAAATGCAGGTATGTGAGTAAGGTCAAAGGTCATGTGATGTTCATAAAGACCATTGACTACTTTTTTAAAATGCGAGTCCAGAAGTGTCCTTTTCAAATATATTTTTTGCAGTGTGAGCTGCGGGCAGGTTAGTTAAAAAAAACGGTTGGTTATGGGTCATTTACACATTGACCTGTGTATCACTGATATACACACACAAATACACAAATAACATGTTTATTCAACACCTTCTAGCCTAGCCACGCTAGCTCCTCCTGGCATCACTAAATGTAATGTTCTATCATAGTAGCCTAGCCACGCTAGCTCCTCCTAGCATCAGTAAATCTAATGTTCTATCATAGTAGCCTAGCCACACTAGCTCCTCCTAGCATCAGTATATCTAATGTTCTATCGTAGTAGCCTAGCCACACTAGCTCCTCCTAGCATCAGTAAATCTAATGTTCTATCGTAGTAGCCTAGCCACACTAGCTCCTCCTAGCATCAGTAAATCTAATGTTCTATCGTAGTAGCCTAGCCACACTAGCTCCTCCTAGCATCAGTAAATCTAATGTTCTATCGTAGTAGCCTAGCCACACTAGCTCCTCCTAGCATCAGTAAATCTAATGTTCTATCATAGTAGCCTAGCCACACTAGCTCCTCCTAGCACCAGTAAATCTAATGTTCTATCGTAGTAGCCTAGCCACACTAGCTCCTCCTAGCATCAGTAAATCTAATGTTCTATCGTAGTAGCCTAGCTACACTAGCTCCTCCTAGCATCAGTAAATCTAATGTTCTATCGTAGTAGCCTAGCCACACTAGCTCCTCCTAGCATCACTAAATCTAATGTTCTATCGTAGTAGCCTAGCTACACTAGCTCCTCCTAGCATCAGTAAATCTAATGTTCTATCGTAGTAGCCTAGCTACACTAGCTCCTCCTAGCATCAGTAAATCTAATGTTCTATCGTAGTAGCCTAGCCACACTAGCTCCTCCTAGCATCAGTAAATCTAATGTTCTATCGTAGTAGCCTAGCCACACTAGCTCCTCCTAGCATCAGTAAATCTAATGTTCTATCGTAGTAGCCTAGCCACACTAGCTCCTCCTAGCATCAGTAAATCTAATGTTCTATCGTAGTAGCCTAGCCACACTAGCTCCTCCTAGCGTCAGTAAATCTAATGTTCTATCGTAGTAGCCTAGCCACACTAGCTCCTCCTAGCATCAGTAAATCTCATGTTCTATCGTAGTAGCCTAGCCACACTAGCTCCTCCTAGCATCAGTAAATATAATGTTCTATCGTAGTAGCCTAGTTTCACTCAATGTATCTTTTGTCTAGATTTCCCTGAAACTGGTCGACCAATCACAGTGAAGTATAGAGTCAGAGGGCGGGCCTAACAAAGTGATGCTGTGACGATTGGTAGAGAAACAAGTGTAAACAACCATAGAAGAAGAACAACAACAGGTGTAGATTTCCTTTTATCACAGATGAGTGAAGAATGTGAGAAAACGTCAACAATCTTTAAATTCTTTTTACAGAAG
>CM035797.1:2154360-2164360 GCA_020466265.1 Siphamia tubifer
TGTTCTATCGTAGTAGCCTAGCCACACTAGCTCCTCCTAGCGTCAGTAAATCTAATGTTCTATCGTAGTAGCCTAGCCACACTAGCTCCTCCTAGCATCAGTAAATCTAATGTTCTATCGTAGTAGCCTAGCCACACTAGCTCCTCCTAGCATCAGTAAATCTAATGTTCTATCGTAGTAGCCTAGCCACACTAGCTCCTCCTAGCATCAGTAAATCTAATGTTCTATCGTAGTAGCCTAGCCACACTAGCTCCTCCTAGCATCAGTAAATCTAATGTTCTATCGTAGTAGCCTAGCCACACTAGCTCCTCCTAGCATCAGTAAATCTAATGTTCTATCGTAGTAGCCTAGCCACACTAGCTCCTACTAGCATCAGTAAATCTAATGTTCTATCGTAGTAGCCTAGCCACACTAGCTCCTCCTAGCATCAGTAAATCTAATGTTCTATCGTAGTAGCCTAGCCATACTAGCTCCTCCTAGCATCAGTAAATCTAATGTTCTATCGTAGTAGCCTAGCCACACTAGCTCCTCCTAGCATCAGTAAATCTAATGTTCTATCGTAGTAGCCTAGCCACACTAGCTCCTCCTAGCATCAGTAAATCTAATGTTCTATCGTAGTAGCCTAGCCACACTAGCTCCTCCTAGCATCAGTAAATCTAATGTTCTATAGTAGTAGCCTAGCCACACTAGCTCCTCCTAGCATCAGTAAATCTAATGTTCTATCGTAGTAGCCTAGCCACACTAGCTCCTCCTAGCATCAGTAAATCTAATGTTCTATTGTAGTAGCCTAGCCACACTAGCTCCTCCTAGCATCAGTAAATCTAATGTTCTATCGTAGTAGCCTAGCCACACTAGCTCCTACTAGCGTCAGTAAATCTAATGTTCTATCGTAGTAGCCTAGCCACACTAGCTCCTCCTAGCGTCAGTAAATATAATGTTCTATCGTAGTAGCCTAGCCACACTAGCTCCTCCTAGCGTCAGTAAATATAATGTTCTATCGTAGTAGCCTAGCCACACTAGCTCCTCCTAGCGTCAGTAAATCTAATGTTCTATTGTAGTAGCCTAGCCACACTAGCTCCTCCTAGCATCAGTTAATCTAATGTTCTATCGTAGTAGCCTAGCCACACTAGCTCCTACTAGCATCAGTAAATCTAATGTTCTATCGTAGTAGCCTAGCCACACTAGCTCCTCCTAGCATCAGTAAATCTAATGTTCTATCGTAGTAGCCTAGCCACACTAGCTCCTCCTAGCATCAGTAAATCTAATGTTCTATCGTAGTAGCCTAGCCACACTAGCTCCTCCTAGCATCAGTAAATCTAATGTTCTATTGTAGTAGCCTAGCCACACTAGCTCCTCCTAGCATCAGTAAATCTAATGTTCTATCGTAGTAGCCTAGCCACACTAGCTCCTCCTAGCATCAGTAAATCTAATGTTCTATCGTAGTAGCCTAGCCATACTAGCTCCTCCTAGCATCAGTAAATCTAATGTTCTATCGTAGTAGCCTAGCCACACTAGCTCCTCCTAGCATAAGTAAATCTAATGTTCTATCGTAGTAGCCTAGCCACGCTAGCTCCTCTTAGCATCAGTAAATCTAATGTTCTATCGTAGTAGCCTAGCCACACTAGCTCCTCCTAGCATCAGTAAATCTAATGTTCTATCGTAGTAGCCTAGCCACACTAGCTCCTCCTAGCATCAGTAAATCTAATGTTCTATCGTAGTAGCCTAGCCACACTAGCTCCTCCTAGCATCAGTAAATCTAATGTTCTATCGTAGTAGCCTAGCCACACTAGCTCCTCCTAGCATCAGTAAATCTAATGTTCTATCGTAGTAGTCTAGTTTCACTCAATGTAATTTTTGTCTAGATTTCCCTGAAACTAGTCGACCAATCACAGTGAAGTATAGAGTCAGAGGGCGGGACTAACAAAGTGACGCTGCGACGATTGGTAGAGAAACAAGTGTAAACAACCATAGAAGAAGAACAACAACAGGTGTAGATTTTCTTTTATCACAGATGAGTGAAGAATGTGAGAAAACGTCAACAATCTTTAAATTCTTTTTACAGAAGCAACAACAGTCGTTCAGCTCCATAATCCACCATTTTGTTTAGTCATTCCTAACTTTCTCCAGACTCCTCCGTCAACTTTCAGTCGCTCTAACTACGTCATCCTAAAGATTACACTGATTGGTTGTAGTACCGTCCTATTGCATACAGAGGATTTGAAAGACAACCTTTTAGCCCCGCCTCCTCTGACTATGAAGCACCACTAGACCCATACATGGAATGAATAGAGATAGCACTGCTAGGCTAGGCTAGGCTAGGCTAGGCTAGGCTAGGCGAACCAGTCAAATAATCACATAATAATACACAAATTAAATCGTGAAAATATTTACATTACCCAATCAAACAATGTGAATAACACAAAAAAATGAAATAATCCTAATTTTAACAATATTAAGATTCTGTTTTATCATTTCCACATGTTCATTATAACTCGCAGATCATAGAAGATCAAATACAAACACACTAAATATTTAATATCAGGCAGATTATTCTTAAAACTGCACTGACTTCTCTTGGATAAAAAAATACACTTCTTCATATATTTGTTCGAAATGACTCAAATATTTTGTGAAATTAAACTTTGTTTTAGTGTAAATATGTGAAAATATTTACATTTACACAGACAAAAAAATACTGGTTGTGATTATTTATAGATTATTATGATAGTATTTGACTGGTTCTGACCCACTTCAGATTGAATTGAATGTGGAACATGAACTAAAATGATTCTATTTTTGAATCTCACAACTCTGTGGTGTATGAGAAATGAAAAAATCAAAAGAATATGTCTTAATTGGTTAAATCTACTCATAAGTTGGTATTTTCAATTAATATTTTATTTTCTGTGTGTGTGTGTTTGACAATGTGTTTTAATTAAACAGTCTGTGTACTGGAAAGTGGGTGTGGCTACACCTGCCACATACACACACTATAAATAATAATTATTTTAAAATGAACAAAAATGAACAAAAAGAAAATATTAACAAAAGTTAACAGAAAATGAAAACAAGTAAAGAAAAAATGAATACAAATTAACAAAAGTGAAGAAAAAATTTACAAAAAAGAACAAAAATGAACACAATAGTCTGTAGTTTGGACTAAAACACTGACTTTTACTGTTTATTTAACAGATGAAAAACTCTAGACTTATAAACATGAATATATGTACAGTTTTTTCTTTTATTATAATAATGTGATTATATCGGTGTTATTGAAATAGTGTAGAAATAGGTGTAGTTAAAAATTATATATATATATATATATATATATATATATATATATATATATATATATATATACACACACACACACACACACACACATACATTAGGGGTGTGACGAGATGAAATGTGGTGAGATTTCTCGGCACATTAAAATTATCCCACATCAGTGAAAATGATGTTGGAAAACACAGGTTTTATTCTTGACCACGCCCCCTATTGACCATGAAGCATGTCTCTCCCACGACTCACTGTTTAAACAGTTTAAACTGGACATTATTTGGACCTCACTACCCAGTCGTTCCCCATGGTGTGGACAATGACGTACATGGAAGATAATACAAGCACAACATAGAAACATTTACAGTACCACCACAACTCAGTACTCACGAACCTTTGACCTTTGACCCTAACCACAGCTCAACTTCCACAGTCAAACTGAATTGTCCAGTTGTTAAAGCGACAGTACTTATTTTTAGTCTATGTAGAACAGATAATCTATGCATATGAATTCTAATTATTTTAACTGTCATATATAATATTCATCATTTTAATCATGAAATATACTTATCTATGAAATGACAAAATAATATTAAATTATTTATCCTTTTAAACATTAATTTCTAAATATATCAACATCAGTCCACTTTGGCTACACTCTGAACTATTTTCAGTCTGTATTGAAACGGAAGAACTTTTTGTTTTGCACATATTGTTTGCACTTGAAAAAAAGGAGAAATATATAATTTTATTTATTTTATTTTAACTTTTAGAACATTTTATTTTAGTTTCAATGTGAAGAGGAATAAGTTCATTTATAAGTTCATTAAAAGGAAGAAGTTCATTAAAAGTTAACGCTTAGAGAGTAATAAAATCCATGTGTTTTCTTAAAGTCTCATCTTGATCTTGTGAACCCAATCTTGTATGTGTGTGTGTGTGTGTGTGTGTGTGTGTGTGTGTGTGTGTGTGTAAAATGAAAGAAATTTACGTGCAGGTGTTATATATAAAAACTTTAATTTTGTGTCAGGATGTGGACGTACAGTAAAAGGGTAAAAGTCCAAACACATGATAACAACTGTAGATACTGTTCAAAGACACTCCTTAGACACACACACACACACACACACACACACACACACACACACACACACACTAATGTTGCAGTGGTAGAAATCTGGATGTCTGTGTGTGTGTCCACACAGACATATCATGCTATAACTCAATAAATACTGTAGATATCACCATGAAATTACATGGACATATACATATAACTAATGTGCATCTGATGTAATGATCCAATTGACTAAAGGTAAAAGGTCAAAGTCACAATTAACTAAAACGTCAAAGTCACATTATCAGTTCTAACTCCAGAACCAAATGATGTAGAATGAAGATTTATACAATTCTAATTATTGGTGTTATCACCTAAGACCAATAGTTTTTCAGATCTCTGGAGGTCAAAGGTGACATGTGTCCAAATTAACTTGTGTAACACTGTGTCAAACATAAACATATCACACTATAACTTAATCAATACTGGATATATTATCATAATATTACACACACTGAAACATTCTGTGAATATTAGTTTATTTATTTGGGGCGGCTGTGGCAGTTCACATCCTGGCTCTCGCTGTCCACATGTCCAAGTGTCCACATGTCCAAGTGTCCACATGTCCAAGTGTCCACATGTCCAAGTGTCCACATGTCCAAGTGTCCTTGGACAAAGACACTGAACCCTTAGTCTCCCAGTAGGACTGACAGAACCTTAGAACCTACTGTTGTATGAGTGTGTGTGAATGGGTGAATGTAAAGTTAATGTAAAGAGCTTTGAACAACTATAGAAGTGAAGAACATTTATTTACAACAATACTGTGTCTTGTTGTTTTTTAACTGTATTTTGTTCTGTCTGTAATTTCATGTTGTTTTGTTATTTTTCACTATTAGAGTTTATCTTTTATTGATACGTTTTTATATTCATATATTTTTATACATATTACTTTGTTACCAAGTCATTAGTTTGTATTCTGTGTTTTTAATTATTGTGTTCCTCTCTGCTGTATGTTGTGCATATGCTTTATTTGACTATGAAGTTGACTTTGACTAAAATATAAATCTGTGTGAAGGATGGAAATTTATGGAAATGATGTGGCTCTATAAAGACATTTTCTTGTCCCCATAAAGTATGAGGGAAACTGGTGCAAAGCCAAACATGTATTTTTCACAGGTATTGAAGATGTGCTTAGTTTTGTTGTTAGTAGGAGTAGTTTTATTTTCTGATTTTATTATTAAGTCGCCAAGGACGTATTAGATTCAAGTCTGTCTGTCTGTCTGTCTGTCAGCAGGATTACGCAAAACTTTCTGAACGGATTTTGATTAAACTTTCAGGAATGATAGATAATGGGTCAAGGAAGAAGCCACTAGATTTTGAGCAATGAAGGTCAAAGGTCAAGGTCACACTAAATGTCAACATTTAAAACATCAGTGGTAATGTCTCAGGTTTTTTTTTTTCGTTTGCATGGTCTGACCTTTGACCCCTAACCTTCAGACATCAGATGGGTCAACACTTATAACCATAACCTTTGACCCCTAACCTTCAGACATCAGATGGGTCAACACTTATAACCATAACCTTTGACCCCTAACCTTCAGACATCAGATGGGTCAACACCTCTGGCTCTATCATGTCACATATGAATAAAAAATCACACCTTGCTGCTGCTTGTTTAATTTTTATTTATTTATTTTTATTGTTTTATTATGCATTTTTTTATGAAATTATTTTTTTCCGATTTTGCAATTTTATTTATGTCTTTAAAATAACTAAAAAGACAAATAAGCAGATGTGTTTTCATCCACTACCCAATGGGTACTTTACCTACAAGTGAATACTATGAATATAGTTCATTTTGTTCCCATTTTTCATTTTAGTCTTTTGTCAAAGTTCATTCTTAGTTTTCACAAATCATTTTTGTCAGTCATATTTTAGTCGACAAAGTCTCAACATTTTAGTCTACTTTTAGTCAGACATAAACACAAGGTACAGTAGTACCTCTACTGACCACAGACCCAACTAACCAATAATCCAAGTAACGAAAAACCTTTACCTCAATTTTTTTGTCTCTGAATACAAAAGAAAATTCTGTTTATGAAACGCTCTATGTACATGACTGTATGTACTGTATTTAACTACATAATGTATGGAAATACGTACTGTACGTACTGTACGTACTGTACGTACTGTACGTATCATCCCATTGGTTTTGAGGGAGCTACCCATGATGCTGGTGGTGACCTTTGACCCTCATTCATTGATGCGTACCTGTGTCGTCCCAGCATCAGAAGCTACATGTAAAGGACAGAACCACTGCTGCCCTCCGCGTGTGTCCACTGAACCCCCCCACAGTACATATTCATTATCCATAATGAGCCCAAAGAAAGTGACTCCTGGTGCGAATGAAAAGAAGAAGTGACTGCGTTATTAACACAAGTGAAACAGATGATGAAAAAGGAGGAGGAGCCATCATTCCACCAACACCAACAAAAACATGCCGGTGAAATCCCAGGAACCCTCCGAATTCCCCCCAAAAACATGCCCACGAGTCATACCATCGCCCACGGACATATACGCCCCGCCCACCCCAGGAAGATCACGAAAAGCCGCCAACGTCAATGGTCCCTGGATCTACACCCCCCGAAACAAACACCACTGAAGGGGAAGTGACAAAACAAACAATGGTATGAAAATGACCCACATGTCTGGGGTGAAAATGACCCACATGTCTGGGGTGAAAATGACCCACATGTCTGGGATGAAAATGACCCACATGTCTGGGATGAAAATGACCCACATGTCTGGGGTGAAAATGACCCACATGTCTGGGATTAAAATGACCCACATGTCTGGGGTGAAAATGACCCACATGTCTGGGATGACATGGTAATTTTCTAAAATCATTTTTTAGGGGTTTAGGGCAGGGGTCTGCAACCCTGGTCCTAGAGAGCCGTTATCCTGCATGTTTTAGATGTGTCCCTCTTCCAGTCTAGCACACAGATGATAGGCTGAATCAGGTGTGTTGGAAGAAGGAAACATCTAAAACATGCAGGATAGCTGTTCTCTAGGACCAGGGTTACAGACCCCTGGTTTAGGGGGTAGTATTGGGGGCCTTGGAACCAATCACACCTTTTATATATAAAATGAAACTATTCACAAAAAATTCACGGTACGAAAACTCCTGGAACAAATTAAATTAAAAGTAGGGGTACTACTGTATTTTAGTCCAAACATGTCAGTCTTTTTTTTTTTATTTATTTTAGGAATATTCTTGTGTATTAATTCCGGTTGAGTTGTGTTCTATAACTAACATATTGATTAAATGTCTGATTGAATTGACTTGAATGAATAAATTCTCAGTGCGTCTTCGATTTATTAGAAATAGCAACACATAAAAAACATGACAACACTACAGCTACCTTCATAACTGATCAAACAAACTGAAATTAAATAAACATTGAAGATCACAGTAGCCTATGTCAAATACTGTACAGATCAAATGTTCTGAATAATAATAATACATCACAATAACTAGTAGATCATTTAAAAGAAATATGTGTTATCAGATGTAGGTCTACAGTAGAAAATATTTATACTTTACAGTGGTGGCGGTCGCTGAACTTGTATCTTGGGTGGTCTCAGTGTAATTATCAATAATTAATCAAATGTATCTTATCAAGGCGTGGTTATGAGGCTGTGACAAATGTTAGTTAAAAACAGATCCAGATAGTAGAAAGATTAGAAGATGTTGTTTACGCAGCTCCTCTCCACATGTCTGTGACGTTACCACTTCATTCACTATCAAAGCACATGCACCAAAGTCCAAACAACAACAATAGTAAAGTGTGCAGCGTTACTGTGTTTCCTATCACTATTGGACCAGAATATGGTTGGTATTTATTAATACTAAATAAAACACACACTTGTACACATCACTATTTATTTATTTATTTTGGATTTAACCCCAAACACAACAACATCTGTTCAACTATGAGGCTGGAGTTGGACTTATTATCCCCCACCTGAATGTGGTGCAGACCTGGACCATAATATGACCATGTGACCCAACGGAACCAACCACAACATTTGTGTGAATTTCATGGATTCTATTGAAATAAACAGAAAAGATATGAACAATCTGACAACATCTGAGGATCAATATCTGCAAATAAAGAACTAATATAGAAGAATAAAGTGGACTGACACACACACACACACACACACATACACACACACACACACACACATACACACATACACACATACACACACACACACACCCATACACACACACACAGATACAGGACATTATGTCAAATCCCATTAGATTCACAGACTGTTTTTTTAATATAATCATCAATGGTAAAATAATAATTTTGTTTCGTTTAAAGTTCAGTTCAATACTGGACGTAAGTTTTTAATTTGGGACGATTCCGTATTTAAGGGTCGTTTAACAACCTTACACACACACACTGTAGGCGACCTGTCAATCAAACGAACACATCCAGCTCTACTGTCTATGAACATTAGCTTAGATGCTAATCAGCTGTTTTAGTAAAAACACCGGTGCTAACGTTAGTGTATGACAACTTGACAATTAACAGTATTAACAGTTTCATAACTGAAGCTAAAGTTAATGAACTTAGCATCAGATTGTCTTTGTCCATCATTTTTTTCACTAAATCACTCGGTGTTAACATGTAAAGTTAACAGGAGGAGCCAGACAGGAAGTGAACAGCATAATCAGGAAGTAAAGCAGTAAGGGGTCGTAAGTTCATGGTACTTTACACATCTATGAACATGATGACGTTCCATATTTTCCAGCCAATAAACAACAGCCAGACTCATGTGCATGCGCCCCTGTGGCCTCCTATCAAATACATTATGTCAGGTGTAGAGTCCTGGTAGAGTGACTCTATGTTCAGTTAATGGACAGAACGGTGGGCGCCCCATTCCACGTAACAACTTAACGTAAGTAAAGTGTAACTGGTTTAGTGAATATGAACGATATCGTTGCTAAGGATTAAATGACAAATATCAGAACTATGTTAAATTAATTCTTTAATAAATATATCAAAGATGTTAGCCTGTTAAGTTAAATGTTTTGAGATCAAATTATGTTGGGGTTTTTTTGGGTTTTTTTTTTTCATGTCCACCATGGGGCGGCGCCCCTGCGCCCAAGTGAACCGGCCGCCAATGTGCGGTGCATACACGCTATAAAATATTCTGAATAATAAATCACAATCACCAAAAAATAGACCTGATTCAACACAAAAATGGACGTCTCCAAGTCGAGCCACGCTAGCTCCTCCTAGCATCAGTAAATCTAATGTTCTATCGTAGTAGCCTAGCCACGCTAGCTCCTCCTAGCATCAGTAAATCTAATGTTCTATCGTAGTAGCCTAGCCACACTAGCTCCTCCTAGCATCAGTAAATCTAATGTTTTATCGTAGTAGCCTAGCCACGCTAGCTCCTCCTAGCATCAGTAAATCTAATGTTCTATCGTAGTAGCCTAGCCACAGTAGCTCCTCCTAGCATCAGTAAATCTAATGTTCTATCGTAGTAGCCTAGCCACACTAGCTCCTCCTAGCATCAGTAAATCTAATGTTCTATCGTAGTAGTCTAGCCACACTAGCTCCTCCTAGCATCAGTAAATCTAATGTT
>CM035797.1:2169360-2174360 GCA_020466265.1 Siphamia tubifer
GGAGGCTCCGGTTACTTTTCCACGGTCACAGCCATCCTGGTAAAAGTTCCACGTGACTCCAAGGGTTCGTGTGTGGGCGGAGGTTCCGCGGAGATTGGGTTAAAGGTGTGGAAGTGTCCCCCAGCTCTGGAAGTCTTCCTCCGGTGTGGAAGTGTTCCTCCTCCCGGTGTGGAAGTGTTCCCACCCGGAGCAGGACTCTGAGCCCGGACCACTGCCAAGTAGGGGACACGCCATTGGCTGAGAGCTCCGTGGCTCTGACGTCACCCAGCCAATGGGAGCGCGAGGTTGTCTTAAAGGGCCAGTGCACAGTAAACACAGGTAAATAAAGGAGGGTTCCCCTGAAAGAACGGTTTCCCCTGTGGACAAGGAAACATCAGCAGGAAGTTTACACAAATATTAGCACTTTTTACATCATCATCAACTGTTTGACACAGTAATTATGACTTTTATTTCATATTTACACTTTTTATCCAATATTTTTACTTTTATTTCATATTTAGTAGTTTTTTTTAAGTTTAAAAGGTTTAAAAAGTCAAAAGACTTGTATTTCATAATTACAACTTTTTATCCCAAAATTTTGACTTTTAATTCATAATTACGACTTTTTTGCCAATAAATCTGACTTTTATTTCATTATTAGGACTTTATTATCTAACAATTTTTACTTTTACTTCATAATTAAAACTTTTCATCGAATAATTTTTACTTTTATTTCATGATTGGGACTTTTTTCCTCTGTCAAGGAGGTATTAGATTCAAGTCTGTTTGTTTGTTTGTCTGTCTTTCAGCAGGATTACACAAAAAGTTCTGAATGGATGTTACTAAAATTTTCAGGATGTGTTGGGAGTGTCACAAGGAACAAATTATTCCATTTTGGTGGTGATCTGGAAGAGATCCTGGTTTCTGGATCAATTTGAATTTTATTCTCCATTTACCACAATGTAAAATTTTAAATGTTACTTTTATTTCATGATTAGGATTGTTTACCTCTGCCAAGGAGGTATTAAATTCAAGTCTATTTGTTACTTGACCAAATCAGATTTGGTCAAGTATGTTGATCAGCAGCGGTTGTTTGTTTGTCTCTTTGCACTCTAGCGTCACCAAGTCTTGATGGATTGTTTTGAAATTCGGCATGGACAAGGAGTAGTGAGTGGATTCAGCTGAGATTGGGTCCAGTTCATCCTGGTATCTATTAACAGGATGAACTGGACCCAATGTCAGCCAAATCCACTCACCACTTCCGGTCGGACGTCATTTTGAAATTGTGTGTGCGTACACGTTTCCTCTGTTCACACTGTAGCATCGCCAGTTCTTGACAGATTGTTCTAAAATGTGTTGTGTAGAAGACGGAAAGAAGGAAGAAACACATCGAATTTCATCTGATTCGACTCACAACTTCCAGTCTGAATTTTTGCGACTTTTCTCACTCTAGCGTCACATCCATCAGTTCATGGATCATGATGAAATTTGTTGTGTACAATTTTTTAATTGGAGAAAATGTTTGAAATTCATATGTTCAAAATATTAAAATTGTTCTGTCATTTGTTTTCAACTGATTTTAACCAATTTCCAGTATTTTCTTTAGTCCTGACCTCAGATGAGATAACACCCATAGGCTCCATGACGTCACGTAAAGACGTCACATGACGTCACGTAAAGGCGTCACATGACGTCACGTAAAGGCGTCACATGACGTCACGTAAAGGCGTCACATGACGTGGCACCAATGATATATTTGGTAAATGTATGACCTTTAACCTTAAAGCAGGTTATTGACATATTTAGTTAAATCAGACAATATCTTGTGCTTCATATTTAACATTAGATCTAACATGTGACATTTGGTCGTTGTGCGACGTCACATAACGTCAGAGTGACGTCATACGTGGTCGAATATTGAAATGGACATATGTGAAAAACAGGAGCCAGGATTTCTGGGAATGTTTTTAAACCCTCTAAGGGATTGTTAATGATCCATAAAATAAATGGTTAGTGAACACAGAACACTAGTTTATAAAGAAGTTCTGAACATCCAGATCCAAACCTTGGCAGATTTAATGTGTTAGCGTTAGCGTTAGCACAGACTGGTGCTGCTTCACTGAGGTCTGAACTCTACCACTGATCTAGTTTAAGGTGTTAGCGTTAGCATTAGCACACACTGGTGCCACTTCACTGAGGTCTGAACTCTACCACTGATCTAGTTTAATGCCACATGCAGCTGGCCCATGGCGGGACTACGGCGTCTACTGGGGCGCTGGTCTAGCACTGCGACTCCTGGGGGATTTTGGTGCTGGCTGGGCCGATCGGGTTCGGGTGGGCCCACCTCGGCCTCTTGCCTCAGGGCTCTGGGGGCTCTCTGCATCAGTACCAGTGGTCTCACTACCTGTCTCCCCCGCTGCTCTGTCCAAACAAATGGGTAATAAATGATTAATACATATTGAATTATTTGTAAGTTTTATAAAGTGTTTCCAAAGTAAAGACTTTTTGAAAAATGTTTGCTTCCTTGATTTTATTTAGTTGTGGTGACGGTCCTGAAACGACCAAATTGGTCTCTACTGGGTGTTTTTATTTTACCTCCAACAAGGAGGTGTTAAATTCAAGTCTATCTGTCTGTCTGTCACCAGGCTTACACAAAAAGTTCTGAACAGATTTTGATGAAAATTTCAGGAATGATAGATAATAGGTCAAGGAAGAAGCCATTAGATTTTGAGCAATGAAGGTCAAAGGTCAAGGTCACAGTAAAGGTCAACACCTAAAACACATCAGTGTTAATATCTCAGGGTATTTTCATTCACATGGTCTGACGTTTGACCCCTGACCCTAACCTTCAGGTATCAGATGGGTCAACACCTATGGCTCCATCACATCACGTTTTGACGTCATATGGGGTCATATCAAACCTTGGTGGTCTGCTGTCTATGACTTGTTTTAGTTTGATCTTTTTCATACCTATATTCGTTTGTGCCCTGCTGTAATGTTTTTAATGATTTATGTAAAGCACTTTGATTTGTACTTGCACATGAAATGTGTAATAGAAATAAACCTAGCTTCCGCCAGTACACTTTTATTATATCCTATGTTATACTTTGTATTATTGTTTTTTTAAAGGTGCAAAATAAAGAATATATATCATAATAATGGGGGGGGGTTTATCTCATCATCATTTTTACCTCATAATAATGATGTTTTATTTCATAATGCTTTTTCAGTTATAATGTTTTATTCTGTTATAATAATGGCCTTATTGATAGATTAGACTTGATAGAACTTTATTGATCCCCAGGCAAAGCCCTTGGGATATTGAGATTCCAAGAGCAGCACGACACCAGACCAAAAAAACTAAAAAACAGACTGAAGTCACAGTTCAGTCTAAGCTGCTCTAGGAGCTAGAATGATGGGGGAAGTACAGACACTGAGTCCTATCATCTAATTTGTTAAACCTATCTCTCTTACCAAGTCTGTTCATGACTCGTCACCTGGTGTCCCCCTTCCCCACTGCCCCCTCTGGGGGGTGAATCAAATCCCTCAGCAGTATCTGCATAAGGAACCATAGACAACAGAATCTGCAGTGTCCTGTGCTGACCTTTGACCCCAGACCTCCTCCCTCACCCTCACCTATCTGGTGGATGGACCTACCCCTCCCCTTCATCTACAAATTGATGTTAATCTATAGCCTGTCCATCCATGGGAGAGTGGATCTGTCCTCCTGTTTTCCACAAGATTACTGCTTTTTTCCCACTGGGTTTTGGAGTTTTTCTGCCGAGAAGGAGGGTCTAAGGACAGAAGGAGGGTCTAAGGACAGAATGAGGGTCTAAGGACAGAAGGAGGGTCTAAGGACAGAAGGAGGGTCTAAGGACAGAGGGAGGGTCTAAGGACAGAGGGAGGGTCTAAGGACAGAGGGAGGGTCTAAGGACAGAGGGAGGGTCTAAGGACAGAGGGAGGGTCTAAGGACAGAAGGAGGGTCTAAGGACAGAGGGAGGGTCTAAGGACAGAGGGAGGGTCTAAGGACAGAGGGAGGGTCTAAGGACAGAGGGAGGGTCTAAGGACAGAGGGAGGGTCTAAGGACAGAGGGAGGGTCTAAGGACAGAAGGAGGGTCTAAGGACAGAGGGAGGGTCTAAGGACAGAGGGAGGGTCTAAGGACAGAGGGAGGGTCTAAGGACAGAAGGAGGGTCTAAGGACAGAGGGAGGGTCTAAGGACAGAAGGAGGGTCTAAGGACAGAGGGAGGGTCTAAGGACAGAAGGAGGGTCTAAGGACAGAAGGAGGGTCTATTCTATTCTGGGGGTCATTGTTCCCTCCTCTAAAAGCCTATGAGACAACATTGTTGTGAGTTGGTATCTCTCAATAAAATTGTATTGAATTGAATAACGAGCAAACAAACAAGAAAGATCACAGTGTAAGTTACAACAAAAGCTTAAGAAAGAAAAACTGTGAAAAAAAACTGGATTTGAAAAGTGCATCATAAAGTCCTGACAGTAAGAGTTGGTTCAAGTGTCAGAGCAGCAGTTAATAAGTAGATTAACAAGGATGGAGACAATTATTTATTAATGCGGATTCATCCTGACCCGCTTCTGGACCCACATTTTTAAAAAGTAGTCAGTGTTCTTTATGAACATCACATGACCTTTGACCTTACTCACATACCTGAACATCACATGACCTTTGACCTTACTCACATACCTGAACATCACATGACCTTTGACCTCATTCACATACCTGAACATCACATGACCTTTGACCTCACTCACATACCTGAACATCACATGACATTTGATCTTACTCACATACCTGAACATCACATGACCTTTGACCTTACTCACATACCTGAACATCACATGACCTTTGACCTTACTCACATACCTGAACATCACATGACCTTTGACCTTACTCACATACCTGCATTTATTTCTGTTTAAATTCCATGTCATTGTTTGTAAGTTAATATGTTTATAAACATCTTTGTTCTGCTTCATCATTCAAAAGTTATCAACGCTAACGCAG
>CM035797.1:2186860-2284360 GCA_020466265.1 Siphamia tubifer
GATAAAGCATATATATATATATATATATATATATATATATATATATATATATATATATATCAGTCATGCACAGGCTGACCCGAAGCCAGTGGGTGCCCATGGTCGCCTGCGGTTGCGGGTCATTACAAAATATTTTTAATGATATTCAGGTTGTGGTCGTTTATTGTTTTAGATAAACATTAGAATAACCTGGTAAATAAACTTTAATAAGTGAATGTTAGTGAAGGTGTCATCGTGGTCAGTATCCTACGGTATGGACGGAGCAAGAGAGGAAATAAAGTTGGGAGAGTGGAAGCTCCGGAAACATCCAAACAAAAACACTAAGGTTTGGACACGTTGGCTGAGATTTTTAAAGATGATGAGTGGCTCCCAGTGTTTTCGTTTCCATGGAAACCAGGTTCAAATGTGTCTTTGGGTGTTACAGGTTTAGATGCTGCGTTAGCGTTGATAACTTTTAAACGATGAAGCAGAACAAACATATTTATATGTTATGTGAGTAAGGTCAAAGGTCATGTGATGTTCAGGTATGTGAGTAAGGTCAAAGGTCATGTGATGTTCAGGTATGTGAGTAAGGTCAAAGGTCATGTGATGTTCAGGTATGTGAGTAAGGTCAAAGGTCATGTGATGTTCAGGTATGTGAGTAAGGTCAAAGGTCATGTGATGTTCAGGTATGTGAGTAAGGTCAAAGGTCGTGTGATGTTCAGGTATGTGAGTAAGGTCAAAGGTCATGTGATGTTCAGGTATGTGAGTAAGGTCAAAGGTCATGTGATGTTCATAAAGAACACTGACTACTTTTTAAAAATGTGGGTCCAGAAGCGGATCAGTTCTGTCCGTTCCAAATATATTTCTTGTGGTCTGAGTTGTGGGTCGTTTATACATTGACCCACACATCACTGTTCGTTACAGGTTACTCCCCCAATGACACCAAGGATGGTTTCAATACAGAGGATCATTGTACAGTGAATAATGACAAATAAAAACCTTTATTACAAAAACTACCACTACCACATAAACTGAGACTGCCCCCCCCCACACACACACACACACACATACACACACACACACACAGTTCCAGTTCTCTCTTTCTCTTTTTATTGGGGGGTGGTCAGCCTCAGTCTCTCAGCTGGGTCATGTCTCAAACTTGGGCCTTTTTTTAATCTTAACCCCCCCCACACACACCCCCACCCCCCACCCCCCACCCCCACACCGATCCTCCTCCTCCTGGCTGTTTGGAGGTGGCTCCCCCAACGCTGTAGTCTATTTCACATCGTCCCAGCGGTGTCCCCCAACCCCCCACCCTGTCATACTTCTGCCCCCCCCCTCACACACACACTCATTTATCCTCCTTTACCAGTTTAATTTGGAACATGTTCCTCTGGTGGAAAAAAAAGGTCAGTTATTTTCTGAAACAGGCTGAAAAAGGCTGAACATGATCTAAATCACTTCACATGGGGGGGGGGGGGGGGTGCGTCCACCATGACCTAAATCACTTCATATCACTTCACATGGGGGGGGGGGGCTGCCTCCACTGTCTGCTATTTTCATCTCTGCTGGAACCAAAGACTGAAAAACTTTAGTTCAAACGGTTTCATCTACATTTATGTCAGTGAAGACGAAGGAAAATACTAGAAATCTAACACACCGCATCGCCATGACAACCAGGTACTGCCAAGTCAGTACTGTCGCCATGACGACCAGGTACTCTGGTACCTCTACTAATTAAATTAATTTGTTCCAGAAGTGTTTTTGTATCGTGAATTGTTTGTAAATAGTTTAATTTTTCATGTAAAAGATCTAATTGGTTCCAAGGCCCCCAATACTACCCCTAAACCCCCTATACTACCCCTAAACCCCCAATACTACCCCTTAAACTCCCAATACTACCCCTTAAACCCCCAATACTACCCCTTAAACTCCCAATACTACCCCTTAAACTCCCAATACTACCCCTAAACCCCCAATACTACCCCTAAACCCCCTATACTACCCCTAAACCCCCAATACTACCCCTTAAACTCCCAATACTACCCCTAAACCCCCAATACTACCCCTAAACCCCCTATACTACCCCTAAACCCCCAATACTACCCCTTAAACTCCTAATACTACCCCTAAACCCCCAATACTACCCCTAAACCCCCAATACTACCCCTTAAACTCCCAATACTACCCCTTAAACCCCCAATACTACCCCTAAACCCCCAATACTACCCCTTAAACTCCCAATACTACCCCTAAACCCCCAATACTACCCCTTAAACTCCCAATACTACCCCTAAACCCCCTATACTACCCCTTAAACCCCCAATACTACCCCTAAACCCCCAATACTACCCCTTAAACCCCCAATCTACCCCTAAACCCCCAATATAACCCCCTGAACCTCCAATACTACCCCTAAACACCCAATACTACCCTCTAAACCCTCAATACTACCCCTTAAACTCCCAATACTACCCCTAAACCCCCAATACTACCCCTTAAACTCCCAAAACTACCCCTAAACCCCCAATACTACCCCTAAACCCCCAATACTACCCCTTAAACTCCCAAAACTACTCCTAAACCCCCAATACTACCCCTAAACCCCCAATACTACCCCTTAAACCCCCAATCTATCCCTAAACCCCCAATATAACCCCCTGCACCTCCAATACTACCCCTAAACACCCAATACTACCCTCTAAACCCTCAATACTACCCCTAAACCCCCAATACTACCCCTAAACCCCCAATACTACCCCTTAAACTCCCAAAACTACCCCTAAACCCCCAATACTACCCCTTAAACCCCCAATACTACCCTTAACCTCCAATACTACCCTTAAACCCCCAATACTACCCCTTAAACCCCCAATACTACCCCTAAACCCCCAATACTACCCTTAAACCCCCAATACTACCCCTCAACCTCCAATACTACCCTTAAACCCTCAATATAACCCCTTAAACCCCCAATACTACCCCTTGAACTCCCAATACTACCCCTAAACCCCCAATACTACCCCTTAAACTCCCAATACTACCCCTAAACCCCCTATACTACCCCTTAAACCCCCAATACTACCCCCTAAACCCCCAATATAACCCCCTGAACCCCCAATACTACCCCTGAACACCCAATACTACCCCCTAAACCCCCAATGCTACCCCTTAAACCCTCAATACTACCCTTAAACCCCCAATATTACCCCCTAAACCCCTAATACTACCCCTTAAACTCCCAATACTACCCCTAAACCCCCAATACTACCCCTTAAACTCCCAATACTACCCCTAAACCCCCAATACTACCCCTTAAACTCCCAATACTACCCCTAAACCCCCTATACTACCCCTTAAACCCCCAATACTACCCCTAAACCCCCAATACTACCCTTAAACCCCCAATACTACCCCTTAAACCCCCAATACTACCCCTAAACCCCCAATACTACCCTTAAACCCCCAATACTACCCCTCAACCTCCAATACTACCCTTAAACCCTCAATATAACCCCTTAAACCCCCAATACTACCCCTTAAACTCCCAATACTACCCCTAAACCCCCAATACTACCCCTTAAACTCCCAATACTACCCCTAAACCCCCTATACTACCCCTTAAACCCCCAATACTACCCCCTAAACCCCCAATATAACCCCCTGAACCCCCAATACTACCCCTGAACACCCAATACTACCCCCTAAACCCCCAATGCTACCCCTTAAACCCTCAATACTACCCTTAAACCCCCAATATTACCCCCTAAACCCCTAATACTACCCCTTAAACTCCCAATACTACCCCTAAACCCCCAATACTACCCCTTAAACTCCCAATACTACCCCTAAACCCCCTATACTACCCCTTAAACCCCCAATACTACCCCCTAAACCCCCAATACTACCCCTTAAACCCCCAATCTACCCCCAAACCCCCAATATAACCCTCTGAACCTCCAATACTAACCCTAAACACCCAATACTACCCTTAAACCCCCAATACTACCCCTCAACCTCCAATACTACCCTTAAACCCTCAATATAACCCCTTAAACTCCCAATACTACCCCTAAACCCCCAATACTACCCCTTAAACTCCCAATACTACCCCTTAAACTCCCAATACTACCCCTTAAACCCCCAATACTACCCCCTTTCCCCCAATACTACCCCTTAAACCCCCAATCTACCCCTAAACCCCCAATATAACCGCCTGAACCTCCAATACTACCCCTAGACCCCCAATACTACCCCCTAAACCCCCAATACTACCCCTTAAACCTCCAATACTACCCCTTAAACCCCCAATACTACCCCTGAACACCCAATACTACCCCCTAAACCCCCAATGCTACCCCTTAAACCCTCAATACTACCCTTAAACCCCCAATATTACCCCCTAAACCCCTAATACTACCCCTTAAACTCCCAATACTACCCCTAAACCCCCAATACTACCCCTTAAACTCCCAATACTACCCCTAAACCCCCTATACTACCCCTTAAACCCCCAATACTACCCCCTAAACCCCCAATACTACCCCTTAAACCCCCAATCTACCCCCAAACCCCCAATATAACCCTCTGAACCTCCAATACTAACCCTAAACACCCAATACTACCCCTAAACCCCCAATACTACCCTTAAACCCCCAATACTACCCCTCAACCTCCAATACTACCCTTAAACCCTCAATATAACCCCTTAAACTCCCAATACTACCCCTAAACCCCCAATACTACCCCTTAAACTCCCAATACTACCCCTTAAACTCCCAATACTACCCCTTAAACCCCCAATACTACCCCCTTTCCCCCAATACTACCCCTTAAACCCCCAATCTACCCCTAAACCCCCAATATAACCGCCTGAACCTCCAATACTACCCCTAGACTCCCAATACTACCCCCTAAACCCCCAATACTACCCCTTAAACCTCCAATACTACCCCTTAAACCTCCAATACTACCCCCTAAACCCCCAATACTACCCCCTAAACCCCCCATATTACCCCCCAAACCCTCAATACTACCCCTAAACCCCCAATACTACCCCCTAAACCCCCAATACTACCCCCTGAACCCCCAATATTACCCCCCAAACCCCCAATACTACCCCTTAAACCTCCAATATTACCCCCTAAACCCCCAATACTACCCCCTAAACCACCAATATTACCCCCCAAACCCCCAATACTACCCCTTAAACCCCCAATATACCCCTAAACCCCCAATATAACCCTCTGAACCTCCAATACTACCCCTAAACACCCAATACTACCCCTAAACCCCCAATACTACCCTTAAACCCCCAATACCACCCCTCAACCTCCAATACTACCCTTAAACCCTCAATATAACCCCTTAAACCCCCAATACTACCCCTTAAACTCCCAATACTACCCCTAAACCCCCAATACTACCCCTTAAACTCCCAATACTACCCCTAAACCCCCAATACTACCCCTTAAACTCCCAATACTACCCCTAAACCCCCTATACTACCCCTTAAACCCCCAATACTACCCCCTAAACCCCCAATACTACCCCTTAAACCCCCAATCTACCCCTAAACCCCCAATATAACCCTCTGAACCTCCAATACTACCCCTAAACACCCAATACTACCCCTAAACCCCCAATACTACCCTTAAACCCCCAATACTACCCCTCAACCTCCAATACTACCCTTAAACCCTCAATATAACCCCTTAAACCCCCAATACTACCCCTTAAACTCCCAATACTACCCCTAAACCCCCAATACTACCCCTTAAACTCCCAATACTACCCCTAAACCCCCTATACTACCCCTTAAACCCCCAATACTACCCCTTAAACCCCCAATACTACCCCTTTTCCCCCAATACTACCCCTTAAACCCCCAATCTACCCCTAAACCCCCAATATAACCGCCTGAACCTCCAATACTACCCCTAAACACCCAATATATTCCTTAAACCCCCAATACTACCCCTAGACCCCCAATACTACCCCCTAAACCCCCAATACTACCCCTTAAACCTCCAATACTACCCCTTAAACCTCCAATACTACCCCCTAAACCCCCAATACTACCCCCTAAACCCCCAATATTACCCCCCAAACCCCCAATACTACCCCTAAACCCCCAATACTACCCTTAAACCCCCAACATTACCCCTTAAACCCCCAATACTACCCTTAAACCCCCAGTATTACCCTTAAACCCCCAACATTACCCCTTAAACCCCCAATACTACCCCCTAAACCCCCAATACTACCCTTAAACCCCCAATACTACCCCCTAAACCCCCAACATTACCCCTTAAACCCCCAATACTACCCTTAAACCCCCAATACTACCCCTTAAACCCCCAATACTACCCCTTAAACCCCCAATACTACCCCTAAACCCCCAATACTACCCTTAAACCCCCAATACTACCCCTCAACCTCCAATACTACCCTTAAACCCTCAATACTACCCTTAAACCTCCAATACTACCCTTAAACCCCCAATACTACCCTTAAACCCCCAATACTACCCCTAAACTTCCAATATTACCCTTAAACCCCCAATACTACCCCCTTAACCCCTAATACTACCCCCTTACACCCCAATACTACCCTTAAACGCTTTAAAAATGCTAAAAGTATAAACATTTAGTATAAACATGTGTTTTCAGTTTTATAAACAGCATATTTTAGATGTAATGTATTAGTGTCAGTGGGTAAATGTGTCACTGACTGAACATTAAACCATTCAAATGAACCAGACATGTGGGTCATTTTCATCCCAGACATTTGGGTCATTTTCATGTTGGATTTGTTTTAATTGTCACTTTCTGGGATTTGTTGACGTACGTTTGGTAAAAATACTGATCCAAAGATGATCGACTTTGACCACTTTTCATAATCTTCCTGGGGTGCTCAGGGCATATACGTCATCAAAGTGGGTGATGTGTGAACATTTTTTGTGGATGTTTTTTTCCATGAATTTGGAGGTAAAAAGTAAAAAAATTTATTTCATTCATATCTTTTTATCAAAGATTCAAAGACAGATTCAAAAGACTTTATTGCAGAACAAAATTAAAAAATGTCTTTAAGGACTGATCAGTGCAAGTTTACAATAAAATAATTAATTTAATAAAGTCATTAAAATGTATTATAAAATGCCACGTGTTGCACTAAAATAGAGAATTATTTATCAGCATTTAGAAGTGCAATGCTTATCGTCATCTGTTTCTCTTCTATTAATAACTCTTTCTTCTTTGTTTCATATTATTATTATTTCATTTTATTTTAAAAAAATATATTTTCAACCCATAAAGCATGAGGGGAAACAGGTGTAAAGCAAAACATTTATTTTTCAAAAAGTTGAAGATGGGTTTAGTTTAAAAACTTTTCAAAATTTTGTTTTTGTATTCATTAATTTTTATTTATTTTATAAAATGTGAACAATTTTGTTTTATAATTATATTACTATATATTATGTATTTATTTTTATTTATTTATTATATTTGTTTAAATTATTGTTATTGTATTTACCTTTTTTTTTATTTGTTTTTTTTTTTTAATTCATAAAATTGTATTTTTTACATTTTTATTTTATTATAAAAAATTTAATTTTAAACTCACTACCCAATGGCTACTTGGTTCTCATGAGATATGGAGTGCGTGCATGTTTATTATTAATTTCCTGATTCTTATTGTGTGTTTTGAATCCAAGCACCTTTTAGTAAAATATCATAAGTCTGGAATCTAAATAAAATAATAGATAAATGATCGGCCGGTCGGTAGGTAGATTGGATTAGATAAGACAGACAGACAGACAGACAGACAGACAGACAGACAGACAGACAGACAGACAGATAGATAGATAGATAGATAGATAGATAGATAGATAGATAGATAGATAGATAGATAGATAGATAGATAGATAGATAGATAGATAGATAGATAGATAGATAGATAGATACTTTATTCATCCCCTCAGGGAAATTTAGTTGTCACATAGCTCACACGACATCATATACATACAATAATGAATAAATACATAAAAACGTTAGGGATAAAAGTGAGCTAAAGTGCTTAAAAAAAAAACTGCTTAAAACGGCATAAAACAACTTAAACCTTCAGGGTCAGTGGTTGGACCCTTATCCATTATTAAAAAGCCTGATGGCTGGAGGGACAAATGTGTTTGTATTAACTTTAACCAGTAGATGGCAGTAAAATACTATGACTTATTAACATGATACAGCTTATCTTTGTTTCTTGTCCTGATGTGTGCTTTTACTGTGAAGGCAGGAAGTGTGCTGTGTGTGTTAGTAAATGGTAAATGGACTGCACTTATATAGTTATTTTAACACTCACACACACACACCAGTAGATTTCTAAGGTCAGTCCTACTGGGGGCCTAAGCCAGGGTTCAGTGTCTTGTCCAAGGACACTTCGACATGTGGACAGCCAGAGCTGGGACGCAAACCGCCAACCTCTCGGTCATTGGGCGACCCACTCTACCAACTGAGCCACAGCCGCCCTGTACTGAAGGAAGGTCTAAGGACAGAGGGAGGGTCTAAGGACAGAAGGAAGGTCTAAGGACAGAGGGAGGGTCTAAGGACAGAAGGAGGGTCTAAGGACAGAAGGAGGGTCTAAAGACAGAAGGAGGGTCTAAGGACAGAAGGAGGGTCTAAAGACAGAGGGAGGGTCTAAAGACAGAAGGAGGGTCTAAGGACAGAGGGAGGGTCTAAGGACAGAAGGAGGCTCTAAGGACAGAAGGAGGGTCTAAAGACAGAGGGAGGGTCTAAAGACAGAAGGAGGGTCTAAGGACAGAGGGAGGGTCTAAGGACAGAAGGAAGGTCTAAGGACAGAGGGAGGGTCTAAGGACAGAAGGAAGGTCTAAGGACAGAGGGAGGGTCTAAGGACAGAAGGAGGGTCTAAGGACAGAAGGAGGGTCTAAAGACAGAGGGAGGGTCTAAAGACAGAAGGAGGGTCTAAGGACAGAGGGAGGGTCTAAGGACAGAAGGAGGCTCTAAGGACAGAAGGAGGGTCTAAAGACAGAGGGAGGGTCTAAAGACAGAAGGAGGGTCTAAAGACAGAGGGAGGGTCTAAAGACAGAGGGAGGGTCTAAAGACAGAAGGAGGGTCTAAAGACAGAAGGAGGGTCTAAAGACAGAGGGAGGGTCTAAAGACAGAAGGAGGGTCTAAAGACAGAGGGAGGGTCTAAGGACAGAAGGAGGGTCTAAAGACAGAAGGAGGGTCTAAGGACAGAAGGAGGGTCTAAGGACAGAGGGAGGGTCTAAAGACAGAAGGAGGGTCTAAAGACAGAGGGAGGGTCTAAAGACAGAGGGAGGGTCTAAAGACAGAAGGAGGGTCTAAAGACAGAAGGAGGGTCTAAAGACAGAGGGAGGGTCTAAAGACAGAGGGAGGGTCTAAGGACAGAAGGAGGGTCTAAAGACAGAGGGAGGGTCTAAGGACAGAAGGAGGCTCTAAGGACAGAAGGAGGGTCTAAAGACAGAGGGAGGGTCTAAAGACAGAAGGAGGGTCTAAAGACAGAGGGAGGGTCTAAAGACAGAGGGAGGGTCTAAAGACAGAAGGAGGGTCTAAAGACAGAAGGAGGGTCTAAAGACAGAGGGAGGGTCTAAAGACAGAAGGAGGGTCTAAAGACAGAGGGAGGGTCTAAGGACAGAAGGAGGGTCTAAAGACAGAAGGAGGGTCTAAGGACAGAAGGAGGGTCTAAGGACAGAGGGAGGGTCTAAAGACAGAAGGAGGGTCTAAAGACAGAAGGAGGGTCTAAAGACAGAGGGAGGGTCTAAAGACAGAGGGAGGGTCTAAAGACAGAAGGAGGGTCTAAAGACAGAAGGAGGGTCTAAAGACAGAGGGAGGGTCTAAAGACAGAAGGAGGGTCTAAAGACAGAGGGAGGGTCTAAGGACAGAAGGAGGGTCTAAAGACAGAGGGAGGGTCTAAGGACAGAAGGAGGGTCTAAAGACAGAGGGAGGGTCTAAGGACAGAAGGAGGGTCTAAAGACAGAAGGAGGGTTTATTTTTCCCTCTAAACATTGTGAAGGCAGGAAGTGTGTTCTGCTCATCTGTTGGTTCCAATGTGTGTTTTATTATGAAGGGAGAGAGAGAGAGAGAGAGAGAGAGACCACCACACACACACAAATTGCACAACAAACTAAAATAAAAAGTTTTAATTTTTTTAATCATCTCCAAGGCCATGGATACCCCCCACACAGACTTCTGACCCTCCCCACCCCCCTCCCTTACCCCCCCACCCCCCACCCCCTGCTGCCGTTCAGGGCTGTATCTCCAATAGTGTTTCAGACAGTGAGCTTACAGCAGGCCACCAAAGGTACAGATAAAGTGCTTTTTTCTTTAACGTGATGCTTTAAATAATTCAAAGTGATGATGGAAAAACTTTTCTGAGGGAAAACAACAAAAACCAAGACAGAGGGACGGGGGGTCGGGAAGGGATGCCAAATTACCAATCCTACTTTGGCTATGCCACTGTTCGCCAAACTCAGCTTCCGATTGGTTGAACTTCAACGCTAGAACTGAAACGCAGAAGCTAGATTAAACAGATACACATATATTGTCATGTTGTAAAATGATTGCAAAGTTTGGTGCGAGAGCTTGTGGGATTTCGCACGTCTTGCGAACCGTTGTATTTGTAACATCGTCAAGACTAACCCTATCGATACAGACAGGTAGATGCTTTTTTTCTTTTCAACTGATCATAGAAGAAAAAAACTTCAGCTAGTTTTCTCATTTCTGGTATACCAGATTTTTCGGACTATAAGTCTCAGTTTTTTCAGTTTCAGTTTGGCCAGGGGTGCGACTTATACACCGGCACAACTTATATGTGAAATTATAAACTTGTTATTAAAAAAGGTGTGTTTCCACTATCGGAACTTCAGGGCCATTTTACAGGAACTTCATGGTATGTGCGTGTTTCCACGGGCCGGGAGGAAGTAACTACTCCAGAGTAGTTACTGGAGGAAGTTTACCACACAACAAAACAGTAGAATAATGAAAAGCAGAAGATAGAATGGACCAGAAGAGTGTCCACGGCTAGTCTGGTTGTTATTTACTCCTCTGCTTTGTTTCTGCACTTTTTTATTAGTGATGTTACCATAGTAACTGACACAATATAATGATCGGCATCACAAGTTTCTTACACGGCCAATAGGCATGTTTCCACTGACCCAGCTATTCCGACAGGGCCGCCTTCCAGAACTTTTACAGGAACCAACAGAGTTCCTGCGTGACGGTAGGTACTTGAGAGCAGCCCGGGAGAGTCGCTGGGCAGAAGCCGAGTCGATTGGTTGTCGCAAATGTCATCATGAGATCGTGACACACAACTATAGAGTAGTTGCTGGAGGAAGTTTACCACATGACGAAACAGAACAACAACAAAAAGAAGATTGTCACATTCTTCACTCACCTTTGATAAAAGGAAATCTACACCCATTGTTGTTCTTCTTCTATGGTTGTTTACACTTGTTTCTCTACCAATCGTTGCGGCGTCATTTTGTTACGACCGCCCTCTAAACTTTATACTTCACCGTGATTGGTCAGCCAGTTTCAGGGAAATCTCGCTAAAAGTTACATTGAGCATAACTAGACTACTATGGTAGCACATTTGCTTTGCTACCGCTAGGAGGGGCTAGTGAGGCTAGGCTAGCATAGCTCAGGAGAACAAGACAACTACAGCAGCATACATGTTTGTTTAGTTCTGGTTAAAGGTGGTGGAGCAAATGGATGACGTAGGCGAGTGTTGAAGGGGTGTCCCAATTCAAACCCTACCCCTTATAGCTCTGTTTTAGGGGTAGGGGTGAAATGGTATGCAGCCTTGCTCACATTCTGCAGGAGAATATCTTCACTTCAGCTTCCGACATTTCAGTCTAGCGTTGAAGTTCAACCGATCAGAAGCCAAGTTTAGTTAACAGTTGCGTTGCCAAAGTAGGATCGGTAATTTCGCAGAGGGGGCGGGATGGGACTGGGGGTGGATGGGGGTAAGTACGCCAACATGACACATCTAAAAAGGTAAAAAATGAAATGGAAGAGAGATACAATGATAAGTGTAGAGGAGACAGTTCAATAATATAAATACATCCACAAATCCAACAAATATGGCCGAGGTTTTTTCGGATGGAACACTGGATGGAACCGTTCACATTTTTCAGAAGGAAGAGGAGTTACTATAAGACTTTTATATTCCAACATCGACAGTCCTTCGCCCCTCCCCCCCAAAAAAAAGAGCCCATGAAGAAGCCTGACTGACGAGCGCTTCCTTTTTTCTCGTTTTTTAAAATTATTATTATTACGATGTTTTTTTTTTCTTTTTTTCTTTTTTTTGCAGATGCCGCCGGCTTCACAGACACAAGTGCGGATGCGTCGGCGGAAAAAAGGGAGGTTGGTAGGGTGGGGTGGTGGTGGGGGGCCGTTAACGACAGCAGCACAACGGGAGGTTTTTGCACGATTGTAGTAGAAAGGTGAAGTGTCTTGGATCATAATAATAAACCATGACAGATAATAAATACATTCGGGTTCTGGTAGTGTCGTTATCGGGCTCAAAAAGGAAGAAAATAAATGATTCCATCTTAAAAAAAAAATTAAAATAAAAGGTAAAAATAAAAATAAAACAAGAACTGCAAGCAGTTATAAGCGGGTGCTGACACCCTTGCCGTTGGAACCCAGGCAAAGTTGTCGCCTGCAGTCCTGTGGAATACGAACTGCAAACATCACATTCCACAGTCCCGCGGTACTCTGGAACCCTATTGTAATTGTAAGGATTTTTTATTTTAGTATTCTGTTACTAAAACTGATACTGCGGCCCAAAGCGTACATTGTTTGAAAGAGCTCTTTGGGTCCATGATACTGACGGTACCACAGACACAAAAAATGACACATGTACACCAGAAGGTGGCACTTATCTCATAATTTTGATTTCACTTAATGCACCTTGTAGTCCAGTGTGCCTTATAGTGTGGAAAATACAATACTTATTTGTTAAAAGAATTTTGAAAAGCATCACTTACCCCCTGCAGTACCTTCACGTACCCCCATTTGAGAACCACTGGTCTAGACAGAAAATGTGAAGTCTACATATGTGGATGCCAGGTCCTAGTTGGTTGTAACCCCAAAAACAGTTTTTTCTGGCCACCAGAAGATGGTGCTATAAAATGTTTTTGCATTTTTACGTCTGTTACGTACCAGCATCTGGACCAGACCCCCAAAGATCTCTTTCAAACAATGTATGGTTTAGGCTGCAGTAACAGTTTTAGTAACAGAATAATAATAATTTTAAAAAATCTGTACAAATACAATAGGGTTCCAGAGCACCGCGGGACTGTGGAATGCGATGCTTGCATGTGGCATCCCACAGGGCCGTGGGCTCGATACCCTAAAAAAGGAATAGTTGAGTTGATGGTCGACCAGGAGATGTTTGGCCTTTTTTTAAATTTTCTTTTTTGCTTCCTTATCCAGTCGTAAAACAACAATAATCCACCTCGGCGGCCATTTTCCACAAGCCCCGTGAGGGAAAAAAAAAAGAAGACGGCGTGTAAACAGTCGCCGTGGAAACTGCACGTCCTCCCTCCTGGGTCTGAATACAACAGTCTAAAGAATTCAGGAAAAATAAAACAAATACTCCCTTCTTCGGTCATCGGCCTCTGAAGAGAAAGAAAAGCAAAAAGTTAGGTTATATATACACTGAACATTTGTGTTTATGAGTAAAACAGGTTATATATATATATATATATATATATATATATATATATATATACACTGAAAGGTTGTATTTATGAGTAAAAGACGTTATACACTCAACAAAAATATAAACGCAACACTTTTGTTTTTGCTCCCATTTTTCACCAGATGGACTTAAAGATGTAAAATTCATTCCAGATCCACAATATTACCATTTCTCTCAAACATTGTTCACAAATCTGTCTAAATGTGTGATAGTGAGCACTTGTGCTTTGCTGAGATAATCCATCCCACCTCACAGGTGTTCCACATCAAGATGCTGATCTGACATCATGATTAGTGCACAGGTGTACCTTATACTGCCCACAATAAAAGGCCACTCTGAAATGTGCAGTTTTGTCTCACAGTAAAATGCCACAGATGTCACAAGCATTGAGGGAGCGTGCAGTTGTCATGGTGACAGCAGGAATGTCAACCACATCTGTTGCTCGTGCATTGAATGTTCATTTCTCCACCATAAGCCGTCTCCAAAGGCGTTTCAGGGAATATGGCGGTACATCCAACCGGCCTCACAACCGCAGACCACGTGTGACCACACCAGCCCAGGACCTCCACATCCAGCAGGTTCACCTCCAAGATGGTCTGAGACCAGCCACTCAGACAGCTGCTGAAACAATTGGTTTGCATAACCAAACAATTTCTGCACAAACTGTCAGAAACCGTCTCAGGGAAGCTCAACTGCATGCTCGTCGTCCTCATCGGGGTCTTAACCTGACTCCAGATCGTCGCCGTAACAGACTTGAGTGGGCAAATGCTCACATTCGATGGCGTCTGGCACATTGGAGAGGTGTTCTCTTCATGGATGAATGTGGGTTTACATTGTTCAGGGCAGATGGCAGACAGCGTGTGTGGCGTCGTGTGGGTGAGCGCTTTGCTGATGTCAATGTTGTGGATGGAGTGGCCCATGGTGGTGGTAGGGTTATGGTATGGGCAGGCATCTGTTATGGACCAAGAACACAGGTGCATTTTATGGATGGCATTTTGAATGCACAGAGATACCGTGATGAGATCCTGAGGCCCATTGTTGTGCCATACATCCATGAACATCACCTCATGTTTCAGTAAGATAACGCACGGCCCCATGTTGCAAGGATCTGTACACAATTCTTGGAAGCTGAAAATGTCCCAGTTCTTGCATGGCCAGCATACTCACCGGACATGTCACCCATTGAGCATGTTTGGGATGTGCTTGACCGGCGTATTCGACAGCGTGTACCAGTTCCCACTAATATCCAGCAACTTGGCACAGCCATTGAAGAGGAGTGGACCAACATTCCACAGGACACAATTGACAATCTGATCAACTCTATGTGAAGAAGATGTGTTGCACTGCATGAGGCAAATGGTGGTCACACCAGATACTGACTGGTTCTGAGTCCCCAGACCCCCAATAAAGCAAAAAAACTGCACATTTCAGGGTGGCCTTTTATTGTGGGCAGTATAAGGTACACCTGTGCACTAATCATGATGTCAGATCAGCATCTTGATGTGGCACACCTGTGAGGTGGGATGGATTATCTCAGCAAAGCACAAGTGCTCACTATCACACATTTAGACAGATTTGTGAACAATGTTTGAGAGAAATGGTAATATTGTGGATCTGGAATGAATTTTACATCTTTGAGTCCATCTCATGAAAAATGGGAGCAAAAACAAAAGTGTTGCGTTTATATTTTTATTGAGTGTATATACACTGAAGGGTTATATTTATGAGTAAAACAGGTTATATATATATAAACTGAAGGGTTGTATTTATGAGAAAAACAGGTTTTATATACATTATATATATATATATATATATATATATATATATATATATACATACATTATATATATATATATATATACATTATATATATATATATATATATATATATATATATATATATATACATACATTATATATATATATATATATACATTATATATATATATATATATATATATATATATATATATATATATATATATATATATATATATATATATATATATATAAATAAAGTGAAGGGTTGTATTTATGAGTAAAACAGGTTAATAACTACGGACTATAAGCCGCTACTTTTTTCCCAAACTTTCAACCCTGCGGCTTATTCAGTGATGCGGCCAATTTATGTAATTTTTCTAACGGCCGCCAGCGGCGCTCGAGTAGAAAAGGTAAGATTTAGAGCGGTGGAATATATGCATCGAGGAAGACTGGATGAAAAAAGAGGGGCGGAACAAACGCGGGGTGACGGGTTTAAGTGGGAGCGGTAAAGTTGACGGACAGGTGTACAGGGGGTAAAAAGTTACTTAAAGAAAAACCTGCGGCGGTGTGTGAGAGAAGACAGAGGCTCGACCAGACCCTGTGGATTATTTTTGCACGTTGGCACGGAGGAGTTTGACCTGAACTCTCTGCCAAAGGTTAAAGTTATCGCTGACTCTGCCATAGATGAGGCGAGGCGGCGACCAGCCACCTGTTTGTGGATGCGGCGGACAATAGTGGATATATATTTTTCCCTCCCTTACCTTTGGAAATATACACTTTTTTTTCCTTGGATTACTTTCAACGGGACCCGGACTCTGCAGGTCTGCATCAAACCTTAAGTATCATTTTCCCTTCATTTTGCCGGCTGTGATTTTTGGACTGTGGACTTTAATGAAGGACATTTAGTTTCATTCGTGGGACTTGAAGTCGGGTTTGGGTTAATTTTGTGTTTGTGTTACATGTTTTAATGTGGGCACATGCGGCTTATATACAGGTGCGGCTTGTGTATGTACAAAATCGGTTTTCCTCTTAGAATGAGGTGGGTGCTGCTTATAATCAGGTGCGCTCTATAGTCCGGAAATTACGGTATATATACACTGAAGGGTTGTATTTATGAGTAAAACAGGTTATATATACACTGAAGGCAGGGCTCCACAGTGCGACCTAATAGGTTGCATATGTGACCTAATTTATTAAGGTGCAAATTAAAATTTAATGAGGTCGCTATAGTGCTACTTGCTACGTGCTACAACGACTAGTGGAATTTTTTTCCTTTCACTTGGCTGTGTTAGTGCATTAATGGAGTGGTTGATAATACAATCTTACTTTCTGTCTCATTCATGCAAGTCCTATTTCTGCTACCTGTCTGTCTGCACCTGTTACGTTACGGGCACAGCAGTGCACACACAGGTACAGTTGGTAAAAATGTAACATGAGTGGATGAGGATAAAATAATTATTTTCTGCTCCACTTTACTTTATGTCCTGAATCACACATTTGCTGTACTTTAATTAAAATCATAACCAATGATGTGCGTTTGGAGTTTCTTTGATACGTGTTTAGTGATTTATTATTGTGTAAAAATATGTCATTATTTGGACTCTGTTTGGACTACATATCAGACGTCGCATAGATGACGTCACAGCAGAATCTTTCCCTGCAAACTTTTCTAAACCGTATACCACCTTTTCTATTTTTCATTTGTAAATACCTGTGTGTTTTGTGTCTTGGTGTAATCACAACACCATTTCCACAGGTTCCCTCTACCACTCTCACTCGACCAACTATCTCTCCCCCGGAGTAGCTGCCACTTTCCACATGCCCCGATTTAAAGTGGGTTTTCTCCACGTTTGATGCTCTTGCCTTCGTCCTGAAAGAAGGAGGTGAAGCTCGCCAAAGTCACAGCCATTTTCAAAGAGTTTGATGGTGAAGCTTGGTGGTGACGTCATATTTGTGAGACGAACGTTGTAGTCCATTACTTACTCTGACATAAAACCTAACGTAACTTTGGATACCTGTCCAAAGTGAGTGCTTTATCAATGTGAAAATGGATCTTTAAAATTCACACACATCATATGTGAAAACCGTATCACATTTCAAACGGGACCAGAAATTTACTTTTATCCCTCCATTGACTCGTGTTCATTTTTTTATGGCACTGAGGTCCAATGGCCCGGAAATCGACCAGAAATAGAATCGCATCACTTAGGCTCCCTATAGTAATTTCCCAACAGATTTACTATCTGACTCTTTGATTTATTAATTATTTGAGTTAATTTTATTTTGGCCTGACGAAGAGTTTATAGACCTAAAACGTCACCAATTTTCAGTTATTTTCGGTTTAATTCTTAGAATTCTTATATTTAAACTGACAACTTCCCTAAGTTCTTTTATAGCTTAAAATAGTGAGTATGTTAGTTCATTTTATTTAATTTAAAGTCAGTGTTTCTGCTATATGCTTTTAGTAGTGGCGCACTGCCACTACTAACCCTCCCCCGCTGCTTGTTGCAAATACATCACCGCGTCGAAAGCAAAAATAGCCCGAACTACAGATAAATATCTTGAATCATATACTCTTTGCGAGAGCGCATCTTGGAAGTGATGGAGCAGCTGATCAGACAGTCGGAGGAGGAGTGTATCTTTGTGATTTGGGCAACGAAAAGGTCGACTTATTACGGTAGCTTGACATAACTCATCATTTTTAAAAGTTAAATAGTTATTCACCAAATATTAACAGCCGGCTAATTTTACGTAACGTAACAGTTTAACGTAATTGTGCACGGTGCCAACTAAGTTAATTTATAATATAGCATTAAGCTAATATCTACATGAGCTAATGCTAACTCCAGATTAGTTTATGGAAGTATTTCTGAAAAAAAGATAAAAACATTGATGAGGATGATCCTATACAGGTATCATTAACCTTTTACTAAGTCATAGATTATCATAAGTTAAGTTCACATTTGGAATTAAACGTGAGCGTAAATTATCTAACGTTAACGTTTTATCTAATTATATAAGACAAGTAATGTTAGTCAGGGAGGAGTGATGGAAGAAGAGGTGAAAGGTCAAACACAGACTGTGACCCTAAATGAGTGAAAAAACAGTCGATTTCATTCACAGACTATTACTTTGCATAATACAGCTACATGACAATATTTATTTAAATCAAATCAATTCAGTCTTACTCTGTCTATATAGGAATGTTCTGGATGCTGCTCAGTATCAATGGGTCAGGCCTGGAAGAATTTGACCAAAGAACCTTAGAACTTTTCTACAAAAACCCTAAAAAGATCTGGTGCTCTGAGGCTGGAGGCAACCTTTACCACTTTACATTATTATTATTATTATTATTATTATTATTATTATTATTATTATTATTATTATTAATAGCATTTAGTTAGAATTTTTTTTTTGTTTTCATTAAACCATTTGTTTGTTAAAAGTCTAATAAATCAGTTCTAGAAATAAAATCTGCAGTAAAGTGTCATTTGTTTATGCCGCCACGACTCCCCAGCGCTCCTGCCCCCGTTGCAGAAAAAAAATGCTATATTTTAAGAGGAAACACTGAAAATATAGAAAAAAAACAGTGAGTAACTCGTATGGATTACACACAGAAGGTGAGGCTACAAAGACCCCTTAAAGATGACTTTTACTGTCGGGGACAGGCCACAATCCACACCTTATCAACAAAAATGCAAATTAAAAATGGGGAAAAAAATAATCAATGACCTTATTTTTAAGACTAGGTTCGTGACAAAAGTTATGTTAATGTTGTTTTAAAATTATGCATATATTTGTTATTGTAATGATTTTATGTCCATGTATTTCTCTGGGACGCAATATGTACCGATTCAGTGGAATGACCCAAATAAAAGAACATACAGAGCAGACAAAAGCTTATAACGAGTGGATAGTGGTCCACAGAAAAAGACAGAACAAATCTGTCCACTTTGAGACTGTTCAGGATTTGGGACGGGGCCAGTACCATGCACGCCTGCTTAATGGGAAGGAGTGTGTGTACGGTTATGGAGGGGATTCTTTTCCCCAAAATAATCAAATTAATTCCTTAACGTTCATAAACATACTCTTAATAGCATGCTGTGCAATGAAAAATATGGTGCTACCTCATTTTTTCTGGTGCTACTAAATGAAAAGCTAGGTGGCACCAGTGCTACCTATGGAAAAAGTTAGTCTGGAGCCCTGTCTGAAGGATTGTGTTTATGAGTAAAACATGTTATACATGTATGGGTTATATATTATGTACACGACCAAATATAGAAAAATGACCAAATATAGTCCTGACTAAAGCCTGGTGGTTTTTCCCAAATGTGGAAGTCATAAGAAGGTCAACAGTAGGGGTGGACTTCCCTGTCAGTCCATTCAGAGATAATATTTAACCTCCAGGGGGGTGGGTGTTAAGGGTGTTCTCCAAGGTCTCCTGAGGATCAAGGTGTTCAGAAACAGCAGGAAAACCAGTTTAGCTACGCCAGTGTTATCCACTCCACTTATTTACACTCAAACACAGGTGTGACTTAAAGGGGGGGGGGTTGCCCTGGTACATTTTTACTGTTTTCATTTAAAGCCACTTCACATCCTAGTTAACACCAACTAATTAAACAATTTTAAAATAAATAAATAAATAATACAAAGAAAAACCCTATAGTCACAGGTGGAAAGGACAAGAAAAGAAACACCATTCATTTTGCTGCTAAAGCTAGGCTAATTATATTAGCACTAGTAAAGGAAATGAAGCTAAGGCTAGGCTAATTATATTAGCACTAGTAAAGGAAATGAAGCTAAAGCCAGGCTAGTTATATCAGCACTAGGACAGGAAATTAAGCTAAAGCTAGGCTAATTATATTAGCACTAGTAAAGGAAATGAAGCTAAAACTAGGCTAGTTATATCAGCACTAGGACAGGAAATTAAGCTAAAGCTAGGCTAGTTATATTAGTACTAGTACAGGAAATAAAGCTAAAGCTATGCTAGTTATATTCGCACTAGTACAGGAAATTAAGCTAAAGCTTGGCTAGTTATATTAGCACTAGTACAGGAAATTAAGCTAAAGCTAGGATAGTTATATAAACACTAGGACAGGAAATTAAGCTAAAGCTAGGCTAGTTATATTCACACTAGTACAGGAAATTAAGCTAAAGCTAGGCTAGTTATATTCGCACTAGTACAGGAAATGAAGCTAAAGCTAGGCTAGTTATATTAGCACTAGTACAGGAAATTAAGCTGAAGTTAGGGTAGTTATATTAGCACTAGTACAGGAAAGAAAGCTAAAGCTAGGCTAGTTATAAAAGCACTAAACAGGAAATTAAGCTAAAGCTAGGTAAGTTATATTAGCACTAGTACAGGAAATAAAACCAGAGCTATGCTAGTTATATTCGCACTAAACAGGATATTAAGCTAAAGCTTGGCTAGTTATATTAGCACTAGTACAGGAAATGAAGCTAAAGCTAGGATAGTTATATAAGCACTAGGACAGGAAATGAAGCTAAATCTAGGCTAGTTATATTCGCACTAGTACAGGAAATTAAGCTAAAGCTAGGCTAGTTATATTAGCACTAGTACAGGAAATGATGCTAAAGCTAGGCTAGTTATACTATCCCTAGCACAGGAAATGAAGCTAAAGCTAGGTAAGTTATATTAGCACTAGTACAGGAAATAAAACCAGAGCTAGGCTAGTTATATTAACACTAATACAGGAAATGAAGCCAGAGCTGAGCTAGTTTTTTACATGGGACGGCCATGGCTCAGTTGGGAGAGCGGGTCGTCCATTGACCGAAGGGTTGGCGGTTTGATTCCCGCTCTGTCCTAGTCAGTCGGTTGTGTCCTTGGGGAAGACACTTTACCCTCCTTGCCTCCAGTGTCACTCACAGTGGTGTATGAATGTTTGGTGGTGGTCAGAGGGGCCGTAGGTGAGAAATGGAAGCCACACTTCTGTCAGTCTGCCCCAGGGCAACTGTGGCTACATATGTAGTTTACCACCACCAGAGGGAGCATGTGGCCCCCAGTAGGACTGACCTTAGAAACCTACTGGTGCATGAGTGTGTGTGTGAATGGGTGAATGTGAAGCTAATGTAAAGCGCTTTGAGCACCATGAAGGTGGAAAAGCGCTATATAAGTGCAGACCATTTACCATTTATATTAGCACTGGTACAGGAAATGAACCCAGTGCTAGGCTAGTTATATCAGCACTACATACAGGAAATAAAACCAGAGTTAAGCTAGTTATATTAGCACTGGTATTTTGTAACTAACCTCTTTGTGGTAGTGGGATAGTGGAATTTTAGACTAACCTAAGTGTCACAGTGGGATAGCAGTTTTTTGGACTAACCTACGTGTCACAGTGGGATAGCAGTGACGTAATCTCCGGGCTCATGTGACCCACAGCCTTGGCAGCCTCCAGGATGGCTCTGCGGTACATCCCTTTCTTCTTGCGGTTGAAGCGGGACCTGAAGAGCTCTCTGAAGGGTGAAAGTTTGGCGACAGACAGCTGAGAGGTGGTAGGAGAGCCGAACCACGCCACCTTTGCCTGGGGCCACTGGGCCTCGCAACTAGCCGTCTCCTCTTTACGGGTTCCACTGATGCTAAGGACTCGTGCAGGCCACCAGGGGAAGCCATGGATCTTCCCCCACACGATGTCCCCCACTGCCACAGCGTGGCCCTCCTCCGTTACGCACTTTGTCATGCTGCGCGTGTGCAACCGCACCGTAAGCGGTGGTACCGTCTTGCAATCCTCCCGTGAAGGTACCGAAGATGACGTTACAGAGAGGTCCTCACCAGGTGCCAGGTCGCACAGCTCCGGTGAGGTGCCGTCAGAACTGAAAGACTTGGACTCGTCTAGACTGTCACTGCTGCACACCGACAAACTGGAAGAATCGGCTTTACGCTTACGGAAGTTTATGAGAAGGGTGAGGTCGCTGTGACCACGCTCCCCTTCCTCTCCTGAACTCCCGGACCACAACTCCAGAGAATTCTTTCCTTCTCCTGAGTCTTCCGAATGGGGCAGGCAGGGCCCAGGACCCCTCGGGCTCCGTCTCCTGGTTCCTCCCACAAGTTCTGCCTCGTATTCGACTACACTCTCCTCCCCCTCCCTCTGCGGGGGTCTCAACCGGATCTTTGGAGAAGGCAATTCCTGGCCCACCGTTGTGTATGGCCTGGTGAGTTTGAGTTTGGGAATGGACACAGTGAGGCCAGACCTGGTTGCATCCAGAATGTGCCGTTGCTCCTTCGTGGGATTCGTGGGTGCCTTTCCATTTACTCCCAAACCATTCTGCACCAGCTGTTTGGGACAGAAAGGTTTGACGGACCCGTGGACTCTGGAGGGGATTTTCATCACCTCGCCTTTTCCCTGTGGAGTGCTGTAGGAGATCTTAATAACGGGACTGTGGGGAATAACGTCACTTCCAGGGAACTTCTCCCCTTCGCTTTCGCCCCTTTTGTCCTTCCTGAGGCGTTTGCTGTCGAGACCACTGCCATTTTCTCGTCTCTTAGTGTCCTTCGTCGAAGCGATGTCCTCTTTCCTCTGCAATTTGGCATCTTTGTCTTCTGTGTCGTCGTCACTGTGTAGCGTATTCTCTTTTCGGGAGGCCTTTGTGTTGCTCATGCCATCTTTACTGTCCTCGTCGCTGTTCAGCGTGTTCTTACACTTCTCGCAGAGTACCTGCCGTGGCCGTAGACGGATTGTGCTCATGGTCATCCGTCCGGGTTCTCGCGACCTCCTCTTCTTTCTTTTAATTGGTCGCGGCGGGGGCTGCGGCACCCACTGGCTGTAGCTGTGGCGGACCCATAAAGGCTGAGGGAAAGGGGCTCCTTCAAAATAAGGAGGGTACGGGGGTTGTCCAGCTGGACCTGGTGTTGGTACAGGGCATGGAAGGGCTGCACTAGGCATGTCACTGTCAGGGAGGGTGTTTTCATCCTTTGGTCTATTTGAAGCTTGGCTGGGAGATTTGGAAACTGGCTCCTCACCCAGAACTTCTGGGATTTCACAAGATGCTTTACTCATCAAACAGTCCCCGGGTTTTGTTGTGAAGTCTGGTAGACAGAAAAGCCCAGTCCTAAAAAACAAAAACAAAAAAACCCAGGAGGAAACAAATTAGTGCCGTCAAATGACTAACATTTTTAATCAGATTAATCACAGGGTTGCTTTGGGTTCATTTTGATACATCATGCTCAAAAGGCTGCCGGGGATCTGTTCTGTCATGTTTGTTTTTTCAACTTAAATTTTCCACAAAAATACACTAAGAAACACAAAGAATGCAGAGAAACGAAGCAAAAAAAAAGTCAAAATTATGACACAAAAAGACAAAGTTATCAGATACGGTCATTGAGATAACGAATGAATAATTATGAAAAAAAGAGTTTAAAAAAATCACAATCATGAGCTAAAAGTCATAATTATTAGTCACAATTTCTCTCCACTAATTTTCCCTCTGAAGGGATTCTTCACAACTGTTTAGTTTAAAAATGTAATGAGTCTATTCTGAGAATGTAAGGAGTATGAAGTACAGTAGAGCTTTGAGCTTTGATCAAAAATCATATTTGAATTTCATTTGTAAATTAATGTATATATTCGAATATTTATTAATTATATTACTCACTCACTAACCTTGGCATCAAAATTAAATATTATATTCAGTCCACCACGGGGCAGCATTCAGTCAAATATATCAAATATTCTGTTGTGTTTCCAACCATTACTGATGGAACATGCGGTGTGGCAGTATTGAGCATTATTATCAGCTGACACTTTGAACGTTACATAATCCACAAACATCTTTTGTTCCTTGTCTTGTTGTGTGTGAAATCCTGGTTGCCTGTTAGTGATGAAAACCCCTAAACTGTTAGCTAAACTGTTAGCCTCATTGACAATCAAAAGCGAATGTTTACAAAATGAGCAGGTACAAAACAGGCACCATATGTAAAACATTCAGATTAGTTTTACCTGCTCACTTTATTAACTTATGACACTGACACATTTCCCAGAGTGTGAACCTCAGACGTTCCATCTACTTCAGCTATTGTTCATGAATGAGCAGGACTGACCACCAGATAGATGCTAATGTCTACAGGTGTCCAGATAAACTCAAAGATAATGATCTTCGCATTCGCAATTCAAATATTTCCCCAGACGTTAAAAAAACAAACGAAACAAAAAACACAGGTTCCAATATTAAGAGTTACTTAATATTCATTCGAATGCCTCTTTTATAACAATCGAATTATATTCAAATGTCAGAATTCAAAGTCAAAGCCCTAAAGTACAGATATTTAAGGCAGTAAAAATAAAAAGTTGCCAGTCTGAATAAAAGTGAATAAATATGTAGAAAGGTGAATGTGTGAGCAGACACTAAAGTCAGACTGGCTCTTGAAGGGTTAATCCTTTCCTACCTGAGCTCCTGCAGAGTAAACACAAAGCTTTTTTTACTCAGACTGGACACAGCGACGCCGCTCTGCCCGTCACCTGGACCATGGAAAGGCTTTACTGTGGGGGTTGGGCACTGCTTTGCACTAAAAAACACATGCCCTTATATGCCTTAAGCCACGAGGAAACGAGTCACAGGACGACTGGTTGGACTCATTTTACATGCCCTGTTCACTTCTACAGACATGTCCACAGAATGTCCTTTACATACCCTGTTGCCTTCCACAGACATGCCCAGGGTCATGCCCAGAGTAGTGGAGGTGTGTCTCAGGCAGTGGTAACATGGTTGGTTTAGTCAGCAGACAAAGAGACGACAGGATGCACCCCCCCAAACCCAAAACCATGTGACTGAACAAAAACAATCCCATGAATCACTGGGGGTTCAGACGAAGGGAAGGAGCCAAGAGATTTGATTTGTTTTTACATCCCAGTGTGGTGAGATTATTAATTAGAGCACGTTTGGGGAGTCATTTTCCCTCCCCAAGAGAAGAAACTGCCACAACACTTCACAATAAGAGTCTCTTGGAGCACTTTGTTCCTCTGGGCTTTTTCTGAACATGCCCTGTAAACCAGTGATTCTCAAATGGGGGTATGCGTACCCCTGGGGTACGTGGAGGTACTGCAGGGGGTACGTGAAGCTTACAGTACTTAAAAAGTAAGTACTGTATTTTCTGCACTACAGGGAACATTAAGTGAAGTCAATATTATGAGATAAAAAGTTAAATAAAAACTGATATAAGTTTAGATTTAAGAAATCAGACACTGATTTTACACACACTGTAGCTGTTTTTTCTTCTAAAAATGTTTTGTCCACGTCAGGGGTTACTGGACTAAAAATATGTTTCTAAAGGGGAACGTCACTGAAACAACTTTGACAACCACAGCTGTAAAGAACCAAATATGAGTGTTTTTCTGGACGGGCCCTGTTTTAGGGTCAGGGTTCAACCTGTGGTAAACGAAGACAAGATCTGCCTTCTCTTTTCTATTTGGGGGGAGGGGGGGGTAGTTCTTTTGAGGTAATTTTGGGTGGGTGGGTGGTCAATTTGCTTCAAGACAAAACTGGAGAAAACACAAAATGGCTGTTAACCGTTTTTCCATTATTCATTTGAACACAAAAAGGAAAAACTATCGGTTTTTTTTTTTCAATTTTGGTTTAAGAAACAAAATAATGAAGAAATGACTTCAGGGTTCTCACCAGGAATTTTGTACAGCGTAACGTTAGGGTTCTGTAAAAATGGCCATCCTGTCACATTGGGTTCCCAAGTGCTTCTGAGCATGCTCATAACCACCAAGTGTTTTCACAGTAACAACCCGTCAGTTCAGTCGTCCTCAGCCAGATGTGTAATTGACTTTGACGCTGGACGTTAGTAATACTTTGAAAATGTTTTTATTTTATCCTACCTTTGACCAGTAAACATATAAACAATCACATGTGTACAATAGATTGAATATTGACATGAGTAAGTTTTAAGTAAGTTTTGTATGATATGAACGTTATACACACGACTTGTCTGGGTGTTATTGTTCACGTTAGTTCAACAGACAAATAATAGCCCAGGGTCAGTGTTAGTCATAGTCAGACTAGGCCAGAGGTGGGCAACTCCGCTCCTCGAGGGCCGGAATCCTACAGGTTTTCGATATTTCCCTCTTCCAACACACCTGATTCAGTTAATGATCAGCTCATTATCCAGCTCAGCAGAAGCCTGATAATTATGGAATGGCTTCCAGGTGCGATGGAAGAGGGAAACATCCAAAACTTGCAGGATACCGGCCCTCGAGGCCTGGAGTTGCCCACCCCTGGACTAGGCGGTCGCCTAGGACGCCAGATGTCTTGGAGGCACCAAGTCCCACAGAATTAGAATATTAAGATACTGTATTTTCTGGACTATAAGGTGAACTGAAAACATTTTCTCCAAAAACCACAGTCTGCCTTATATATAGATTAATACTGGTTGTGCTAAGTGACTTTGAATTGACTTTTGACCTCATCATTTTGACTTTTTATCTTAGAATTTTGACTTTGTCAGATGAATTTGACTTTTTAATCACATAATTTTGACTTTTTATTGCATAATTTGGACTCTTAAAGTTTAATTAATCAGAATAACAGTGTGTTTTTGTTTTGTTTTGTTTTGTTCCGTGTTACAACTGAACAAGGTTGAATTATTGGAACTGTTTATCTTCACTTAATGCTCCTTATAATCCAGTGTGCCTTATAGTGTTGAAAATATGGTAAATAAATCATTAAATAGTGATTATTCATGGACACTCAGTACGTACTCCATCAGATGTAAGACACTATGTTTACAGATGATCATTCACTGAGGTGAAAAATAACTCTTTCACAGCAAGAACTGGAAATATTACACAAGCAGATGTGCTCAAAACACAATCCCACAACTTGAAAGGCAGCATGGCGGACCTGATCACAGCCTAACATTTTACACCGACAGCATAACATGTTTCGCTGAAATGCGCTGGCGAGAACCCTGGACTTGTTTTTTTGTTATCTTATTTTTGGTTTTATTTTGAAAAATTAATGAACAAATGATACATGGATTATCATTCTTGTAACAAAAATAATTACACATAACGGATGTTGATTTTCTTTCTGGCACCAAGCCTTTGTTTTCGGTGATTTTCTCCTGTTTGTTGCTTATTTTTCAAGCCTTGTTACCAGTGATTCTAAACTAGGGATGTGACTTTTGATCCAAAACACTACTCGAAATTTGCTACAATCTATTTGAATATTAAAAGTATAAAAGTATACACATTTACTATGAAATATGTGTTTTCAGTTTTATAAACAGGATATTTTAGATGTAATGTATTGGTGTCAGTGGGTAAATGTGTCTTCACTGACTGAATATTAAACCATTCAAATGAACCAGACATGTGGGTCATTTTCATACCATTGGGTTTGTTTTAATTGTCACTTTCACCTTCAACAATGTTTGTGACGGCCGTTTGGTGAAATATTGATCCAAAGATGATTGACTGTGACCACTTTTCATAATCTCCCTAAACTGCAGAAGGCGTATATCATCAAAGTGGGCGATAGCACGACTCAAACATGTTTTCGGCATGTTTTTTTTCCAAAAATTGGGAAAGTTGATGAAATGTGTCCAGCATGTCTTTTATTGGCGCTGATGGAATGGTGGCCGAGATAAAAACTCTAAATTATTGCCGCCTCCTTTTTTTTTTTATCATCTCCTGCTTCACTTCTATTAATAACTCAGTCACTTCTTCGTTTCATTTTCATCAGAATCACTTTCTTTGGGCTCATGATGAATAATGAATACGTACTGTAATAAAGTTTAAATGAACACACTGGGAAAAACTCACCAAACAACAGTAACTCTGTGATGAATGAGGGTCAAAAGTCACCAAAAGCATCATGGGTAACTCTCTCATAGCCAATGGGATGATAAGTACAGTCCTGTATTTATGTCTCTGGGGTTTCGTTTTATAAATTGCATTTTCTTTTGTAATCAGAGACAAAAAACTTGAGTGAAAGGTTTTTCGTAACTTGGGTTATTCGTTACCTGGGTCTGTGATAAGTTGAGGTATGACTGTACTTTAACACTGGATTGGATAGAATCAAAAAGAATAAATTTTTAACCTTCAGAATCAGATCTATTCTTGAAATTTATATTGACACCCAGCTCTACTGTAAACGCGGCTTACAATAAAAATAGACTTAGTTCATTTGTCTCCTACATCGCAGGACTTGTGATGTGACTACTGTGCACACATGATTGCAATGTCTCCACTCAAACAATGTATTGTGCAGCTCTGACAGACATTCAACATGTGTTCTAAATTAAAATAGTCCCATCACTACAAATATTCCATTCAACAGGAGCGTCCTCCAGATCCACATGCAGGTGTAGTCAGTAACTACCCGGCTTTCAGCACAGCAGAGCGAACATGCTAACCCAAAGTCAGTAGGTCCCATGGCTAATCTATAACCCCCCCACAGCCCTGGATCACAGGACAAAACATTCCAAATGTATACATGTAATAATTAAATGAAGTCACTCAGTACGTTTACATGTACTAAGAGAACTTCAAATGATTGCCTTAGTCCAATTAAAATCAAAGTTTTCAAAGCTGTGGCAAACATCTTAATCTTATTATAATCAAATCAAACTGGAGTTTCAGAAGTTGGAGTAAGCGAGCCAGATAATGCAATTGTAATCGCATTTCTCTGTGCGTGTAAACGTCAAACTTAGCTCAATTAAGATTAGTCTGGACACACCCCCTTCCTGAAGTGAGTAATTTTTTGTGTCATATTTGTATGTCATAAACTATTTTAATTCTCTGTGTTGTCCCCAATAATCAAACAAGTAGACTCGAGTAATAGCAATCGCAAATTTTCTTCAAATCGTGCAGCACTAATAGTAATAAACAATAATAATCTGAGCGGCAGAAGAGAGGGAATCAGGTTGGGGAATTCCAGTCTGTTGGTCATTCTATGTGAATTCTGTTCAGGCAGAGGTGTTTCTACTATTTATGAACATTAGTCTCTGTCCTGTCGACTCTAGTGCTTCACCTTCTGCACCGCTTGGTGAAGAAAGTGATGCTAGATTGGAACGAATGGACGGACAAATATATTTGAACCAGACTTTAGGAAGTAAACTGCTACATTCATCTGAACACAAAACAAACAGGAGGCTTTAAATGAACATACTTCATAATAAAGTGAACTTTAAAGTGAACATGTCCAGCTCTTCTCTTCCCTCTGTTACAAACACCACACACTTTAATGTGGGTTATGGTTAGGGTTAGGGTCAGATTATGTTTGACCATATTTATTCAGGAACAACTCATTTTGTGTGTGTCATCAAGTTTTCAGATATCCCACACTGTTGAACGCACCAGAGATGTTATGACGGCCCTGAACGCACTAAACTCCATGTTTAGAATTAGCCGTTGTGTTGTTGCTAATCACCCTCTTTTTCCAACTCTAGTTCATATCCTCATGGTTTATTACTGTGTGTAAATGACACAAGGCCAGATTAATAACAACATATGTGAATCAACAAGATAACTCCAAAAGCTATGGACAGATTTTGATGAAACTTTCAGAGATGATTGATAATGAGTCAAGAAAGAACCCATTACATTTTGAGCTATAAAGGTCAAAGGTCAAGGTGGCAGTGAAGGTCAACACTTCAAACACATTAGTGGTGATATCTCAGAATCCAGACCAGATAGTATCAGGTGTTTTTTTTTCCTTCACTTCATCTGACCTTTTGACCTCAAAACATTTTTATAAGAAAAAAAGAGGTACAGTTTCCATAAAATCAGTCTGATTTTTTTCAAATCCAAAATTATATCAGTTTTTATCTCATAATTTTTTACTTTTTATCTCATGATTTTGACTTCACTTCATGTGCCTTATAGTCCAGTGTGCCTTATAGTGCAGAAAATATGGTACTTTTTAAAAGAATTTTGAATAGCTTCACTTACCCCCGGCAGTACCCCCGCATACCCCCGTTTGAGAACCCCTGTTCTAAGGGATTGTTAATGACCGATAAAATAAATAGTTAGTGAACACAGAACACTAGTTTACAAATAAGTTCTGAACATCCACATCCAAATCTTGGCAGACTGGTGCTGCTTCGCAGAGGTCTGCACTCTCAGAGTGATCTCATTTATGGAATTATTCTCAGGTTTTTTGTTCTTCTAGTACGTCTACCTTATTTGACCGTATTGTAGTTAAATAATTTTTAGTTCTGTGCTGGCGCTCAGTGTTCAGAGGTTTCCAGTTCACAGAATAATGATGCCCTGTCCTAAAATGAAGTTCTGTGTTCTTAAAGACACAGTTTTTTTGGGTTTCCTGTTTGCAGAATATTGACATCCCATCCTGGAATGAGGTTCTGTGTGCTGAATTTAAGGAAAAAATTTTTACACTTCAGTTCATGTGTGGAATAAATGTGACACCTGAAGTGATTTGAGAATTTTATATTTGTCTTTGTTTTTTTGTAAAGCTTTTGAATAATATGGGAAACATTAATCACGGTGTATTGCAGAATATTGAAATACTTGTGGTATCGCAATATGGTCAGAATTGCGATAATTTTGAAACATAGCCTGAATATTGCAATTGTATGGAATATTCACATTTTTGCCAATATCCACCACCAATGATCATCATCAGGAGGAATAAAACCACATCAACAGGAATAAAACCGTTAAATCTGAGACACCCCCCCCTGAGCAGGAGGTGTTTTTTTCCTGGTTTAAAGGCCTTTAAAACTCAACAGAAATGAAGATGACCCACAGATTTGATTCCATCCATGTTGAATAAACTGAATCACAGCTGGGCAGTGATTCTTATATTTCATATTTATATTTTAACTGTCATTTTCTATTGTTTGAAAAGATCCAAAGTATCTGCTAATGCTAGCTAAAGCAGCAACAGGGTTTCACTTCCAATTCAGTGTTAACACAAAAACAACACAACAATAATAATATTCCATCTGTGTTTTTCAGTCCGTGAAGAGAAATATGACACGGTGAATATTTATTATTTTAGGTTTAAACAGCTGTTTTTCTTTGCGAGGTTTTACCTCCTCAGGGGAAGCTAACAATAAGCTACAGATGAACCCAGTGACATTAGCTTTTGTTCAGTGTTTAGTATAAGCATTCTCTAAACATAGCCACATTAGCGTCACTTTAATAACACGTTAACTTTGTGAAATTATATATTTAAACCTCTAAACCTGTCAAATCTGGAGACTTGTGCATTAGCTCGAAAGCTAATAGTTAGCTAATGCTGTCAGCTTCAATAAGCTGGGAGTCTTTTGTATGGAGGCCCAGTTAGCAGTTAGCATCCAGCTAGCCCATCCTGTTAGCCTCAGATTAGCCGCTTGCAGAGTCAATCACGTTAATTAAACTCGTTATTTCAGAATAAAAAGCGTAAATCAGACTGACTTTTTGCTGCAATCTAGTAGTATTCCAGTAAAGCTCCGGTCCCGGTAGGTCAGAGTCACCACCAGAGTGTCGTTAATGACGTGGTCGACGGTGACAGGTACCCGAGAGCCGGCCCGCAGCTCCGCGGATACAGCCTCCATGTTTCCTGGCCTCAAGTGTCCGGCGCGGCGGTGCTCGATCCCGGCCAAGGGAGCCACGGTGGGTCGGACAAAGCTCCGGGTCCCGTTCGCCAAAGGAGCAGGAGGCTACGGCAGGGACCGGAATGACGCCATCACCCCCACCGGCACAGGGACTACAGCACACACACCCGTGACATCACCCACCGTGTGCGTGCGTGCGTGTGTGCGTGCGTGCGTGTGTGCGTGTGTGTGTGTAACAGCAGAACATAGGAGAACAGAGAGAACATAAAACAGAGGAAAACAGAAGAAAAGAGGAGAACACAGAGGAGAAAAGAAAAGAAGAACAGAGTAGAACTGGAGAACACAGAGAAGAAAATACAGAGAAGAAGTGGAGGACGAAAGAGGAGAACACAGAGGAGAGAAGCAGAAAACAAAGAGGAAAAGAGAACAGAGGAAAACAAGAAAAGAGGAGAACATGGAAGAGAACCGAAAGAAGAACAGAGGAAAAGTGAAAGAAGAACAGAGAAGTGAAAGAAGAACAGAGGAGAAGTGAAAGAAGAACAGAGGAGAAGTGAAAGAAGAACAGAGGAGAACCGAAAGAAGAACAGAGGAGAAGTGAAAGAAGAACAGAGGAGAAGTGAAAGAAGAATAGAGGAGAAGTGAAAGAAAAACAGAGGAAAAGTGAAAGAAGAACAGAGGAGAACCGAAAGAAGAACAGAGGAGAAGTGAAAGAAGAACAGAGGAAAAGTGAAAGAAGAACAGAGGAGAAGTGAAAGAAGAACAGAGGAAAAGTGAAAGAAGAACAGAGGAAAAGTGAAAGAAGAACAGAGGAGAACCGAATGAAGAACAGAGGAGAAGTGAAAGAAGAACAGAGGAGAACCGAATGAAGAACAGAGGAAAAGTGAAAGAAGAACAGAGGAGAACCGAATGAAGAACAGAGGAAAAGTGAAAGAAGAACAGAGGAGAAGTGAAAGAAGAACAGAGGAGAACCGAAAGAAGAATAGAGGAGAAGTGAAAGAAAAACAGAGGAGAACTGAAAGAAGAACAGAGGAGAAGTGAAAGAAGAACAGAGGAAAAGTGAAAGAAGAACAGAGGAGAAGTGAAAGAAGAACAGAGGAGAACCGAAAGAAGAATAGAGGAGAAGTGAAAGAAGAACAGAGGAGAACCGAAAGAAGAATAGAGGAGAAGTGAAAGAAGAACAGAGGAGAACCGAAAGAAGAACAGAGGAGAAGTGAAAGAAGAATAGAGGAGAAGTGAAAGAAGAACAGAGGAAAAGTGAAAGAAGAACAGAGGAGAACCGAATGAAGAACAGAGGAGAACCGAAAGAAGAACAGAGGAGAAGTGAAAGAAGAACAGAGGAGAACCGAAAGAAGAACAGAGGAGAAGTGAAAGAAGAACAGAGGAGAAGTGAAAGAAGAATAGAGGAGAAGTGAAAGAAGAATAGAGGAGAGGTGCTAGCTCCTCCTAGCGTCAGTAAATCTAATTTTCTATCGTAGTAGCCTAGCCACACTAGCTCCTCCTAGCATCAGTAAATCTAATGTTCTATCGTAGTAGCCTAGCCACACTAGCTCCTCCTAGCATCAGTAAATCTAATGTTCTATCGTAGTAGCCTAGCCACACTAGCTCCTCCTAGCATCAGTAAATCTAATATTCTATCGTAATAGCCTAGCCACGCTAGCTCCTCCTAGCATCACTAAATCTAATGTTCTATCGTAGTAGCCTAGCCACACTAGCTCCTCCTAGCATCAGTAAATCTAATGTTCTATCGTAATAGCCTAGCCACGCTAGCTCCTCCTAGCATCACTAAATCTAATGTTCTATCGTAGTAGCCTAGCCACACTAGCTCCTCCTAGCGTCAGTAAATCTAATTTTCTATCGTAGTAGCCTAGCCACACTAGCTCCTCCTAGCATCAGTAAATCTAATGTTCTATCGTAGTAGCCTAGCCACGCTAGCTCCTCCTAGCATCAGTAAATCTAATGTTCTATCGTAGTAGCCTAGCCACACTAGCTCCTCCTAGCATCAGTAAATCTAATGTTCTATCGTAGTAGCCTAGCCACGCTAGCTCCTCCTAGCATCAGTAAATCTAATGTTCTATCATAGTAGCCTAGCCACACTAGCTCCTCCTAGCATCAGTAAATCTAATGTTCTATCGTAGTAGCCTAGCCACACTAGCTCCTCCTAGCATCAGTAAATCTAATGTTCTATCGTAGTAGCCTAGCCATACTAGCTCCTCCTAGCATCAGTAAATCTAATGTTCTATCGTAGTAGCCTAGCCACACTAGCTCCTCCTAGCATCAGTAAATATAATGTTCTATCGTAGTAGCCTAGCCATACTAGCTCCTCCTAGCATCAGTAAATCTAATGTTCTATCGTAGTAGCCTAGCCACACTAGCTCCTCCTAGCATCAGTAAATCTAATATTCTATCGTAATAGCCTAGCCACGCTAGCTCCTCCTAGCATCACTAAATCTAATGTTCTATCGTAGTAGCCTAGCCACGCTAGCTCCTCCTAGCATCAGTAAATATAATGTTCTATCGTAGTAGCCTAGCCACACTAGCTCCTCCTAGCATCAGTAAATCTAATGTTCTATCGTAGTAGCCTAGCCACACTAGCTCCTCCTAGCATCAGTAAATCTAATGTTCTATCGTAGTAGCCTAGCCATACTAGCTCCTCCTAGCATCAGTAAATCTAATGTTCTATCGTAGTAGCCTAGCCACACTAGCTCCTCCTAGCATCAGTAAATATAATGTTCTATCGTAGTAGCCTAGCCATACTAGCTCCTCCTAGCATCAGTAAATCTAATGTTCTATCGTAGTAGCCTAGCCACACTAGCTCCTCCTAGCATCAGTAAATCTAATGTTCTATCGTAGTAGCCTAGCCACGCTAGCTCCTCCTAGCATCACTAAATCTAATGTTCTATCGTAGTAGCCTAGCCACACTAGCTCCTCCTAGCATCAGTAAATCTAATGTTCTATCGTAGTAGCCTAGCCACGCTAGCTCCTCCTAGCATCAGTAAATCTAATGTTCTATCGTAGTAGCCTAGCCACACTAGCTCCTCCTAGCATCAGTAAATCTAATGTTCTATCATAGTAGCCTAGCCACACTAGCTCCTCCTAGCATCAGTAAATCTAATATTCTATCGTAATAGCCTAGCCACGCTAGCTCCTCCTAGCATCACTAAATCTAATGTTCTATCGTAGTAGCCTAGCCATACTAGCTCCTCCTAGCATCAGTAAATCTAATGTTCTATCGTAGTAGCCTAGCCACACTAGCTCCTCCTAGCATCAGTAAATCTAATATTCTATCGTAATAGCCTAGCCACGCTAGCTCCTCCTAGCATCACTAAATCTAATGTTCTATCGTAGTAGCCTAGCCACACTAGCTCCTCCTAGCATCAGTAAATATAATGTTCTATCATAGTAGCCTAGCCACACTAGCTCCTCCTAGCATCAGTAAATCTAATGTTCTATCGTAGTAGCCTAGCCACACTAGCTCCTCCTAGCATCAGTAAATCTAATGTTCTATCATAGTAGCCTAGCCACACTAGCTCCTCCTAGCATCAGTAAATCTAATGTTCTATCGTAGTAGCCTAGCCACACTAGTTCCTCCTAGCATCAGTAAATCTAATATTCTATCGTAATAGCCTAGCCACGCTAGCTCCTCCTAGCATCACTAAATCTAATGTTCTATCGTAGTAGCCTAGCCACACTAGCTCCTCCTAGCATCAGTAAATCTAATGTTCTATCGTAGTAGCCTAGCCACACTAGCTCCTCCTAGCATCAGTAAATCTAATGTTCTATCGTAGTAGCCTAGTTTCACTCAATGTAACTTTTGTCTAGATTTCCCTGAAACTGGTCGACCAATCACAGTGAAGTATAGAGATTGGTAGAGAAACAAGTGTAAACAACCATAGAAGAAGAACAACAACAGGTGTAGATTTCCTTTTATCACAGATGAGTGAAGAATGTGAGAAAACGTCAACAATCTTTAAATTCTTTTTACAGAAGCGACAACAGTCGTTCAGCTCCATAATCCACCATTTTTTTAGTCATTCCTAACTTTCTCCAGACTCTTCTGTCAACTTTCAGGCGCTCTAACTACGTCATCCTAAAGATTACACTGATTGGTTGTAGTACCGTCCTATTACATACAGAGGATTTGAAAGACAACCTTTTAGTCCCGCCTCCTCTGACTATGAAGCACCACTAGACCCATACATGGAATGAATAGAGATAGCACTGCTAGGCTAGGCTAGGCTACGAGATTCCTTTACCCGCTCTAACATCAAGATTTATTAAGATTCCAAACGTGACACATCTACCAGCACTGTTATTGTTGTTTTAACCTCCACCAAGGAGGTATTAAATTTGCGTCTGTCTGTGTTTGTCAGCAGGTTTACGCAAAAGTTCTGAATGGATTTTGATGAAACTTTCAGGAATGATAGAGAATGGAAGTGTGTGACACTATCTACTACTAATGATGATAATAGATAGATTGTATTTATATGTTTAAGGACACCATATAAAAAAACACGAGCATGTAGAGAAAGCAGTAAAAGGGGCTGAGTTTAATATCTATTCAATAAAAGTATAATTTTCAGGTTATTAGAATTGTTTCTCAGGGTGCAGAGTGAATGTTTGTCTATATATGTTTAGCCCTGAGATGAACTGGAGACTCATACAGGGTGTACCCCGCCTTCACCCATTGTAGCTGGAGTAGGCCCTCAGTGACCCCCGCGACCCAAGTGTGGATAAAGTGAGTTCAGATGATGAGACGAGAATTGTTTCTCTGACAAACATAATCTACAGCTGATTTATTTTAATGATGTGATGATCAGTGTTGACGTCATAAACTGTATTTGTTAGACTGTAGATAAAGGTGTTTTGATACTGTATATGTATATATATATATATATATATATATATATATATATATATATATACACATATATATATATATATATGTGTGTGTGTGTGTGAGAGAAAAATCAATATGTAATATGTATGTATACATATGTATCAGGATTTTTTTGTTTTATGATTTTTGAAATAGATTTTTTTGTTTAAAAATCAAATTTTTTCTCCTATATTTAAATCATTCATTTTAAAGGGACACTTCAGTATTTTTCAGATGAATGTGTTTGTCATCAGTGTCTTTACTCTGGTGCACCCACACTGACTTACCCCCCCACACTGTCCTGTGAGCCCAGTTCTGGTCCAGTTTTGGTCAAAGCCAAAGTAGTCCTGACCTGTTTCCTGGGGTCAACAAAATAAAATGTGTTTCTTCTCAAAACAGTATGTGTTGGAATGAGTGATTTATTTACAAAACAAAACCATCCACTGAACAAAAACTCACACCTGGTAATTGGTTGGAGCTACTTTCTCTCAATAGCGATCAATGTGCTAGCGTTGTCACTGCTAACAGCTGTGCACCTGCACATTCATCTGAAAAATACTGAACATCTACCATCAACCTTTAACATCTACATGATCTGAAATATATCACTGTAAAAATGTAAAATACAGAGGGTTATTACATAATAAATGTTGATAAATCACAGAGGACATGTTAAGTACGAAGATAAAATTCATTTGTGAACGGCTACAAAAGTAGAACTGAGCTTTTATGTCTTAACATTTTACAATAGACTTGTTTTACATCCTTTTTCTTTTCATGCTCTTTATATTCGTTGAATGTGTCTTTTGTTATTATTGAAATGTCCTCTATAAAAGTTTGTATATTTTACTGTATGTTCTGAACTTGCACCACATAATATATAAAGAAATACAGAAATAAAAATAAAAAACATTGTTTTCAGCAGCAGAAACATGGAGCTGTAGTGACTCCTGGTGGTTCAAAGAAGAATCAACCTGGAAAGGGTTTGGGTTTGTTATATCTACCTTGACTTTAACTCCTGGGGTTCAGACTTTTTGTTCTGGGGTTCAGACTTTTTGTTCCGGGGTTCAGACTTTTTGTTCCGGGGTTCAGACTTTTTGTTCTGGGGTTCAGACTTTTTCTTCTGGGGTTCAGACTTTTTGTTCTGGGGTTCAGACTTTTTCTTCTGGGGTTCAGACTTTTTCTTCTGGGGTTCAGACTTTTTGTTCTGGGGTTCAGACTTTTTCTTCTGGGGTTCAGACTTTTTGTTCTGGGGTTCAGACTTTTTGTTCCGGGGTTCAGACTTTTTGTTCCGGGGTTCAGACTTTTTGTTCCGGGGTTCAGACTTTTTCTTCTGGGTTTCAGACTTTTTCTTCTGGGGTTCATACTTTTTGTTCTGGGGTTCAGACTTTTTCTTCTGGGGTTCAGACTTTTTGTTCTGGGGTTCAGACTTTTTGTTCTGGGGTTCAGACTTTTTCTTCTGGGGTTCAGACTTTTTCTTCTGGGGTTCAGACTTTTTCTTCTGGGGTTCAGACTTTTTCTTCTGGGGTTCAGACTTTTTCTTCTGGGGTTCATACTTTTTGTTCTGGGGTTCAGACTTTTTCTTCTGGGGTTCAGACTTTTTCTTCTGGGGTTCAGACTTTTTCTTCTGGGGTTCAGACTTTTTCTTCTGGGGTTCAGACTTTTTCTTCTGGGGTTCAGACTTTTTCTTCTGGGGTTCAGACTTTTTTTCCCCAGCAAAATTACAAACCTGTAAAGTCATCTGTTTTTGAACTCCTATTTGGGCTTTTGTCTGATCTGTATAAATCTCGGCACAGACACTTTTCTGATGGACCTGATCACCAATAATTTTTTTTGATCAAAATATTTACAACCAAAAAGATGACGCCTGCTTAAAAACAGTTAACTGTTGGATATCCTTGTCAAAGTAAATACTATCAACACCAAACTTGACACAATTCCTTCTGAGGTCACCCAGAGGGTCTGTGCCTAATTTGGTGCAAATTAGATGGTAGTGGGCATTATAAACAGAGAAATATGCAGTGGCAGAAAGGTTGGTCAAGATTCACATGAAATTTAGTGAACAGGAAGTGGGGCAACTCCTGACACGAGTGGTCAAGTTTGGGTGTAATTTATTTCAACAAATCCAAGTCTCCACACATTGGTTTTTGTCCTGTTATGACCGTGGCTCAGTTGGTAGAGCAGGTTGTTCAATAATCAACAGGTTGCTGGTTTAAATCCCACTCTGTCCTAGTCAATCCTTGGACAAAGACACTTCCTGCCTCCAGTGCCGTTCACACTGGTGTATGAACATTTGGTGGTGGGAGGGACCGTCGGCGCAAAATGGCTGCCACACTTCTGTCAGTCTGCCCCAGGACAACTATGAATGTAGTTTACCACCACCAGAGACGGCATGTGAGAGTGAATGAATAATGGAGCACTAATGCAAAAATGAATCCAATCCATCTTTACAGCCAGCAGGTGTCAACAGGGGCAAACGCACCGCATCAACAAAAACTGCAACGACCACAAACACATAAAACAAATGTATCACAAGTGAAACTGCAATAACTGAAACCAAACAGAAGCACAAACATACAAACTACCAAAACAACTGCAAGAGAGAAACGCTGATAATTCACTACACAACAAAATGGAAGTTCACCAAAATAAAATGGGTTTACCAAAATAAAACAGAAGAAGAAGAAGACGGTGTATGAAGTTGAAGTTCGTTAATTTAACAGATTAGTGTGAAAAGGTTTGTTTCCCTTCATCTTTTTTAAACATCGGGCTATAATCTGCTACGATGACTTTTTATCTGATAACTTTGAATTTTTATCTCACAATTTTGACTTTTTATCTGATAATTTTGACTTTTTGTGTCATAATTTAGAGTTTTTAATCTAATCATTTTGACTTATTTCACAATGTAAACTTTTTATCTTAGAAGTTAGAATTTTTATTTCGCAATTGACACTTTCTGCGATAATTTTGACTTTTTACTTTATAATTTTGACTTTTTATCTCACAATTTACAGTTTTTATCTAATCATTTTGACTTTCTATCTCATAATTTTTCCATTTGTTTTGGGAGTTTGCATGTTTTTACTTCTATTGCAGCATCTTTCTCTTGCAGTTTCACTTGTGTTACATTTGTTAGTGTTTTCGGTTGTTCCATCTTTCTAGTGTTTGCAGCGTTTTGTCGACCACAGAACATGGGCTCAGACATTGGAATATTAGCTACAGCTGCGAAGTCTTATGAACGGGGGCCCAGCCTCCACCAGCTCGCCTGGAGACCCTCATCCTTCAGGGTCGACTTCGGTGGGCTCCGACGGGCCTGGGGTCGGACTGACGAGGGGAGAGGAGGCCCACGTTCATAAGTGCTCTCCCTTCCAGTGTTTTCTCTTGTTTGTGGTTGGTCTTTGGTGCCATTGTTTCTTATTTCCTTTTCTTTTTCTCTTCTTTCCGTTTCATTGTTTCTTCTGTGTTTTCCATTCTTTCTTCTTTCCTTTTCATTCTTTCTTTCCTTTCCATGGTTTCTTCTTTCCTCCATCCTTTTCCACATTTCAGTATCAAACACAATTGGTGGTGGAATGACTCTGCCCTCAGTCCTCTCCTTTTTCCTGACAAATAAATGAATAAAAAGGTTTTGTTTTTATTTCATCCTGAGCGTAATCCACTCCATCATCCAAGACATTTTATTATCGGTCTGCTCTGGAACAGAAGGTGAATAAATATGGGTTAATATTTACCTCCACCAAGGAGGTTATGTTTTTTCCAGGGTTTATCTGTTTGTCTGATAACTCGAAAACTTATGGACGGATTTTGATGAAATTTTCAGGATATGTTGAAAATGTGAACATGGAGAACTGATTTCATTTTGGGGATGATCAGGGTGGGGGTGGGGGGGTCTACCTTGGCGGAGGTCCGCGCTCTCAGAGTGCTTTTCTAGTTGTGTCTTTAAGGGTTAATATTTGGGACTTTAAGGGTTAATATTTGGGTCTTTAAGGGTTAATATTTGGGACTTTAAGGGTTAATATTTGGGTCTTTAAGGGTTAATATTTGGGACTTTAAGGGTTAATATTTGGGTCTTTAAGGGTTAATATTTGGGTCTTTAAGGGTTAATATTTGGGACTTTAAGGGTTAATATTTGGGTCTTTAAGGGTTAATATTTGGGTCTTTAAGGGTTAATATTTGGGTCTTTAAGGGTTAATATTTGGGTCTTTAAGGGTTAATATTTGGGACTTTAAGGGTTAATATTTGGGTCTTTAAGGGTTAATATTTGGGACTTTAAGGGTTAATATTTGGGTCTTTAAGGGTTAATATTTGGGTCTTTAAGGGTTAATATTTGGGTCTTTAAGGGTTAATATTTGGGTCTTTAAGGGTTAATATTTGGGACTTTAAGGGTTAATATTTGGGTCTTTAAGGGTTAATATTTGGGACTTTAAGGGTTAATATTTGGGTCTTTAAGGGTTAATATTTGGGACTTTAAGGGTTAATATTTGGGTCTTTAAGGGTTAATATTTGGGTCAAGGGTTAATATTTGGGACTTTAAGGGTTAATATTTGGGTCTTTAAGGGTTAATATTTGGGACTTTAAGGGTTAATATTTGGGTCTTTAAGGGTTGATATTTGGGACTTTAAGGGTTAATATTTGGGTCTTTAAGGGTTAATATTTGGGACTTTAAGGGTTAATATTTGGGTCTTTAAGGGTTAATATTTGGGACTTTAAGGGTTAATATTTGCGTCTTTAAGGGTTAATATTTGGGTCAAGGGTTAATATTTGGGACTTTAAGGGTTAATATTTGGGTCTTTAAGGGTTGATATTTGGGACTTTAAGGAAGGGTTAATATTTGGGTCTTTAAGGGTTGATATTTGGGACTTTAAGGGTTAATATTTGGGTCTTTAAGGGTTAATATTTGGGTCTTTAAGGGTTAATATTTGGGTCTGTAAGGGTTAATATTTGGGTCTTTAAGGGTTAATATTTGGGACTTTAAGGGTTAATATTTGGGTCTTTAAGGGTTGATATTTGGGTCTTTAAGGGTTGATATTTGGGACTTTAAGGGTTGATATTTGGGTCTTTAAGGGTTGATATTTTGGACTTTAAGGGTTGATATTTGGGTCTTTAAGGGTTGATATTTGGGACTTTAAGGGTTAATATTTGGGACTTTAAGGGTTAATATTTGGGACTTTAAGGGTTAATATTTGGGACTTTAAGGGTTAATATTTGGGTCTTTAAGGGTTAATATTTGGGACTTTAAGGGTTAATATTTGGGTCTTTAAGGGTTAATATTTGGGACTTTAAGGGTTAATATTTGGGTCTTTAAGGGTTAATATTTGGGACTTTAAGGGTTAATATTTGGGTCTTTAAGGGTTAATATTTGGGACTTTAAGGGTTAATATTTGGGTCTTTAAGGGTTAATATTTGGGACTTTAAGGGTTAATATTTGGGTCTTTAAGGGTTAATATTTGGGACTTTAAGGGTTAATATTTGGGTCTGTAAGGGTTAATATTTGGGTCTTTAAGGGTTAATATTTGGGACTTTAAGGGTTAATATTTGGGTCTTTAAGGGTTGATATTTGGGTCTTTAAGGGTTGATATTTTGGACTTTAAGGGTTAATATTTGGGTCTTTAAGGGTTGATATTTGGGACTTTAAGGGTTAATATTTGGGACTTTAAGGGTTAATATTTGGGTCTTTAAGGGTTGATATTTGGGACTTTAAGGGTTGTTATTTGGGTCTTTAAGGGTGGATATTTGGGTCTTTAAGGGTGGATATTTGGGTCTTTAAGGGTTGATATTTTGGACTTTAAGGGTTGATATTTGGGACTTTAAGGGTTGATATTTGGGTCTTTAAGGGTTGATATTTGGGACTTTAAGGGTTGATATTTGGGTCTTTAAGGGTTGATATTTGGGACTTTAAGGGTTGATATTTGGGTCTTTAAGGGTTGATATTTGGGTCTTTAAGGGTTGATATTTGGGACTTTAAGGGTTGATATTTGGGTCTTTAAGGATTGATATTTTGGACTTTAAGGGTTGATATTTGGGTCTTTAAGGGTTGATATTTGGGACTTTAAGGGTTAATATTTGGGACTTTAAGGGTTAATATTTGGGGCTTTAAGGGTTAATATTTGGGACTTTAAGGGTTAATATTTGGGTCTTTAAGGGTTAATATTTGGGTCTTTAAGGGTTAATATTTGGGACTTTAAGGGTTAATATTTGGGACTTTAAGGGTTAATATTTGGGATTTTAAGGGTTAATATTTGGGTCTTTAAGGGTTAATATTTGGGTCTTTAAGGGTTAATATTTGGGTCTTTAAGGGTTAATATTTGGGACTTTAAGGGTTAATATTTGGGACTTTAAGGGTTAATATTTGGGACTTTAAGGGTTAAATATGTTTCGTTTTCTCTTCTCTGTGTGGAACAGAACCATCGTACTCTACCACCTGAACATTAGATCTACACAGAAAAAGTTTAGAAATGTTCTTCTTCCTCTGACCTTCTGCAGAAACACTTGTGCATCCAAACTGTGAACATGGCTTTGTGCTGCTCAGATGGTTGCCATGGCAACACATTATATTCACCAAGTCTTTCTTTTCATTTCCCCTGAACACAGTAGATACTAGAAACTTCCATCTGAAAAACTCTTTTTTTAATCAGTAATAATAATAAACTCATCCCAAGGCCGTCACATCACAGACTATTGAACCGTCCAGCTGAGGTTCAGCGGAAATAAAAAAAAAAAAGCTTTAATAAAATATAAGCTGCTCTGAACTGTTCAGATATGGGTGAGTTAGAAATATACTGAACTGACACCAAAAAGAAGAACATGTGACTAAATATACTGTTTTGTTTTACTGCAGTTATTCTATTTATTCTATTCAGATTTGATGCACTTTTATACATAAAGTGCATATATATATATATATATATATATATATATATATATATATATATATATATATATATATATATACATTTGTTGGTTTGCCCACTAATAAAGACATGATCATTCTATACTTTTAATGGTAGATGTATTCTAACATGAAGAGACAGAATATCAAAATGAAAATCCAGAAAATAACTTCAAAGAATTTATTTTAATTCATTTGTTTTTCATTGAGGGAAATAAGTATTTGATCCCTCTATCCGAAAGCACTTAATACTTGGTGGCAAAGCCTTTGTTTGCAAGCACAGCGGTCAAACGCTTGTTGTAGTTAACCACAAGGTGAGCACACATATCAGGGGGAATTTTGGCCCACTCTTCTTTGCAGATCCTCTCTAAATCATTAAGGTTGGTGGGCTGTCGCTTGGCAACTTGGACCTTCAGCTCTCTCCATAGATTTTCGATTGGATTGAGGTCCGGAGACTGGCTGGGCCACTCCATGACCTTAATATGGTTCTTCTTGAGCCAGTCCTTTGTTGCCTTTGCTGTATGCTTCGGGTCGTTGTCATGTTGGAAGACCCAGCCACGGCCCATTTTCAGCTTCCTAGCAGAGGGGAGGAGGTTGTCCCTCAGGACTGCTCGGTACATGGCTCCATCCATCTTCCCACTGATGCGGTGAAGTAGCCCTGTGCCTTTGGCAGAGAAACACCCCCAAAACATAATGTTTCCACCACCATGCTTGACGGTGGGCACAGTGTTCCTGGGATCATAGGCAGCATTTTTCTTCTTCCACACATGACGAGTAGAGTTTAGGCCAAATAGTTCAATTTTGGTCTCGTCTGACCACAGAACCATCTCCCAATCACTTTGTGCATCTTTGAGGTGATCATTGGCATACTTTAGGCGAGCCACCACATGTGCCTTCTTAAGCAGGGGTACCTTTCGGGCACTGCAGGATTTTAATCCATTGCGGCGCAAAGTGTTGCCAATTGTTTTCCTGGTGACTGTGGTCCCAGCTGCCTTGAGGTCATTCACTAACTCCCGCTGTGTGGTTGCAGGCCGATTTCTCACTGTCCTCATGATCATTGCCACCCCACGAGGTGAAATCTTCTGTGGAGCACCAGACCGAGGTCTATTGATGGTCATGTTATACTCCTTAAATTTTCTCACAATTGCACCAATGGTTGTTACTTTAATACCCAGCATCTTGCTAATGTTTTTGTAGCCCATTCCAGATTTGTGCAGGTCAACAATCCTGTCTCTGAGGTCCTGAGAGAGTTCTTTAGTCTTACCCATGCTGGAGAGTTTGGAATCTGTCTGATTGTCTGATTCTGTGAACAGGTGTCTTTTATACAGGTGATTATTTAGAACAGGTGTCTTCAATTCAGGTAACAAGTTGATTGGGAGTGTGTAACTGGTCTGTGAAAGCCAGAACTCCTAATGCATACTAGAGGATCAAATACTTATTTCCCTCAATGAAATACAAATAAATTCATATATATTCCTTCAAGTTATTTTCTTGATTTTCGTTTTGATATTCTGTCTCTTCATGTTAGAATACATCTACCATTAAAAGTATAGATTGATCATGTCTTTATTAGTGGGCAAACCAACAAAATCAGCAAGGGATCAAATACTTTTTACTCTCACTGTATATATATATATATATATATATATATATATATATATATATATATATATATATATATATATATATATATATATATATATGTACATTTTGGAGAAAATGACAGTGCGGAAGATGCGGTAGTTACTAGTTGCTAGTTGCGTTATCTAAACATCTACAATTGGATGTATTTCAATGGGAGTATTGTTTTATTGGAAAATGGCATAACACATGCAAACAACTGTTTATTACAATAAAATTGCAAGAAAACAACCAAAACCAGGTCATTTTTCACCAACCTATGACTCTAGGTTTAATGTGGGTCAGTCATTATGCTTTTGAACTAGTACCATTGCATTCCCTGACTCTGAAAATATGGGTTTAGAAGACATTAAAACCACCATTTTAACTGATTCAGAGGCTGAGATATTCCAAATAACAGTTTAGTGGCGGCCATATTGCTTAATTACAAAATGACCACCATATATGGTAAATGTTCTGCACTTCTATAGTTGTGTTCCACCAAAGCTCTTTACATTAGCCTCACATTCACCCCTACACCAGTAGGTTTCTAAGGTTCTGTCAGTCAGTCCTACTGGGAGACTAAGTAGGGTTCAGTGTCTTGCCCATGGACACTTCAACAGCCAGAAACAGGCCGTGAACCGCCAACCTCTCTGTCATTGGGCTACCCACTCTACTAACTGAGCCATCTGGGCATATGCAACCTTTGATTTTCTGATTCCATACACCATACCCTTTCAAACATATATAGTTTACCAAATCTCCCCCAAAAATCCCACCAAAATACTGTACATAATGACTTGTACTAATGGTTTAGTCTTATGTATGTGAGCACCAGTACAGTGGGATAAATGCATTAATTTGGGTGGTGAACCACTCATTAATTTAATCTGATTGTAGCTTAAAACCTTTTTTAATTTGAAAAGAATACCTCTTTTTTTTCCTTTGCGCTGGCATGGACAGGGGCCCACTGATATTGAGAGTGTAAAGAACCCAGAATTTGGTGCTATGCCCCTGGCTGTACTGACAGTATGTGTACAGTATGTGTCAACTGGCAAAAACTGGGTGAAATTCAGGGATGTGTACGTGGTGAGTACCACCTCCGTACAGGGTTGGGAGCACACTAACATGCCGTAGCACTTTTAGAGCGTGAGGAATGTTGGCTGTGTGCCAGCTGTGCCCAGTTCTCCAGATGCACCCCAATGTGGGTGATGACTGTCTTTTACAGCCAATTAACGCACAACCACCTGACTGTGTGAGTCTGTTAATGCCGCCTTTCCACTCGTATCCACTCCACTGGATGTCTCAGGTGGTGAAAATAAATGACAGAAGTACAGTAGTGTGTGAGGAGCATCCTTTCACCTACCGTATTTTCCGCACTATAAAGCGCACTGGACTATAAGGCGCATTAAGTCAAGTAAAAATCATGAGATAAAAAGTAAAAATTGTGAAATAAAATGTCAAAATTGGGAGATAAAAAAAATCCCTGCTCTGGCCATTCCCTCCTTATCTGTCAGAAAAAGGTTGAGGTTTAACAGCTGATGGATCAGATTCTTTCCTGTATCAGTGAAGGACTAACAGTGTGGATTTATGACGTTACCTTTTGGTGTGAAGAAGAAGGCGTGGTACTGAATGTTCTGGTACTGGATGTTCTCCTCCTGAATGTTCTGGTACTGGTTGTTCTATGGGTTCCAGTTCTGCCTTCTCCAAAAGACTCAGTTTGTCCTTAAGGTTCCTAAACTTCTGCAGTTCCTCTGTTTCCAGTGGATGGTCTGGTTCTTCCTCCTCCACACTGGAACCCAACAGTTCTGACAGATGGAGCTGCTCCACCAATGGCATCTCTACAAACAACAACAACAACAACATCTCTACAAACAGCATCTGTACAAAAAGCAAACACAATGATAAGAAGTAGATAAGATAAGATGAGATGAGATAAGATAAGATAGACTTTATTGATCCCACAAGTTACAGTAGCCAGCGATATAGAGCAATAGAGGGACAGCAAAGAGAAGAAACATATAGATAAAAAATAATATATGTACACAAACACAGATGTTGAGAAAAAGAAAAAAGACTATATTTCCACTATACAGAATATACAGGATTGAAAAAATATATACAGAAGGAATAAAACTAGATGAAGATGAGATAAATAAGAATAACAGTATAACAATCTGCTGCTGAAGGAGCTGCTTCGGGCTTAGGGGGCGTCTATGATCAATGTTAGTTTGGCTAACATCCACCTCTCACCCACCAGAGAGGAGTGAGAAGCCCTTCTGACCAGTCTGTTCAGTCTCTTCCTGTCCCTCAGAGTTCAGACCTCAGTCAAGCAGCACAAGTCTGTGCTAACGCTAATGCTAACACATTAAACTAGATCAGTGGTAGAGTTCAGACCTCAGTGAAGCAGCACCAGTCTGTGCTAATGGAACTAGTTTGGAACTAGTGTTCACTAACCATTTATTTTATGGCTCATTAACAATCCCTTAGAGGGTTTAAAATCATTCCCAGAAATTTTGGGTCCTGTTTTTCACATATGTGACCCACCACCACGAAACCAGGCATAAGTCGCGCCTTCCAGCCAAATTTAGGCTGGAAGGTGATTTGTTATTAGTGTTTACACCTTATCAAAAAACGGTACCTTAACACCTCTATGTTCACTTCCTGTGGTCATTACATTGAAATCCAATCAATAAAGGTGTTTATTGAGTCAATTATTTAAGCGGCGACAAAAGTTCAGGTATTGCTGAGCAAAGACAAAGACGACTTCCACCTCTTTTCGCCGAACAAAACGATCTCCGTTCCGTGGGTAAACACCCAAGTGTTTGGTACGAGGTAAAAGCTTATATTGAATGTTCTGTCCAATGGTGTAAGCCAAATGATTATAATACGTCACACTTCTGTCCTATTATTATAATATATAAAACTTCTGTGACATGTCCATCAGAGTGTCCTTTAACATCTGTCAACAATTTGTGTCAATCGGATACAAATTATTATGCGTTGCTAAGGACTTCCTACCCCAAAACAGTCCAAAACTTTAACGGACAATATCTAAAAATATGCAAATTGTAAAATATGTCCAAATGTGGATATTAAAATGACCATAACTTTGGTTTTACTTGTGATAGAAACCATAACCACTCTACCAAGCTACACAGATAACTCAGTTTGGATTTCCAGACACTTATGCCTGGTTTCGTGGTGGTGGGTCACATATGTCCATTTCAATATTCGACCACGTATGACGTCACTCTGACGTTATGTGACGTCGCACAACGACCAAATGTCACATGTTAGATCTAATGTTAAATATGAACCACAAGATATTGTCTGATTTAACTGAATATGTCAATAACCTGCTTTAAAGGTGTCATTCCGCTAAAACCACTTTTCTACTTTTGTCCTTTTGGAATCTGATGGCTCACCCAGTGTTACCATGGTGATGGCTCATCCAGACTTACCAACACATGCTCCTTTAACAGTGGTTCATCACCCCCACTGGCTGCATACTGCATTCACACTAAACAACAACAGGAACCAGGGACCCAGAAAACGATGATCCATCTGATGTCAGTTGGACTTTAGCCCCACCCACCTGGGGTTAAACCTCTCCCCCATTGCAGCCAATCTGAAGTAGCATTAGCATTAGCATCTACAAGAGCAGACTGCTGCACAAACTGTAAGAAACTGTTGGATCAAACTGGTTCATGTGTCTCTGTGGAAATAAAGACTGTTTTTTTTACTGCACGTTTTCAAAACAAGTGACGTCACCAAACCTAGCTGTATGTTACTCTGGGATGGTAAACACACACAGAGCCAGAGGGGAGGGGTGTAACGAACTGGAATCGGACCCATATGCAGACAGCTGACAAAGTAAAGTTCAAAACAGTGTTTTAATAAGCAAAGTCAAAAACAGAGTTCAAGGATAATGCTCAGGGAAAAAATGCAGTCTGGTCCAGGGATCGGTAACGGTGATCCAGTGGAGGCAGGCAGAGAGAGAGGTCAGAGTCCAGAAGGCGGGTCGAGTACCGGGGATGAAGACAGGAAATGTAGTCGTAACAGGGTCAGATCCGGAGGACGAAGGCAGGGACGTAGTCAGGCGGAAACAGGTCGAAGTAGGAGGCAGGCTGGAACGGGTCAAAAACAGAGCACAGACAAAAGCACGGGAAAAACAGACAGGAGATAATGCTGGAAGGTCTTGACGGAAAAAAACGATCTGACAAAGAGCAGGTAAAAAGGGCAGGCTTATATACAGCCACGTCATTACCCACAGGTGTGGGATCTCAGGTGGCATTAATGAAAATTAGGACAGAGGTCAAAAGTCGGAGAAAAACAGATAACAGAGAAGAGACAGAGAAAAGAGAAAACAACAGACAAAAATAAAACACATTCATGACAGAACCCCCCGCTCCCCCAAGGGACGGCCCCTGAAGTCCCCCAAAAAAAAAATTTATTTAAGTGTCCACGAAGGGTGGGAGGAGGGGGTACAGGAAGGAGGGTCAGTACTCGTCTGACCTGGACTTCTCTTCAGGTCCTGGGTCCCACCAATACTCCTCTTCAGGTCCTGGGTCCCCGTCAGGCATGGGACATCATCCCTCTCTGGTGGATCTGGAGAAACCCCACTATAGCTCCTGTCGTGGTAACGACAATTTGAGGGCTGATCCGGCCACTGCTGATGAAACTCTCGTATGAGTTGACAGTCGAGGATGCCACGGGCTGGGACCCAGGACCGCTCTTCGGGACCATAACCCTCCCAGTCCACCAGGTATTGAATACCTCGACCACGCCGCCGAGACCACAGCAACCGGCTTACCATGTAAGCTGGAGAGCCATCAATGATCCGGGGGGGCGGTGGAACCTGAGTAGGGGGTGAAAAAGCACTCTCCTCCACCGGAAATTTGGGGTGAATTCTCATTGATCGTGGTAATACCAACTTGACCACCACCGGATTTATAACCCTTTCTATTTGGAAAGGTCCAATGTACCTCGGAGCGAACTTCTTGGACTCAATCCTGAGAGGTAAGTCTTTAGTAGATAACCATACCTTCTGTCCTTCTTGATCCGGCGGATTCTGAGATCGATGACGGTTGGCATTAACTTCATACCTGCTGGTGGCTCTTCGAATGGCAGCACACGCCGATCTCCATGTCCAACGACACTGGCAGAGGAACTGGTCAATGGCTGAGCAGGTGGATTCTTCATCAGCAGAGGGGAACAGAGGAGGTTGATAGCCATTGGAAGGGTGACATACCTGTGGCAGAGCTGATGAGGGTGTTATGGGCATACTCCACCCATAATAGCTGTTTGGACCAGGAAGATGGTTGATTCCAGGCCATGCATCTCAAAGTGGTCTCCATTTCTTGGTTCATCCTTTCTGCTTGTCCATTGGTCTGTGGGTGGAACCCTGAAGACAGACTGGGTGAGGCGCCAATAGCCCGGCAGAACTCCTTCCAGAAGATGGAAATGAATTGTGGACCTCGATCAGATACCACTTCGGTGGGAAAGCCGTGAAGATGGAAAACATGATGGAGCATGAGTTCCGCAGTCTCCTTGGCAGAGGGGAGCTTCGCGATCAGTATCAGCCGAGCCATCTTCCTGAACCGGTCTATGACAGTGAGAATCACTGTATTCCTGTCCGAAGACGGTAGGACTGTGACGAAGTCCAGAGCGATGTGTGACCAAGGACGATGGGGAATAGGTAGCGGCTGCAAGAGACCTGATGGAGGTCTTCTGGAGGACTTGTTTTGGCTGCATACCGGGTATGCCTTGACAAAGTCCGTAATGTCTTCCTTCAACAAAGACCACCAGTACCGTCATCGAACCACCTCCAGCATACGTTGAACTCCCGGGTGATACGTCAGAGGAGATTGATGTACCCATTGCAGGAGTTCCACTCTGAGCCCCTGGGGAACAAACAGGTGATCAGTGGGGCAACTACTAGGTCCAGGCTGCTCTTCCACCGCTGCCTTGATCTGATCATCAATCTCCCAAGTGAAGGCGACCACTCTCTGCGGACTGGGAAGGATGGTCTCTGTCTTCACCCCCTCCTCCTCCACCATAAACTGTCATGACAGAGCATCAGGCTTGACATTTCGGGAACCTGGACGATAGGACAAAGAACAATTAAAACGAGTAAAAAATAGGGACCATCTTGCCTGCCGAGAGTTTAATCTCTTAGCAGATCTAATATATTCCAGGTTTTTGTGATCTGTGCAAACCAGGAATGGAACCTTGGTGCCCTCCAACCAATGTCTCCATTCCTCTAAGGCCATCTTCACCGCAGCTGACAAAGTAAAGTTCAAAACAGTGTTTTAATAAGCAAAGTCAAAAACAGAGCTCAGGGAAAAAAACACAGTTCGGTCCAGGGTTCGGTAACGGTGATCCAGTGGAGGCAGGCAGAGAGAGAGGTCAGAGTACAGAAGGCGGGTCGAGTACCAGTAAAGAAGACAGGAATGTGGTCATAACAGGGTATGGCTCAGATCCGGAGGACGAAGGCAGGGACGTAGTCAGGCGGAAACAGGTCGAAGTAGGAGGCAGGGTGGAACGAATCAAACACAGAGCACAGACAAAAGCACAGGAAAAACAGACAGGAGATAATGCTGGAAGGTCTTGACGGACAAAAACGCAGGTAAACGCTGGCAAAGAGCAGGTAAAAAGGGCAGGCTTATATACAGCCACGTCATTACCCACAGGTGTGGGATCTCAGGTGGCATTAATGAAAATTAGGACAGAGGTCAAAAGACAAAGAAAAACAGATAACAGAGAAGAGACAGAGAAAAGAGAAAACAACAGAGTAAAATAAAACACATTCATGCCAATGGGGAAGTGTTCCTTCACACATTCTGAGCCAATCACAGACGCCTCATCACTGCATCATGGACATGTATGAGGATGTAGAAGTAAACTCTGTTGTTCCACCTCCAGTCATTTTTCTACCGTGAAAAAACAACTGGAAACAAAAAAATCTGGATGTTTTTTTTAAAAATAGAACCAACACACAATGAATTCAATAACAATGAAGAACAACAATATTAATAAATAACCATAGAATGAGTCCTTTAAGGTAAAGGTCATATATTTACCAAATATACCATTGGCTTGACGTCATATGACGTCTTTATGTGACGTCATGTGACGTCTTTACGTGACGTCATGTGACGTCTTTACGTGACGTCATGTGACGTCTTTACGTGAAGTCATGTGATTTTTACGTTACGTCATGTGACCGTCCATACCTTTTTTAGTTACAAACAAACAAACAAATGTGAGGTAATAAGAATAATAATGTATTGGATTTATATAGTGCTTTTTTGGATACTCAAAGTGCTTTACATTAGCAACCCATTATTTATTCCCTCTCACGTGCTCACTTTGGTGCTGGTAAACGACATTTATAGTAACAGCTGTCCTGAACAAACAACAAGAGCAGCTGAAAGGACAGATATTTTCAGATTGACTGTTTGCTTTAAGCTTGAGGTACAATCAGAGTGATGGAAAGTGCAAAACAAAAACGAATATAAAAGGAAATGAACCTAACAACACAAAAAACAAACTAGTATTCAAAGAATCTAATCTCGCCCGTATTTTCTGCCAATCTCAAATTTCTATGACAACCCGTTCTTGAATTAGATCCAATGTGACTTTGACCTTTCTGTTAAATGTCACCTTGGTCTTTGACCTTTTGCAATATTGATCATTTGGTTATATGTATATATGTGTCAGTGTGTGTAATATTATGATAATATATCCAGTATTGATTACGTTATAGCGTAATATGTCTATGTTTGACACACAAACAGTGCTACACAAGTAAATTTGGACACATGTCACCTTTGACCTCCAGAGATCTGAAAAACTATTGGTCATAGGTGATAACACAAATTATGATAATTGTATAAATCTTCATTCTGCATCTGTTGGTACCAATCTGAAAGTTCTGTGACCTTCTGTTCTTGAATTATAACCCATAATGTGATTTTGACCTTTTAGTTAATTGTGACCTTGACCTTTAACCTTTACTCAAATGGATCATTGCATCTGATGAACATCAGCTATATGTATATATATATGTCCATGTAATTTCATGGTGATATTTCGAGTATTCATTGAGTTATAGCATGATATGTCTCTGTGGACACACACACACACACACACACACACACAGCGATTACAATAATCTCTCCTAACCAATGTTGGGCGAGATTAAAAAAGCAAACAAACAGAGCTACATTATATTTCAACCTGAGCTTAAACTCTGAATAGCTGATGTATTAAACATGTAAACTCTAGCCTAGCCTAACCTACCCTAGCAGTGCTATCTCTATTCATTCCATGTATGGGTCTAGTGGTGCTTCATAGTCAGAGGAGGCGGGGCTAAAAGGTTGTTTTTCAAATCCTCTGTATGTAATAGGACGGTACTACAACCAATCAGTGTAATCTTTAGGCGTAGTTAGAGCGCCTGAAAGTTGACAGAAGAGTCTGGAGAAAGTTAGGAATGACTAAAAAAATGGTGGATTATGGAGCTGAACGACTGTTGTCGCTTCTGTAAAAAGAATTTAAAGATTGTTGACGTTTTCTCACATTCTTCACTCATCTGTGATAAAAGGAAATCTACACCTGTTGTTGTTCTTCTTCTATGGTTGTTTACACTTGTTTCTCTACCAATCTCTATACTTCACTGTGATTGGTCGACCAGTTTCAGGGAAATCTAGACAAAAGTTACATTGAGTGAAACTAGGCTACTACGATAGAACATTAGATTTACTGATGCTAGGAGGAGCTAGTGTGGCTAGGCTACTACGATAGAACATTAGATTTACTGATGCTAGGAGGAGCTAGTGTGGCTAGGCTACTACGATAGAACATTAGATTTACTGATGCTAGGAGGAGATAGTGTGGCTAGGCTACTACGATAGAACATTAGATTTACTGATGCTAGGAGGAGCTAGTGTGGCTAGGCTACTACGATAGAACATTAGATTTACTGATGCTAGGAGGAGCTAGTGTGGCTAGGCTACTACGATAGAACATTAGATTTACTGATGCTAGGAGGAGCTAGTGTGGCTAGGCTACTACGATAGAACATTAGATTTACTGATGCTAGGAGGAGCTAGTGTGGCTAGGCTACTACGATAGAACATTAGATTTACTGATGCTAGGAGGAGCTAGTGTGGCTAGGCTACTACGATAGAACATTAGATTTACTGATGCTAGGAGGAGCTAGTGTGGCTAGGCTACTACGATAGAACATTAGATTTACTGATGCTAGGAGGAGCTAGTGTGGTTAGGCTACTACGATAGAACATTAGATTTACTGATGCTAGGAGGAGCTAGTGTGGCTAGGCTACTACGATAGAACATTAGATTTACTGATGCTAGGAGGAGCTAGTGTGGCTAGGCTACTACGATAGAACATTAGATTTACTGATGCTAGGAGGAGCTAGTGTGGCTAGGCTACTACGATAGAACATTAGATTTACTGATGCTAGGAGGAGATAGTGTGGCTAGGCTACTACGATAGAACATTAGATTTACTGATGCTAGGAGGAGCTAGTGTGGCTAGGCTACTACGATAGAACATTAGATTTACTGATGCTAGGAGGAGCTAGTGTGGCTAGGCTACTACGATAGAACATTAGATTTACTGATGCTAGGAGGAGCTAGTGTGGCTAGGCTACTACGATAGAACATTAGATTTACTGATGCTAGGAGGAGCTAGTGTGGCTAGGCTACTACGATAGAACATTAGATTTACTGATGCTAGGAGGAGCTAGTGTGGCTAGGCTACTACGATAGAACATTAGATTTACTGATGCTAGGAGGAGCTAGTGTGGCTAGGCTACTACGATAGAACATTAGATTTACTGATGCTAGGAGGAGCTAGCGTGGCTAGGCTACTACGATAGAACATTAGATTTACTGATGCTAGGAGGAGCTAGCGTGGCTAGGCTACTACGATAGAACATTAGATTTACTGATGCTAGGAGGAGCTAGTGTGGCTAGGCTACTACGATAGAACATTACATTTACTGATGCTAGGAGGAGCTAGTGTGGCTAGGCTACTACGATAGAACATTAGATTTACTGATGCTAGGAGGAGCTAGTGTGGCTAGGCTACTACGATAGAACATTAGATTTACTGATGCTAGGAGGAGCTAGCGCTTCTAGGCTACTACGATAGAACATTAGATTTACTGATGCTAGGAGGAGCTAGCATGGCTAGGCTACTACGATAGAACATGAGATTTACTAATGCTAGGAGGAGCTAGTGTGGCTAGGCTACTACGATAGAACATTAGATTTACTGATGCTAGGAGGAGCTAGTGTGGCTAGGCTACTACGATAGAACATTAGATTTACTGATGCTAGGAGGAGCTAGTGTGGCTAGGCTACTACGATAGAACATTACATTTACTGATGCTAGGAGGAGCTAGCGTGGCTAGGCTACTACGATAGAACATTAGATTTACTGATGCTAGGAGGAGCTAGTGTGGCTAGGCTACTACGATAGAACATTAGATTTACTGATGCTAGGAGGAGCTAGTATGGCTAGGCTACTACGATAGAACATTACATTTACTGATGCTAGGAGGAGCTAGTGTGGCTAGGCTACTACGATAGGACATTAGATTTACTGATGCTAGGAGGAGCTAGTGTGGCTAGGCTACTACGATAGAACATTAGATTTACTGATGCTAGGAGGAGCTAGTGTGGCTAGGCTACTACGATAGAACATTACATTTACTGATGCTAGGAGGAGCTAGCGTGGCTAGGCTACTACGATAGAACATTAGATTTACTGATGCTAGGAGGAGCTAGCGTGGCTAGGCTACTACGATAGAACATTAGATTTACTGATGCTAGGAGGAGCTAGTGTGGCTAGGCTACTACGATAGAACATTAGATTTACTGATGCTAGGAGGAGCTAGTATGGCTAGGCTACTACGATAGAACATTACATTTACTGATGCTAGGAGGAGCTAGTGTGGCTAGGCTACTACGATAGAACATTAGATTTACTGATGCTAGGAGGAGCTAGTGTGGCTAGGCTACTACGATAGAACATTAGATTTACTGATGCTAGGAGGAGCTAGTGTGGCTAGGCTACTACGATAGAACATTAGATTTACTGATGCTAGGAGGAGCTAGCGTGGCTAGGCTACTACGATAGAACATGAGATTTACTGATGCTAGGAGGAGCTAGTGTGGCTAGGCTACTACGATAGAACATTAGATTTACTGATGCTAGGAGGAGCTAGTGTGGCTAGGCTACTACGATAGAACATTAGATTTACTGATGCTAGGAGGAGCTAGCGTGGCTAGGCTACTACGATAGAACATTAGATTTACTGATGCTAGGAGGAGCTAGCGTGGCTAGGCTACTACGATAGAACATTAGATTTACTGATGCTAGGAGGAGCTAGCGTGGCTAGGCTACTACGATAGAACATTACATTTACTGATGCTAGGAGGAGCTAGCGTGGCTAGGCTACTACGATAGAACATTAGATTTACTGATGCTAGGAGGAGCTAGTGTGGCTAGGCTACTACGATAGAACATTAGATTTACTGATGCTAGGAGGAGCTAGTGTGGCTAGGCTACTACGATAGAACATTACATTTACTGATGCTAGGAGGAGCTAGTGTGGCTAGGCTACTACGATAGAACATTAGATTTACTGATGCTAGGAGGAGCTAGTGTGGCTAGGCTACTACGATAGAACATTAGATTTACTGATGCTAGGAGGAGCTAGTGTGGCTAGGCTACTACGATAGAACATTAGATTTACTGATGCTAGGAGGAGCTAGTGTGGCTAGGCTACTACGATAGAACATTAGATTTACTGATGCTAGGAGGAGCTAGTGTGGCTAGGCTACTACGATAGAACATTAGATTTACTGATGCTAGGAGGAGATAGTGCGGCTAGGCTACTACGATAGAACATTAGATTTACTGATGCTAGGAGGAGCTAGCATGGCTAGGCTACTACGATAGAACATGAGATTTACTGACACTAGGAGGAACTAGCGCGGCTAGGCTGCTACGATAGAACATTAGATTTACTGGTGCTAGGAGGAGCTAGTGTGGCTAGGCTGCTACAATAGACCATTAAATTTACTGATGCTAGGAGGAGCTAGTGTGGCTAGGCTACTACGATAGAACATTAGATTTACTGATACTAGGAGGAGCGAGCATGGCTAGGCTACTACGATAGAACATTAGATTTACTGATGCTAGGAGGAGCTAGTGTGGCTAGGCTACTACGATAGAACATTAGATTTACTGATGCTAGGAGGAGCTAGCGTGGTTAGGCTTCTAATATACACTAAAAATAGACAAAAAAATACACAAAAAATAGACAAAATCACAAAAAATTACACTAAAATACACTCAAAATACACTAAAATGCATAAAATTAAACTAAAATACACAAAAAATACACTAAAATGCATAACATTTCACAAAAAATAGACTAAAAATTATGTTAAAATGCACAAAAATACACAAAAATAGACAAAAAAATTACACTAAAATGCACAAAAATTCACTAAAAACACACTAATATAAACCAAGAATTACGCTAAAATGCACAAAAATACAAAAACAATTATGGTAAAATACACTAAAATGCACTAAAAATTACACTAAAAATACACATGAAGGACTAAACAAAATGGTGGATTATGGAGCTTAATGACTGTTGTCGCTTCCATAAAAAGAATTTAAAGATTGTTGATGTTTTCTCACATTCTCCACTCATCTTTGATAAAAGGAAATCTACACGGGTTGTTGTACTCATTCTATAGTTGTTTTCACTTGTTTCTCTACCAATCGTTGCAGCATTACTTTGTTAGGCCCGCCCTCTGACTCTATACTTCACTGTACTTCAGGGCAGCTGTGGCTCAGTTGGTAGAGTGGGTCACCCAATGACTGACAAGTTGGTGGTTCGTGTCCCGGCTCTGGATGTCCACATGTCCAAGTGTCCTTGGGCAAAGACACTAAACCCTCAGTCTCCCAGTAGGACTGACAGAACCTTAGAAATCTACTGGTGTATGAGTTTTGTGCACCATGAAGGAGGAAAAGAACTACAGTGCAGACCATTTACCGTGATTGGTCGACCAGTTTCATGGAAATCTAGCCAAACGTTACATGAACTGCATTTACTCTTGGAAATTCACAAAATGTAAATAGTGCTATAAAAAAACTGGTAATGGCAACACCTGAAATTTGAAAAAAAAACCAAAAACGCTCAAGTATAAGCTGTGTTTCCATTACAGTTTTTCGTAAAACAATATATCCCTAAAATTTCTATAAAGTATATTTGCACTTTGAATGTGTTTCCATTGACGGTTGTTCTAGGCAGGAGCGTCCTAACTCTGCTCAAATATCATCCCTCCAGATTTCACTGCTGGTAGATGAACCTTTCCATGTCTTGATATCACGCTGCATTTCTCTGCTGTTTTCTGCCTCTAAAATGACACTGATGTTTTTCTACTGAATTATTTCCAGAAAAGTCTCTGTCTCCTCCTCTGTCCATGTGTATCATGTCATTTTCTCTCCGACAGAAGTTTATTCTCCATTTACCGCAATGCAAAATTCCAAAGTGATCCAGAATACAGGATCTCTTCTGGATCACCACCAAAATGTAATCATTTGTTCCTGGTGACACTCCCAACACATCCTTTTATAAAATCCATCCATAACTTTTTTAGTAATGTTGTTGACAGACAAATAAACTCCAGTAAAAACATAACCTCCTTGGCGGACCTCCGTTCATTGGGGGGGGGGTCTGCCTTGGCAGAGGTTTGTGCTCTCAGAGTGATTTTCTAGTTACAAAGTGTGTCTGAACAAACACAGCTGTGGCTTCAACTCAAACATGTGCTGCTGAACACATGATGTGACACTTCTGAGAAGAAAATCGAATGGCTTCCAAGAATTTGCCTTTTTACTGCCACAGGCTAAAATACTGTGTTATCAGCGCTGGAAAAGGTGAATGACACTGTAACAATGTAAGAAAAATGAAGCTATATGATCATCCTGTTAAAGCCACAGTTATAACCCTAGTCATTTTAATAAAAGAGATTTATCCTGAAGATCAGAAACCTGTCTGTTAATGACCTGTAAGAAGAAAGATAAAACCTGGGTTTGGAGCAGGTGGTGGGAGTGGAGGGCTGTGGGAGTGGGTGGTGATGGTAGTAGTGGGAGTGGGTAGTGGCAGTGTGTCATGGTGGGTGGTAGAGGGTGGTGGTGGTGTTATTCATAACCTGTCACCTTCATTCAGTCTCAGTGCAGTTCACAGGTTATCGATTATTTTCATCAGGATAAAAATAATACAAAGATGGAGTCGGGGGTGGGGGTGGGGGTGGGGGTGGGGTAGGGGGGCAGTCATGTGCTGTTTCCATGGGAACAGAAGTCACACTAGTGAACTGGTACCAGGACATGGAGCTATTTTTGGGCCCAAGTGTCCTATCTTTGATAAAAAGAGCAGATGGTTAGAATGACTTTAACCTAAATATACATGAGAACACCTAGAAATACATGAGTTTAATAACACACACATTATTATAATTACACACACACACACATATGCATCAAAAAGGTAAACAAAGTCATCTTTCTGAATATTTAAACCATTCTGAAAGTCAACACTAACACCACATACACAAAAGGATGGTTTACACTAAAGTCCTATATGACATATTTGGATTTTTTTTTGCATTTTGAAGGCTGTCATTTGATCAATCATCATGACTGAACTCCTTATTTCTACCCCCCTAAGTCTTGTTCCAAAGATCAAGGATCATCTATGTTTTCTTACACCAATGGTTAAATCTGCAGTAAAAATTCTTAGCGTCACTGTGGGACAGACTCTCTCTCTGGACCAGACTGTGAAATATTTGACTTGTTCATGCTTTATTCAGTTGAGGAACAGACAAACTTAGACCTATTGTAACTCCAGCCACTCCACTCTTCCTCACACTCACACTCAAACTCAGACTGACCTGGAGGACTCTTGGTCACACTCAGTGGTCTCTGGGCCATGGTGGTCCTCAGGTAGTGCAGGATGGACTGGAGGCCCTGCTGCAGAACATGTGGGGGTGGAAAACTGAGGGGGCAGTTCCTCACATTCAGACCTTTAAGGGTGATCACATTTCCTGCAGAAAAAAAACACCACATTTACAGAAGTAGAAAACACATCATTCTCACTGGACCGCACTGGGTTCTGATGTTGGTTCTGAAAAGGTCCATGAAACAAAGCAGAACTTACCAAGTTCCATAGGAAGTTCAGAGATTGGGTTTCCCTCCAGCAGCAATGTTTTTAAAGCTCTGAAAATTAAGAAAATGTGAAGTAGAAAAGCACTCAGCATGAGAGTATCATGAGTAATAACTACTATGAGTCATTAGATACATCTTTGCGATGCTCTGGGACACATAATCTGTCATGGACTCTCTCTCTGTTCCCTGCTCTCTATCCTGTCTAATTTTCCACACCTGTGCTCCCTCATTAACCTGCCAGCTGCAATGCATTCTCTCCCATCAACCTCTGTATATAAACCCCAGTCTTCCAGTCCACCCTTGTCAGAACGTCAGCAAACCCATGCCTGTTACCTGTCTGAACCTTCACGTCTCTGACTCCAACCCGAAGATCCTGAACCTGTTTGACTACGCCTCTGATCTCCAGTCCCGGTAAACTCAACCTGCCTTTCTGTTCTCTGACCAAGATTTTTGCCTATTCCTTAATGGTACTTCTGCCTGGCTTTCACCCCTCCTGCTGTTGTGTGTGTGTGTGTGTCCCCCAGGACTTCCAGAATCGTGGCGAGTGAGCTTCATCCATCAACCCCAGACACCAGCTTGACCAGACGCCACTCGGCCACCGGGGAACACACACACACCCACCCCCGTGACACCAACACCCCTGACCTTGGCTTCTCACCAAAGCTAAGCAGGGTCAGGCCCGGTCAGTATCTGGAGGGGAGACCACTCCACACTTTGATCACCAAACCTTGTTTGACTGCCACAACCAAAACCTTCAATAAACTGTGTTAAATCGTGAAGCTTTTGTGGTCCAAATTCTGTCTGGCACCTGACAGTACGTTCTGACCAGTATGGACCCAGCGCACGACACATCCATCATGGACACCACCAACCCAGAACCACCAACCGCAATGCAGCGCCTGCAAAATGCAGAGGGAGAAATGCATAAGATGGCTGGGGACATCTCGTCCATGATCCAACTCTTTCACCAACAACAAGAGCTGTTTCAGCAGCAGCAACAAGAGGTTCAAGAGCAACGACGACGTCTTGACCAGACCTTGCAGCTGCTCACTTCTCTGATTCCCCCGTCTGGCCCAGCTCCAGCTCCAGCCCCAGCTCCAGCTCCAACCCCAGCTCCAGTTTCCGGGCCAGATACCAATACCCCAGAGCCAAGGATCGGCAACCCTGAGCGCTTTGATGGCGACCCGACCCAGGCCCAGGCATTTGTGACCAGTTGTCGCCTCCAGTTTTCCCTACAGCCCCGAACCTTTTCTACGGAGGGAGCAAAGGTTGCCTACGCTATCACTCACCTGACGGGCCGAGCTCGGCTGTGGGGAACGGCAGAATTCGAACGCCAAACTCTGGCATGTTCATCCTTTGACCTGTTTGCCAAGGAGATTTTAAAGGTTTTTGACTTGGAGTCCACCCCAGCAGAGAAGTCACAGGGTCTCTTGAACATTCGCCAAGGCAGAAGAACAGTCGCGGATTATTCAATCCACTTCAGGACCCGAGCAATGAGGACCTCCTGGAATATGGAGGCATTGGTGAGTGTCTTCTACCACAGCCTGGCAGACTACATCAAAGACGAGCTGGTGTCCCATGACACACCCACCACCCTCGACGAAGCGATCGCCCTAGCTATCCGCATCGATCGGAGAATTCAGACTCGCCGTAGGGAAAGAGGACGCCTGAACCTGCCAACCACAAGCCCCAAGCACAATCCAGCTCCCATCTTGCCCACCTCTGTCACTCCATCAAGCCAGTTGGACCTGTCTGAACCTATGGAGATCGGCCGTGCCTCCACCTATCCCGCAGAGCGTCAACGACGCATCTCGTTAAACTTGTGCCTGTACTGTGGCGGGGAAGGTCATCGAGTCGCCACCTGTCCGGTAAAAGCCGAGGCTCACCAGATGTAGGAGGGATCTGGGTGAGCTCAATGAACGTTCGGCCCTCCACTAACCACAAACCCCTGATCAAGATCTGTCTTCACCTGTCTGACACAACCCACACTCTGGCAGCCCTGGTAGATTCTGGTGCCGACGCGAACATCATGGACAAGGAATTAGCTCATCAGCTAGGTTTAGAGAGCCACTGTTTATCCTCTCCTGTTCCAGCCCGGGCCCTAGATGGTCACATTCTTGGTACAGTCACACATACCACAGCCCCCGTCTCCATGAAAGTGTCTGGTAACCACCAAGAGGAAATTCGTTTCCACCTTCTCCGCTCTCCAGGTCAGCGATTGATACTGGGTTATCCCTGGCTCCGCCTCCATAACCCTCATCTCGACTGGGCCTCCGGAACCATCAAAGAGTGGGGAGATAACTGCCACCTGTCATGTCTGCATGCTGCCTCATTGCCTCCTAGCTCTATGCCACCCAGCGCTGCCCCTGACCTTATTAATGTCCCAGAATGCTACCATAGCCTCCGTCGAGTGTTCAACAAGACTAGAGCCACCTCTCTGCCGCCACACCGTCCCTACGATTGTGCCATTGACCTCCTTGCGGGAACTACGCCACCCAAGGGTCATCTTTACTCACTGTCGCCGCCTGAGAGAAAAGCCATGGAGGATTATATCAGAGACTCTCTGGCAGCTGGAATCATCCGCCCATCTTCCTCTCCTGCTGGTGCCGGCTTCTTCTTCGTGGGAAAGAAAGACGGCTCCCTCCGTCCCTGTATTGATTATCGTGGTCTGAACAATATCACCGTGAAGAACCGGTACCCTCTGCCTCTAATCAACTCTGCTTTTGAGTTACTCCAAGGAGCCACGATCTTTACCAAGTTGGACTTGAGAAACGCCTACCATCTAGTACGCATCCGGGAGGGCGATGAGTGGAAGACGGCCTTCAACACTCACACCGGGCACTATGAGTACCTGGTAATGCCATTTGGTCTTACTAACGCCCCGGCAGTTTTCCAGGCTCTGGTGAACGACGTACTCCGAGATATGCTGAACCAATTCGTCTTCGTCTACCTGGATGACATACTAATATTCTCCAGAACCCTGTCAGAACACACTCGTCATGTTCAGCTGGTCCTCAGTCGTCTCCTAGAAAACTCCCTTTATGTGAAAGCTGAGAAGTGTGAGTTCCATGCGTCATCCGTGTCTTTCTTGGGCTATATTGTGGCCGAAGGGAATATCCAAATGGACCCAGCAAAAGTTTCTGCAGTCACCTCCTGGCCAGTTCCAGTGAACAGAAAGAAATTGCAGCAGTTCCTTGGCTTCGCCAATTTCTATCGGAGATTCATTCGAAACTACAGCACTGTTGCTGCTCCACTCACAGCCCTGACCAGTACCAAACACCCCTTCGCATGGACCCCGGAAGCTGAGAAAGCTTTTAATTTCCTCAAAGCCCGGTTCTCTTCAGCCCCCATCCTCCAAATGCCAGATGTAAATCGGCAGTTTGTAGTTGAGGTGGATGCTTCAGATGTTGGGGTTGGAGCCGTTCTCTCGCAACGCATGGCAGAGAATAACAAGTTGCATCCCTGCGCATTTTTCTCCCGCCGACTTTCACCCGCAGAGTGCAACTATGACGTTGGAAACCGGGAGCTGTTGGCTGTCAAGCTAGCCCTGGAGGAGTGGCGTCACTGGCTGGAGGGGTCCACCGTACCTTTCCTGGTCTGGACTGATCATAAAAACCTGGAATATATCCGAACTGCCAAGCGTCTGAACCCCAGACAATCACGTTGGGCCTTGTTTTTTACCAGATTCAACTTCACTCTATCATACCGCCCAGGTTCCCGAAACATCAAGCCAGATGCTCTGTCCCGCCAGTTCCAGAAGAGCGATGATCCCACCCTGGAACCTGTGCCCATCCTCCCAAATCCCCTTATTGTGGCTGCCCTGACCTGGGATATTGAGAGTCAGGTGCAAGAGGCCCTCCGTGACCAACCCGGTCCCAGTTCATGCCCGGACGGCTGTCTCTTTGTCCCAGACAACTTGAGATCTCAGGTCATACAGTGGGCACACAACTCCCACCTTGCCTGCCACCCTGGCGTCCGTCGCACTTGCCATCTCATTGCCCAGCGCTTCTGGTGGTCGTCACTGGGAAAAGATGTCAAGGAGTTTATCAGAGCCTGTCCCACCTGCAACCAGAACAAATCCTCCAACCAGCCCCCTGCTGGATTGCTCCAGCCTCTGCCCGTGCCCACTCGACCCTGGTCCCATATTGCCTTAGACTTTGTCACAGGCCTGCCGCCCTCTGAGGGTATGACGGTCGTTCTTACGGTAGTTGACCGTTTTAGTAAAATGGCACATTTTATCCCTCTCCCGAAACTACCATCTGCAAGGGAGACTGCCCAGGTTGTCCTGGATAATGTGTTCCGTTTACACGGGCTACCTATGGACATTGTCTCTGACAGAGGGCCACAGTTCACTTCCACTTTTTGGAGAGAATTCTCCAACCTCTTGGGGGCCACTGTCAGTCTCTCCTCTGGTTTCCATCCCCAGTCCAATGGCCAGTCTGAGCGCGCTAACCAGGAGCTAGAAAAGGCCCTTCGGTGCATGGCTTCTGGTAAACTTCAGTCTTGGGCACAGCAATTGACGTGGGTGGAATATGCCCATAACTCCCTCACCTGCTCAGCTACTGGAATGTCGCCGTTCCAGTGTGTGTATGGCTACCAGCCTCCACTGTTTCCCAGCCAGGAAGCAGAGATTTCCTGTCCATCTGCACTTGCCTGTGCTCGACGGTGCCGCCGAACCTGGGCACAAGCCCGTGCGACCCTTCTCAGGTCAGTCACCAGCTATGCCACCGGGGCGAACCGTCGGAGGATACCGGCACCCACTTACCAGATTGGCCAAAAGGTGTGGTTGTCCACCAAAGACCTGCCACTGCGAGTAGACTCTCGCAAGCTAGCTCCACGTTTCCTTGGTCCTTTCCCAGTCCAGAGGGTCATCAGTCCCACTGCAGTACGGCTCCAGTTGCCGAGGTCCATGAAGGTGCATCCCACCTTCCATGTTTCAAAGATCAAACCAGTACATGAAAGCCCATTGGTTCCTCCAACTCCACCTCCTCCTCTCCCTCGCCTCATTGATGGTGGGCCGGTTTACACCGTTCGACGCCTGCTTCGGTCCAGACGGAGAGGTAGAGGCATCCAGTACCTCGTTGACTGGGAGGGATATGGACCGGAGGAGAGGACCTGGATTCCAACCCGTCAGATAGTGGACCGGACACTCATTGCTGACTTCCATCGGCAGCATCCAGACCAGCCGTCTGCCCGTCGGGGCCGGCCAAGGCGACCTCGTCTCTCCGTCTGCCCTTCTTCTGACAAAGGCGCAGCCGCATCCGCTGGGGGTTGCTCTCCAGTCCTCTCTGAAGACGTTGCTATGGACTCGGATCATTCGGAGGAGTTTTAGCCATCCTCCTGCTCCCCCTCCACCCGCCCGGTTTGGTTTTTTTTTTTTTTTTTTTGTTTTTGTTTTTGTTTTTGGGGACTTCTGGGGCCGTCCCTTAGAGGGGGGGTTCTGTCATGGACTCTCTCTCTGTTCCCTGCTCTCTATCCTGTCTAATTTTCCACACCTGTGCTCCCTCATTAACCTGCCAGCTGCAATGCATTCTCTCCCATCAACCTCTGTATATAAACCCCAGTCTTCCAGTCCACCCTTGTCAGAACGTCAGCAAACCCATGCCTGTTACCTGTCTGAACCTTCACGTCTCTGACTCCAACCCGAAGATCCTGAACCTGTTTGACTACGCCTCTGATCTCCAGTCCCGGTAAACTCAACCTGCCTTTCTGTTCTCTGACCAAGATTTTTGCCTATTCCTTAATGGTACTTCTGCCTGGCTTTCACCCCTCCTGCTGTTGTGTGTGTGTGTGTGTGTCCCAGGACTTCCAGAATCGTGGCGAGTGAGCTTCATCCATCAACCCCAGACACCAGCTTGACCAGACGCCACTCGGCCACCGGGGAACACACACACACCCACCCCCGTGACACCAACACCCCTGACCTTGGCTTCTCACCAAAGCTAAGCAGGGTCAGGCCCGGTCAGTATCTGGAGGGGAGACCACTCCACACTTTGATCACCAAACCTTGTTTGACTGCCACAACCAAAACCTTCAATAAACTGTGTTAAATCGTGAAGCTTTTGTGGTCCAAATTCTGTCTGGCACCTGACATAATCAGTGATGTTACCTGAGTTCATTGGGTGTTTCGGGTCTTTATATATATATATATATATATATATATATATATATATATATATATATATATATATATATATATATCAGCTGATCAATATAATCATCATTCTGTCATAAGGTACAGGACATGGTCAAAAAGCTATGTGCCTTCACTGCTGTGCACATGTCAACTGAATAGCACGTCCCTCACTCCAAACTACATGTATGCCATAAAAACCCACAAACCAATCAAAACTCAGCACCAACAACACAGTTCTAAATCTGCACAAATCTAAGTATATGGGCCTGTGTTCACAGGATGTGTTTTAGACAATGCTTTACCCTGAGTGAGTGTGAGTTACACAAACGCCATGCACTTCCATGTTAGATACATTGCATGTATAAGCATTAAAACCTTCCTTGTTATCAACATACAAAACTACTTAAAAAACAGTAAATATATGTACCAAAACACCTGTCCATGCCTTTTAACTCAGAGTCATGCTATCCCTTCAGTGACAGCTCATAAATAACAGGGTTGAAACAGTTTATATCAACCACTCAGCGGGTCCAAACACACCTCCATTCTTGACTGTGGTTGTCCCGCCTCCTCTTTGGTTTTGATTGGTCAATAAGAGAATTGTGACATTGACGAGTGGAAATAGTTGAACTATTTCCAAGTCTGTTTTATTTAGCGCCGATGGCGCTTAACGCACTTTACGCTGAATTACAGGATTTATATTGAAAGTTGGCGCCGACAGAGTTAAAGACATATCCTGTTGACACAGGCTCTATTGACCAAAATACCGCCAAAAGGTCAACAATAAAGAGGGGAAACAGTGAACGACTGAATGTGCACAACCACTAAAGACAACATATTTCTTCCTTTGTATATTCTCAACCAGTGTCGATACTCTTTGAAATCAAGTGACAGAGGTACAGGTTGGCTGACTGTTGCTCCGCCCACAAATGATCGAGTCTTAGTTAGTTGCAGCAGATTGGGAGAGTGTCGGAGTGATCAGTTTTTATTTTATTTTATTTTATTTATTTATTAGTTTTTCTTTTAGTGGATCATATGGAGTTATTTTGGGCAGTGTGGGGGGAAAAAACCCTTATTCGTTTATGCCAGTGGTATCATTTTTCTCTTTTATGATGCCATCTTGTTGGGGGTCAGCCATGGCATTTAGTGGGGCATTGCCCCCCTTTCCCATGCCTACATCCGGCCCTGCTTTCAAGCATCATACACCCTCGCCCAGGCGACCTGACCAGGGCTGATCAAACAACAGTGTGTGTCCCGGCAGCATTTTCCCATGGTTTTGCCCTCTTAAGCCATAGCCACCTTGTGGCTTTTTCTGCAACTTCAGTTGCAGCACCAATAGATTTTTTCTTCGCCTCCCCGGTAAGGCCCAGCAATGTGAGCACTTTGTAGACTGACCACCCAGCAAATCCTCAACAGCCCACCTCCAGGGGTTCACAGACTGTTCTCCAGGCTTGCCTTCTGCAATCATCCATCAGCTCCTGGTACTTGGCACGCTTTTGTTCATTTGCCTCGTCAATTCATTCCTCCCATGGAACTCTGAGTTCCAGGATGAGCAGTTGTTTAGCTCCACTTCCAGTCTCCAGTCAGTGGCGGAGGTGAGGAAGCCTGACATTGCCTGTGAGTGTAGAATGGGCTTCTCTCCAGCTCTGTGGAATGCAATGTTCTTAGGCTCGGTGTGGCTCTTGATGGCTTCGATGGCTGTGGCTATGCTATTTGCAACTGCCCTGAGCACCTGATCATGGCGCCAGCAATAGTGCCCGTCTGCCAATGCTTTCGGGCAGCTGCTGAGCAAGTGTTTTAGGGAGCCCAGTCCTGAGCACTGTGGACAAGATGGTGGTTCCACTTTTTCCCAGACGTGAAGGTTAGCTGGGCTTGGAAGGATGTCGTACACAGAACATAATGTGGTCAAAGTCTGCTTTCCAGATGTTGGTCCATGAGATCTTACGTTGCAGAACATTCTCCCATTTAGTACAGGCTCCTTGTTGTGCCACTATCCTACTCGCACTTCCTCCTGTAGTAGGTGTTGCCATTCCTTGCAGTTCATCCCAATAGAACCCTTCGTTCTCAGAATGCAGGTTTATTGAAAGTTCCTAGTGTTTCTAAAACTACAGTAGGAGCTAGAGCCTTTAGTTATCAGGCCCCTGTCTTATGGAATCATCTTCCCTTTAATATTAAAGACGCAGAAACAGTCTCTACATTTAAAATTAGGCTGAAAACATTCCTGTTTGAGAAAGACTATGGTCAGTTTAGTTAAAAATTATGTGACTCATATATCATGTATACATGATGTATGAGTCACAGTTCAGTCTAGGCTGCCCTAGGAGTTCGAATGCTGGGGGAAGTACAGACACTGAGTTCTTTCTTCTCTTTCTCTTCCTCACACCTGTTTCTGTCATTTTTATAACCTATCTTTCATACCAAGTCTGTTCATGACTAGTCACCTGGTGTCCCCTTTCCCCCCTCCCCCCCTGGGGGGAGTGGTGGCTCTCCTGACAGTGTCTGCGCAGGAGCCATGGACAACAGGATCTGCAGTGTCTCGCCTGTGCCTACCTGTGACCCTGGACCCCCACCCCTGCCTGTCTGGACCAGCCCCCCCTCCTTCATTTATAAATGGACGTTCATCTATAGTCTGTCCGTCCATGGGAGTGGATCTGTCCTTCAATGTGGTTCTCCTCAAGATTTCTTCTTTTTCCCACTGGGTTTGGAAGTTTTTTCTTGCCGAGGAGGAGGGTCTAAGGACAGGGGGAGGGTCTAAGGACAGGGGATGCTTGGGACTTTTCATATATCTCTGTAGTTGATTGTGTTTTTGTAAAGCCCTGTGAGATGACTTTGTTGTGATTTCGGGCTTTATAAATAAAATTGAATTGAATTGAATCCCACAGCATCAGTTCTGCTTACCAAAAGTGGCCCACTTGGCGGCTCACATTCCATGAGAGTATAGTGAGAAATAACTAGTATTAGACTATAGTGAGTAATAAATTAGTATAAGAGTATAGTGAGTAATAATTGTCCTTGCTCTCACAACAAATAGTCCCACGCACCTTCAAATCCTCCGTCATTGTACCAGTTCCAAAAAGAAGCTGGTGCTTCAACAAATAAACTCTGTGGTTCCAGACACCGCGGACCATCTTCAGTTTGCCTACCGTGTCAACAGGACAAAAACAATTTCATCATTAAGTATGCAGACGACACAACCATTCTCGGACTGATCAACGGTGAGGACGAGTCATCACACAGGGACCTGGTACTCAAGATCACTGCCTATGGGGAGGACAATTACCTGGTCCTAAACCTGGGCAAAACAACAGAACTCATCCTGGACTTTAGGAGAAGAACCCCCTCTCTGCAGCCTCTCATCCTCAAGGGGACCGAGGTCGAGCGGACTGAGAGCTATAAGTTCCTGGGCCTTCAGATCAGTGAGAGCCTCAGCTGGGCAAAACACACTGAAGCCACAGTGAAAAAAGCTCAGCAGAGGCTTTACTTCATCAGGCTGCTGAAGAAGGCCAGACTCAGACTCCCGCCCCTCACCCAAGTCTACAGGGGACTCTTTAAAAGTATCCTTTCCAGCGGAATTACAGTGTGGTACAGGAACACCACTACGGCTGAGAGGAAGAAACTGCAACGGGTCATCGAAACTGCAGAAAGGATCATGGGCTCTGCAGGGGGAGAGCACAACGCATCCTGAAGGACAGAAGTCACCCGGCACACACCCTGTTCAGATGGGTGGAATCAGGCTACAACCTGAGGTATCGAAACTCACCAAGCCTACTTTCACAACAGCTTCTTCCCAGCCGCTGTCAGGCTGGTGGCACAGGACATTCGGGAGGGAGGATGGAGGGAGGAAAACAGCTAACTCCCCATGGACACTACCCACCCCCACTCAAAATGTATCATGTGCAATAATGACATTCCCCTGTTCCTCTATTTATTATTTATTGGGTCCTGCTATAGGATACATGCACATATTTACTATGTACAGAAAGTCATGTTAATTATATGCACACTGGCACTCTTCCTTTATTAATATTCTTGTAGAATTGTACATTTTCAGAATTTAATTTTTTACCTATATTTATATAAGCACCTCTTCTTACTCTTTTTTTTACCTGAATGCACCTTTATTTCTTATTGTTTACCTGCCTGACTGGAAGAAGCAAGAATTCCAATGTGCCTGTGCTGGAGTGTACTTCTGCAAATGGCAATAAAAGTCAAGTCTATTCTATTCTATTCTATTCTAGTATGAGAGTATAGTGAGTAATAACTAGTATTAGAGTATAGTGAATAATACATGATAATAATAAACTTTATTTGTATAGCACGTTTCATACAAACACTGTAGCCCAAAGTGATTCACATTGATTAAAAATTAAAATACAATTTTAAGACAGGGTGAAATAAAAAATACATTAAAATTTGATTGCACAAAATTATAAAATTACAAAAGTACAACATAAAGTGATTATACATGCATTATAAAATATCAATAGAATAAATCAGAAATACATTGAGATTTGATTACGCACAAACTATAAGGAATATAAAGAATGTAAAGAACAGGGTCACAGAGTTGTGACTCCATTCTTTATCTTCCTTCAAAGGCTGATGAAAATAAAAATGTTTTTAATGTAGTTTTAAATCTACTCAGTGAAGTGTCTTCCCTCATGTCTTTTGCTATTCTATTCCATAACTTTGGTTCATAGTTACCAAAGGCTGCGTCCCCACTTGTCTTTGTCATATATGTGGGAGTCACTATAAGCCTGCGTTGGATGACCTTAGTGTTCTAGTTTGGACACAACTGCTCAGTGAGTTTGAAATGGAACTGGGTCCTGTTCCATTTAAGGCTTTAGAAGTGAGCAGTAGTATTTGAAAATGACTTGTGTAGGTTAGTGGTAACCAGTGCCGGGAAACCAACACTGGACCCATGTGCTCTGTCTTCTTGGTTCTGGTTAGTAACCTAGCTGCACAGTTGTGGATCAGCTGAAGTCTGGCTGTGGTGCTTTTTGGGAGGTCTGTGAAGTGTCATTACAGTAGTCCAGTCTGCTGGAGAGAAAAGAATGGACCAGTTTTTCAGTATCCTTTTGATTTATAATTGGTATTACTGTGGCTATGTTTGTGAGGTGGAAGAATGACGTTTTAGTGACTTTATTTATGTGGGACTTAAAGTTTAAGTCTGAGTCTAGAGGGACTCCCAGACTTGTCACTTCTGGTTTGATCCAGGAGGTGAGTTTGCCCATCCTACTCATCAGCATTTCTCATTTTGCTTTAGGGCCGACAAGTAGAATTTCTGTTTTGTCATCATTTAATTTCAGAAAATTTCTGCTCATCCATTGATTTATTTCCCGAAAGGCAGTTTGTAAATGAATGGATGGCTGTGACGTCATTGGGTTCTGCGGAGATGTATATTTGTGTGTTATCCACGTAGCTATGGAAGCTAAGATTATGTTTTCTAATGACATCTCCAAGCGGTAGCATGTATAAGGAGAACAGTAGTGGACCCAGGCAGCTCCCTTGTGGAACCCCATAACATGTGTCATGTTTGTTTGACACGTGGTCTCCAAGCCTGACGTAGAACTGTCTTCCCCTAATATATGTTTTGATCCATTGTAGTACGCTGTCAGAGAGACCTACGCACTCTTCCAGCCGATTAATCAGGATGTCATGATCGATTGGATGTCATTAGTATGATAGTATAGTGAGTAATAATTAGTATTAATAGTATTAGAGTATAGTGAGTAATAATAAGTATTAGAGAATAGTGAGTAATAACTAGTATTACTGTTTTGAGTGGATTTATAGAGTCAAACTGTCCAACAACACAATTAGTACAATTCATTTTAAATGTCATATAAGCTTTAATGCCTGAAGAGGAATAAAAATACTCATAACAAAATCTTGCAGAACGTTCTCATATAATCCATGCATGAAAACGTTAATACTTGTACTCGTCGTACTTGTACTCGTCGTACTCGTACTCGTCGTCTCCTGCTTCATCCGGGTCGCGGGGGCAACAGTCTCAGCAAAGTAGCCCAGACTTCCCTCACCCCAGCTACCTCAGCCAGCTCCTCCAGGGGAATCCCGAGGTGTTCCCAGGCCAGCCGAGAGATATAATCCCTCCAGCGTGTCCTGGGTCAACCCCGAGGTCACCTCCCGGATGGACATGCCCGGAACACCTCCCCAGGGAGGCGTCCAGGAGGCATCCTCCCGGTGGGGGAGGGGGTCGAGTTCGGGGGCGGGAGGGTCTCGTCTCTGCTTTTTGCGGATTATGTGGTCCTCTTAGCCCCATTGAGCAGCGGCCTCCAGCTCTCATTGAAGCGGTTCACAACCAAGTGTGAAGCGGCAGGGATGAAGATCAGCACCTCCAAGTCTGAGGCCATGGTCAAGGGGAAGGTCCTGCCTCAGGTGGAGGAGTTCAAGTACCTTGGGATCTTATTCATGAGTGACAGAAGGACGGAACGGGAGGTCGACAGGCAGATTGGTGCAGCATCCGCAGTAATGTGGGTGTTAAACTGGTCTGTTGAGGTGAAGAAGGAGCTAAGCCAGAAGGTGAAGCTCTCAATTTACCGGTCGATCTACGTTCCAACTCTCACCTATGGTCATGAGCTTTGGGTCATATCCAAAAGAATAAGATCACGGGTACAAGCGGCCGAAATTAGTTTCCTTCGCAGGGTGGCCGGGCTCAGCCTTAGAGATAGGGTGAGAAGCTCGGACATTCGGGAGGGACTCGGAGTAGAGCCGCTGCTCCTGTCAAGAGGAGCCAGTTGAGGTGGCTCGGGCACCTCGTGAAAACGTTAATAGTGGAATAAATAAAAAAACATTTGTATTGAAAAACTTTTTCACCGTGTGATGAAAAACACCTCCTAGTTGGTGAATATAGGGTTAGGGTCAGGGTCAGGGTTAGGGTTAGGGTGGAAGCAGCTGACCTGTGCAGGCCGATCTGTGCAGGCAGGGAGTGGAGGTGGTTGTGTCTGAGGTCCAACCACAGCAGGTTTGGCAGAGCGCTGAACATCCACCAGGGCAGACTGCTGAGAGCATTTCCTTCTAGATATAAATACTGGAAAACACACAGAACACGTCAATACACAATAATTTACTATATACAAACACTGTAAAGCCGAATAAGAACTTCTTTTCCAGAAATTAAAATTGAGATGCTTATTAAAATACAGTGATTCCTCAACTTTTGAAATTAATTCTCTGTCCTAGTCGGTCCGTTGTGTCCTTGGGCAAAGACACTTCACCCTCCTGCCTCCAGTGTCACTCACTCTGGTGTATGAATATTTGTCAGAGGGACCGTAGGCACAAAATGGCTGCCAGTCTTCTGTCAGTCTGCCCCAGGACAACTGTGGATACATACGTAGTTTACCACCACCAGAGGGAGTATGTGAGAGCGAATGAATAATGGATCACTAATGTGAAGCGCTTTGAGTGCCTTGAAAAGCTATAGAAATCTAATCTACTATTATTATTACTTCTGCGAAGGAGGTTATGTTTTAGCTAGCATTTGTTTGTTTGATTTTCAGTAAGATAACTCAAAAAGTTATGGATGAACTTTGATGAAACTTTCAGAGATGATTGATAATGCGTCAAGGAAGAAACCATTAAATGTTGAACTATAAAGGTCCCGCGAGCTCACCCCCAAGTGCATCCACCAAAACCCCACCACAGCACACACCCACCACCAGTCCGGAGCGTACGGGGGGTCGCCCCGAGCCCACATGGGTCAGGGTCCCACATGGACTTAAGCCACAACTATCTGATTTATTAAAAAATATATATTACATTTATAACTGCTTAATTCCCGATTGCATGGGAAAAATAAAACAACTATAAATGTGCCCTTGTTGAGTGTGTTGAGTTCGTAAAGTTAATCTCGCATGCTTCGCTTTTGCTACAAAGTAACCGTCACCACCTGTACCCTGGCTAGTTAAAATTCCTACGGTTCGTGAACAAACTATGTCTCACACACGCCGTAACTGACATGTTTGTAAACTAACCAAAATATGCACACGCAGCCAGGACTTTCCGAAGACCGGTATTTAAAGCTGTCAGACTATGCTAAATCTGTGTCTTTTCCAGATCTAGAATGCTACATAAATAAATTAGCGCTTAAAAGTAAGCATCACCTACCGGATCCTTACTTGATAAAAGAGTGGACGGACGATATCGGTAAGTTTCCTAGTATCCAATAGCCTGATGTATATGTATTTAATTAACAAGCCTTCTATGTACACTGATGAAAAACTTTAGACACATACGACTGTTATGTGTGTGCATGTGTCAAACATGTTTTACACATGCTCATAACCTAGAGGTGGACTCATTATTCTATTAACTAGAGAAAGCTAGCAGGCTAATCTTTTAGCAGGTTTATAACTTTGTGGTATCCTGAGTAATTAATGTGCAATACTCCCCCACGCCACCAGAGGGAGCATTGACCTGTCACCTGGAGTTATACAGGATGACCCGGAAGTTAATACAGGTCAAGTTGATTATTGTGTGATTTGCATCATGCATCAGTGTGTACTATAAAAAACGACAAAATGCCTTAGACGTCCGTCATGATTATTACACATTAGGTCGTAGTACACGTTATCACATATTGGCGACGAGGATATTCAGAGACAAGTGACGGAGCTTGACTACAACAGTGGCAGACGGTGAAAAAGAAGAAAAAAAGAAGTGCTAGCTTCAGGGGGAACATGTGGAGCCAAGATGAATGTGTCAGAAGGACATCTGTCGGCATTTGACTCGAAGGAGCAAACTTGGGAGGAGTACTGCGAGATTCTGGACCAGTTTTTTGAAGCTAATGATATCACCGATGGAGATAAGCAAAGAACTATCCTTATTAGCGTCATGGGACCTGCCACATACAAGCTCATACGGAACTTGGTGAGTCCGGATAAGCCCAGTGCAAAAACGTATGACCAAATAGTAACCATAATGATAGACCACTACGACCCTCAACCGAGTGAAATTGTGCAGAGATACAAATTCGACTCTGGCTCCCGACAACTGAGTGAATCTGTAAGTGCATATGTAGCTGGGCTGAGATAGCTAGCTCGTGATTGTAACTTTGGCGCTATACTGGAGCAAATGTTACAAGATCGCCTCATGTGCGGCATCAATGATGATAGGATTTAGTGACGTTTGTTGTCGGAGGAGCAATTAACATTTGAGAAGGCATTTCAGATAGCTGTAGCTGCTGAAGCTGCAAGTAAGAATGCACAGGACCTGCAAACCAAAGCCCCGGTGGCTTGCAACAGCGTGAAGACGAAGGGAAGAGAGAGAAAGGCAGATTGGAAAAAGAAAGACTGCTACAGATGCAACGGGAAACAACACAGTGCGGGCGAGTGCAAGTTTAAGGAAACAAAGTGTCATGCCTGTGGGAAGGTGGGGCATATCGCCAAGGCTTGTCGAAATAAAAACAGGGGAAGCTCGCAGCCAGATGAAAGGAAGCCGAGCAAAGAAGAGTGATGCACGTATCGCCCACAGAAAGCACACAAGGTATGTGAGAGAGAATATGGTGATAGTTCACCAGAACATGAGGAAGCATTCACCTTAGCTTGTATTGAAACAGAAACCTCAATCAGGAGAGTTAAGCCATTTGAAGTAAAAATGGAAGTGAACAGGAAGGAAGTAAACTTTGAAATTGACACGGGATGTAGTGTGAATGTCATGAATGATTACTGAAACGTGGAAAGAAAATAAGCATCCACAACTGAAAGAAAACAAACTTGTGCTGAGATCCTACACAGGAGAGAACATTAAAGTGGTGGGAGTAGCAGAGGTGAAGGTGATTTATGATCAGCAAGTGAAAACATTGCCTCTAGTGGTGGTGAAGGGTACTGGACCTAGTTTACTTGGCTGGAGACACTAAAGCTGAAGTGGGATGAGATCAAACATGTGAGATCTGAGACACAAGGGTTACAGCAAGTACTGTCAAAACAAGAAGATGTTTTTAAAGAGGAGCTAGGCATGTTATGAGGCATGAAAGCAACAATTCAAGTTTCACCAGAAGCCTGTCTCAAGTTCTATAGACCCCGCTCAGTTCTATATGCCATGAGAGCCAAGGTTGAAAGTGAGCTAGAGAGACTACAGAAAGAGGGCATCATAACACCAGTAAAGTATGCAGACTGGGCCGCACCCATTGTACCTGTCTTGAAGCTGGATGGTTCTGTCAGGATCTTCTTTTTACAAACTGACAGTTAACAGCGCCTCCTCTCTAGAGCAGTACTCCATTCCTCGAGTGGAAGATTTATTCAATGCACTGGCAGGAGGTAAACAATTCTCCAAGCTAGATTTAAGTCATGCTTATCAGCAGATTTAGATGGATGAAGAATCCAAGAAATACTTAACGGTTAACACACATCTGGGCCTGTTCACTTACAATAGGCTCCCCTTTAGAGTTAGTTTCATCTGCTCCAGCCATTTTCCAGAGAACCATGGAAAGCTTGCTGCAGGGCCTGCCTGGAGTAGCCGTATATTTGGATGACATCTTACTGACAGGAAAAGATGACGCAGGGCACCTAAGCACGCTGGATGAGGTACTGAGGAGATTAGAGGAGGCCGGCCTGTGACTTCAGAGACGCAAGTGTGCATTCCTGAGAAATGAAATGGAGTACTTAGGTCACATTATCAACGCAGAAGGCCAGCACCCAGTGCAAAGCAAGGTGACAGCCATTGAAGAGGCTCCACAGCCAACCACTGTGACTGAATTGAAAGCCTACCTTGGTCTACTAAATTACTATAATACATTTCTCCCCAACCCAGCCACACACTTGGCGCCACTCCATCAATTACTGAGAAAGGGTCCCCATGGACATGGAACAAGGAGCAGGATGATGCTTTCCAGTTGTCCAAACAGATGCTGAAGTCAGCCAAAGTCCTGAGTCACTTCTCAACAGACAAAGAGTTGGTACTGGCATGTGGCGCCTCACCATATGGAGTAGGTGCTGTATTGTCCCATGTCATGGAAGACGGTAGTGAGAAACCATTAGGTTTTATGTCACGCACGCTGACACCAGCTGAGAAGCGATACTCACAACTGGACAAAGAGGGCTTAGCCATCATGTTTGGGATTAAGAGGTTCCATAAGTACATTTATGGATGAATGTTTACAATCAGCATGGACCATAAACCGCTGATATCGCTGTTCCATGAGAAGAAGCCGGTTCCTCAGATGGGTTCACAGAGAGTGCAGCGATGGGCAATCCTGCTACGACTGTATGAATACAAAATTATTTAGAAACCAGGAAAAGAACACACAAATGCTGACGCACTGAGCAGGTTGCCTCTGCCACATGCTGAGGAAGAGGACGACACCGACCAAGTCCTTATGCTGGATGTGATTGACGATCCACCAATCGCCACATCCCAAGTGAAGCAGTGGACTGCCAAAGATGAGACATTGTCACGAGTGTTACTCTGGTGTCTGAAAGGATGGCCCAAGGAGGTGGATGCAGTGTTCAAACCCTACAGCCAAATGAAGCTGGAACTTAGCGTGAGAGATGGATGTGTCAAGAGTGGTAGTTCCGAAGAAGGGAAGGAGTGCTGTACTGAGACAACTGCACACCACACACCCAGGCATATCCAGGATGAAGGGCTTAGCACACTCGTATGTGTGGTGGCCGGGGATGGACTGCGATATTGAGAAGGAAGTTCAGACCTGCCACACGTGCCAAGAAAACAGAACGTGTCCTGCAGGGGCGCCGCTTCATCCATGGGAGTAGCTTGAAACACCCTGGAGTAGACTACATATTGATTATGCAGGCCCTTACCTGGGAAAGATGTTCCTCATCATCATTGATGCACATTCCAAATGGATTGATGCATACACAACGAACAGCGCAACCAGTCAGGTAACCACTGAAAAGCTGAGACAGTCTTTTAGTATACATGGTTTACCCCAGACAATTGTATCTGACAAATGAACATGCGTTAAAAGTCAAGAGTTTGAAACATTCCTAAAACAGAATGGAATACAGCATAAAACATCCGCTCCTTTCCACCCAGCGTCAAATGGCCTTGCAGAAAGAGCTGTTCAGACATTCAAACAGGGAATAAAGAAAACAACAGGAGGGGTGGTGGAAACAAAAATAGCCAGATTTCTGTTCACCTACAGAATTACACCACAAAGTACCACAGGCTTATCACCCGCTGAAATGCTCATGTCCAGAAGACTGCGTTCCACACTGGATCTTCTACTGCCTGATGTGAAGTCAAAGATTCGGGAGAAACAACTCAAACAAAAAGAACGTCATGACACGCACAGTAAGTGGAGAAGTTTTGCATCTGGAGATGATGTATATGTTCGTAACTACAGCCATGGACCTAAGTGGGTACCAGCAGTTGTAGAGGAGAACACTGAACCCATATCCTACACGGTATAGACTGGAGATGGACCAGTGATGAGATGTCACGTCGACCAGATTCGCAAGCGACATGCTTCACTGCACGTCAGGTCCAGGCCTGAGGTGGGAGGAGAGCCTGACAGCCAGCAGTTACCAGAGAAAGCAGTGGAGGTCGTGCCTGCAGACCCGGTCATTCCGACTTCAATAGGAGAGGGAGTGACTGAGCAGCCAGCTCAGGTTCATCCTCCAGCTGAACATTTACCAGAGACTGGGACTGAACCAACACCTGTGCTGCGAAGATCTGTTTGCACCAGACAGACTGAGAGACTTTGTTAAATAGAAGTGAATTCCCTCAAGAAAGAGTCGGAATACGCTCTGGGAATCACTGGAAGTGTGGTAGTCCACCCACCTTCCTAGTTCTTATGTTTAAAAAAAAAAAGAGAGATTTGTAAACAAACATTGATAGTTTTGAGTAATTAATCTTTAACCTTTCAAAGAAGTACAGCAACAGTGCTGAGTTATTTTAAGAAATTTGGGTATTGTTAGAATATAGTATATTTGCAATTTTAGTGCATAGTCAAGTAAGGTTAATGTTGAAGGTGACATTCTGGTTAATTTCCTTGAGTATTTTAAGCTTAAGAGGGGAGGGATGTGGTATCCTGAGTAATTAATGTGCAATACCCCCCCACGCATTGACCTGTCACCTGGAGTTATACAGGATGACCCGGAAGTTAATAGAGGTCAAGTTGATTATTGTGTGATTTGCATCGTGCATCAGTGTGTACAATAAAAAATGTCAAAAGACATGCCTTGGACGTCCGTCATGATTATTACACATTAAGTCGTAGTACACGTTATCACAAACTTCCTCTGGTTTAATTTACCAGGTTTATTCTACGTCCCTCTAGAATGTTCCAACAGCTCCTGTTCACTTTGAATTGACGTCCCCAGCCTTCAGCAGGCGGATTTTTTTCGATAACCGCCCGCTGCCAATGGCAACGAGTTTGTCACTTCAGATTCACGTGACCATATCAATCCGCAGGTAGTTTGGCCACTTTGAAAGTAAATATTCACTACGTTGTAACAGTTATTTTATCCAGTCTGTTTGAGTGGTAGCACTAATAAGCTGTAATAACCCGTAGAATAAGCAGGATAATGCATTGCCTACCGCCTTCGGCGTCGGTCGCTGTTCGGTCCGTCGGAGGAATATTTTATCAGTAACTCGTGGGAAATACCTTATCCCTTGCTAATCACTTAACCACCTATTTGTATATCTCCCATATCTTTCATTTTATTTTCAGTCTGTACTTCATTGTAGGTTTGGGTCATGCTGCTGCAGCAGTTTTATCCAAGGTCCAGGTTGTGGTTAGAATAGGAAGGACAGACAAACGGACATTCCTGATCGTCCTCTCATCACAGTCCACACACTGGATCACTGTAACCATAGATGTTGTTGATTTTTTTTAAATGGGTCAGATCCAGATGGAATTCTATCCAGTTTAACTCTATCTTTGTAACGATTCTGACAACTGACAAAACAACAACTAGACATTTGTAGTTCTGCTGTAGGTCTGTCATCTATATAAACAACAGTGTTTCCATGCAGTTTTTTTAGTCCGGTCTGCGCACGCAACTTCCTCTTATGTTTGAATGACATTGACTTTGAAGGAGTCTATAGTCTACTTTTATACAGAAACAATCTGAAAACATAAACACACAAGACATAAAAAACATAAAAATAAATGCCTATGCCTTGAGGAAGATCAACATGAGGACTAATTAAAACCATGGTGTTGGAATGAACACTAACATTACCTATAGTACACCTAGTATATAAAGGGCCCACTACAGGTCATTGCCCCCCCTATAGTGAACCAAATGCTCCGCCCCACCCCTGAGTCCCAGCCACCAACAGAAGTGAAACAGGAGATGATTAAAAAAAAATGAGGAGGCAGTCATCACTCCACCAGCACAAACATAGAGACATACCGGCAAAAAAAACACCAGAAAAAAGCCCATGAGTTGTGCCATCACCCACCCCGACGACGCACATGCCCCGCGCACCCCAGGAAGATCACGAAAAGCCATCAAAGTCAATGGTCCCTGGATCTACACCCACCAAATGTTTGTCAATAAACACCACTGAAGGTGAAAGTGACAATTAAAACAAACCCAATGGTATGAAAATGACCCACATGTCTGGTATGAAAATGACCCACATGTCTGGTATGAAAATGACCCACATGTCTGGTTCATTCGAATGGTTTAATGTTTAATGTTCAGTCAGTGAAGACGCATTTACCCACTGACACCAATACATTACATCTGAAATATACTGTTTATAAAACTGAAAACACTGTTTTCATAGAAAACTGGTTAATTTTTGTAATCATTTTTAAAGGGTTTATGGGGTAGTATTGGGGGCCTTGGAACCAATCAGGCCTTTTACCTGTAAAATGTGACTCTATTTACAAAACATTCACGGTACAAAACCACTTCTGGAATGAATTAGTTTCCTAAGTAGAGGTACCACTGTACTTGCTAATTGTATGACCTTTACCTTAAAGCAGGTTATTGACATATTTAGTTAAATCAGACAATATCTTGTGCTTCATATTTAACATTAGATCTAACATGTGACATTTGGTCGTTGTGCGACATCACATAACGTCAGAGTGACGTCATACGTGGTCGAATATTGAAATGGACATATGTGAAAAACAGGAGCCAGGATTTCTGGGAATGTTTTTAAACCCTCTAAGGGATTGTTAATGAGCCATAAAATAAATGGTTAGTGAACACAGAACACTAGTTTATAAAGAAGTTCTGAACATCCAGATCCAAACCTTGGCAGATTTAATGTGTTAGCGTTAGCGTTAGCACAGACTGGTGCTGCTTCACTGAGGTCTGAACTCTACCACTGATCTAGTTGTGTATGTATTAGCAGTAGCAGTAATAATAATAGTGATAGTATAAGTAATAGTAGTAGTAATAATAGTAATACTAGTTGTAATAGCAGTGGACCAGCTGACCTTTAAGCAGCTGTTCCTCATCAACTGTTCAGACACTTTCTTCAGGTTACTTCTGCTCAGAAACACAGTCTCTGGGAGATGGTTTTCCTCTGGACATTCTCCTCTGGAGGTGTGACCTTCAGCTTTACCAAACACACATCTGGCCTGGGGGGTGGGTGGGTCCCTGTCCTCCATGGGTTGGGGGGTGGGAGGGTCCCTGTCTGTGGGCGGGTCCCGGTCCTCCATGGGCTGGGGAGTGGGAGGGTCCCTGTCCAATTTTACCCTGAAGTAAAAGTAAAAAAGTACAACTTCTCAACTGTAATAAAGTAAAACCATATTGACTATCAATATGGGTTTAAGAACAACCGATCAACATCTTTAGCAGTGATGGACTTGGTAGAAAATATATCCACAGTCATTGATGAGAAACAATCTGCTGTAGGAGTATTTGTGGATTCGTGTAAATCGTCTGACACAATTAAACATTCCTTCTGCAGACATTACAGTGTTATGGTATAAGAGGTATTACATTAGACTGGATAACAAGTTACTTAAAAGATAGGTTTCAGTTTGTAAAATTTAACAATGTGGTGTCACATTTGAGAAAAGTAACTTGTGGTGTACCACAGGGTTCAGTGTTAGGACCTAAACTATTTATACTGTATTTAAATGATATTGGTACAGCACTTCATAAGTTGAAATGTATTACATTTACTGACAATACAAACTTATTTACTTCAGGACAAGACATCAAAGAATTATTCACAACAGTAGAAAATGAGTTGATGAGGTTAAAGGAATGGTTTGATGTTAATAAGTTATCATTAAATGTAAATAAAACAAAAGTTATGGTACATGGAGGTGTTAGGACAAATTATGACATTCAATTAATTGTAAATGGAATCAAAATTGAAAGAGTAAATGTAATAAAATTCCTGGGAGTAATTTTAGATAAACTCAGCTGGAAGCCACATATAGAATATATAAAGCACAAACTATCCAAAAGTATTGGTATTATTTATAAAGCATGTGATTTTTTGAACAAGAAATGTTTGCATAGTTTGTATTTGTCATTTCTAATTCCATATATGACACACTGTGTTGAGGTTTGGGGAAATACATACAGAACATTTATAGACCCTATTATTAAACTACAGAAAAGTTATTAAAATAAAAAAAACAAAGCCTCATACCGTGAAGCTACTAATAAACTATTTATAGAGTCTTACGCCTTGACATTTTTCAAATATTGTATGTTTAAAAACATTGGAAATACTGTTTAGAGCAGGGGTCTCCAACTCCGGTCCTCGAGAGCTACTGTCCTGTATGTTTTAGATGTTTCCCTCTTCCAGCACACCTGATTCAAATGATCAGCCTCTCATCGCGCTCTCCAGAAGACTGAGAATGACTGTCAGGTATGCTGGAAGAGGGAAACATCTAAAACATGCAGGACAGTAGCTTTCGAGGACCGGAGTTGGAGACCCCTGGTTTAGAGTAAAGAACAAAAGTCTTGTGTAGAAATGCATTTTTTATTGGGTCATGGTACTCATGGTACTTCAGTGGGTATGGACAGGACATTTAGGACAAATTCAAAACTCATAGATGGGAGATTTAAAAAAAAAAAAAGAAAAGAAAAAAAAAGCATAATTATGAGATTAAAAAAAGAAATCTAATTCATGACATAAAAAGTCAGATTTATGAGAAAAAATTCAGAATTTATGATATAGTCAGTTACAATTTCAGATTTACGACTTATTTTTCATACTGTCACATTTGTCTAGGTTGAAAAAGTAATGAGTCTATTCTGAGAATGTAAAGAGTATAAAGTAGATATATTTATATAAATGTAAAGAGTATAAAGTACATATATTTAAACAAATGTAAGGAGTATAAAGTACATATATTTATATAAATGTAAAGAGTATAAAGTAGATATATTTATATAAATGTCAAGAGTATAAAGTACATATATTTATATAAATGTAAAGAGTATAAAGTACATATATTTATATAAATGTAAAGAGTATAAAGTACAGATATTTATATAAATGTCAAGAGTATAAAGTACATATATTTATATAAATGTAAAGAGTATAAAGTACATATATTTATATAAATGTAAAGAGTATAAAGTACATATATTTATATAAATGTCAAGAGTATAAAGTACATATATTTATATAAATGTAAAGAGTATAAAGTACATATATTTATATAAATGTAAAGAGTATAAAGTACAGATATTTATATAAATGTAAAGAGTATAAAGTACATATATTTATATAAATGTAAAGAGTATAAAGTACATATATTTATATAAATGTAAAGAGTATAAAGTACAAATATTTATATAAATGTAAAGAGTGTACAGTACATATATTTATATAAATGTAAAGAGTATAAAGTACATATATTTATATAAATGTAAAGAGTGTACAGTACATATATTTATATAAATGTAAAGAGTATAAAGTACATATATTTATATAAATGTAAAGAGTATAAAGTACATATATTTATGTAAAAATGTAGGGTGTAAAAATAAAAACCTTCCAGAAAAATAAATACTCAAGTAAAGAACAGATACCTAGAAATTGTACTTAAGTACAGTAAAGAAAGTACTTGTACTCAGCTACTTCCACCTCTGAACATGAAGTGTTTAATTAGCTAAACCAACATGTTAGCTACTACAAACACGGTCCTAAGTTAGTTCAGGCTAATAGTTATCATAATTATGCATTGTGTAAGGCATGAATGTAATGTAGTTTGGTAAGAACAAGCAGATAAATAACTCTTTAAACTTACCTTCAGTTTATTAAGTGTATTATTCAACCATAGCCGTAGTTTACAATAATTTAAGGAGGAAATTCACAGGACGACACATGCTAACGGGTGGCTGCGTAGCCTAGTAACCATGGCAACGACGTTCACAACACCTCCAACAGAGACGCCCAGTCCCCCGCGCGCGCGCGCGCGTGTTCAGGTTAAATAAACACATAACAGGTGGAATGGTTGTTTTAGTGTTGAAACACTTGTGGACTCATTTTAGGGATGGACACCAAACAAACCTGCTGCTATGGTTACCATGGTGACCATCTGTGACTGAACTCGACACAGAGTCGTGGTTACCATGGTGACTGAACCGGACCATGTGTCACTGAATCTTATTCGGCCGTGTCCAGCGTCAGCAGGCACGTGCACACGCCAAACCTCCGTGTCCGTTCTCATTCATTATCTTCTTCCACTCACACTTTCCCGCCCTGACAGAAACACAACCCAGGGTGTACAGTAGGAAACTTCCAGATAATTCCACACTCATTCACATACATTTTTACCTGTTCTTCTGAAAGCTCTGACACGTGCCACTATCACCTGATCTGAAAACACAGCGTCACTTGCGGGTCACTTTTTAAAAATAGGAGTCTCAATAGTAAATATTGAATTGCATTATTATTGTTGTTATTATTATTATTATTATTATTATTATTATTATTATTATTATTATTATTATTATTATTATTATTATTATTATTATTATTATTATTATTATTATTATTAATATTATTATTATTATTATTATTATTATTATTATTATTATTATTATTATTATTATTAATACATCTTTTTTTTTTTTTTTTTTTTTTTTTTACAAATATGACACTGCAGTTTTGCAAACCAGGGGTAAATAACCCCCCTCCTCCCCCTTTGTGTTTAATTTTAATCTTTAGTTTATAAAGTGCTGTTCTACATAAGATGTTCCACAGATGTCTTTAGTTCAGTGTAAACACTTTTACTCTTTAATTATGTCCAGAGCAAAGACTTTTACTCCACTCAGTGTTAAATCCTCTTTTCCTTTCACTAATCCACCGTCACATCCATTTTCTAATGAGGTTGTCACTAATTCATCAATTTACTAATTCAATGGGATGCGTTTGGACCACAGCATGAAAAATACATTAAACTGTACAGGTTTAAAACTAAAATAATTACATAAAACTGCCCAGGGTTAAAATATAAATCCCAAAATAATAAATATATAGTCTACTGACCATCATCTATAGTCTACTGACCATCATCTATAGTCTATTGACCATCATCTATAGTCTACTGACCATCATCTATAGTCTACTGACCATCATCTATGGTCTACTGACCATCATCTATAGTCTACTGACCATCATCTATAGTCTACTGACCATCATCTATGGTCTACTGACCATCATCTATAGTCTACTGACCATCATCTATAGCCTACTGACCATCATCTATAGTCTACTGACCATCATCTATAGTCTATTGACCATCATCTATAGTCTACTGACCATCATCTATAGTCTACTGACCATCATCTATAGCCTACTGACCATCATCTATAGTCTACTGACCATCATCTATAGTCTACTGACCATCATCTATAGTCTACTGACCATCATCTATGGTCTACTGACCATCATCTATAGTCTACTGACCATCATCTATAGTCTACTGACCATCATCTATAGCTTACTGACCATCTATAGCCTACTGACCATCATCTATAGTCTATTGACCATCATCTATAGCCTACTGACCATCATCTATAGCTTACTGACCATCTATAGCCTACTGACCATCATCTATAGTCTATTGACCATCATCTATAGCCTACTGACCATCATCTATAGTCTATTGACCATCATCTATAGTCTATTGACCATCATCTATAGTCTACTGACCATCATCTATAGTCTACTGACCATCATCTATAGTCTACTGACCATCATCTATACTCTATTGACCATCATCTATAGTCTACTGACCATCATCTATAGTCTACTGACCATCATCTATAGTCTATTGACCATCATCTATAGCCTACTGACCATCATCTAGTTTACTGACCATCATCTATAGTCTATTGACCATCATCTATAGTCTACTGACCGTCATCTAAGGTCTACTGACCATCATCTATAGTCTACTGACCATCATCTATAGTCTACTGACCATCATCTATAGTCTACTGACCATCATCTATAGCTTACTGACCATCTATAGCCTACTGACCATCATCTATAGTCTATTGACCATCATCTATAGCCTACTGACCATCATCTATAGCTTACTGACCATCTATAGCCTACTGACCATCATCTATAGTCTATTGACCATCATCTATAGCCTACTGACCATCATCTATAGTCTATTGACCATCATCTATAGTCTATTGACCATCATCTATAGTCTACTGACCATCATCTATAGTCTACTGACCATCATCTATACTCTATTGACCATCATCTATAGTCTACTGACCATCATCTATAGTCTACTGACCATCATCTATAGTCTATTGACCATCATATATAGCCTACTGACCATCATCTATAGCCTACTGACCATCATCTAGTCTACTGACCATCATCTATAGTCTATTGACCATCATCTATAGTCTATTGACCATCATCTATAGTCTATTGACCATCATCTATAGCCTACTGACCATCATCTATAGTCTATTGACCATCATCTATAGTCAACTGACCATCATCTATAGTCTACTGACCATCATCTATAGTCTACTGACCATCATATATAGCCTACAGACCATCATCTATAGCCTACTGACCATCATCTATAGTCTACTGACCATCATCTATAGTCTATTGACCATCATCTATAGTCTATTGACCATCATCTATAGTCTACTGACCATCATCTATAGTCTATTGACCATCATCTATAGCCTACTGACCATCATCTATAGCCTACTGACCATCATCTATAGTCTACTGACCATCATCTATAGTCTACTGACCATCATATATAGCCTACTGACCATCATCTATAGCCTACTGACCATCATCTAGTCTACTGACCATCATCTATAGTCTATTGACCATCATCTATAGTCTATTGACCATCATCTATAGTCTATTGACCATCATCTATAGCCTACTGACCATCATCTATAGTCTATTGACCATCATCTATAGTCAACTGACCATCATCTATAGTCTACTGACCATCATCTATAGTCTACTGACCATCATATATAGCCTACAGACCATCATCTATAGCCTACTGACCATCATCTATAGTCTACTGACCATCATCTATAGTCTATTGACCATCATCTATAGTCTATTGACCATCATCTATAGTCTACTGACCATCATCTATAGTCTATTGACCATCATCTATAGCCTACTGACCATCATCTATAGTCTACTGACCATCATCTATAGTCTATTGACCATCATCTATAGCCTACTAACCATCATCTATAGTCTACTGACCATCATCTATAGTCTACTGACCATCATCTATAGTCTATTGACCATCATCTATAGTCTACTGACCATCATCTATAGTCGACTGACCATCATCTATAGCCTACTGACCATCATCTATAGCCTACTGACCATCATCTATAGTCTACTGACCATCATCTATAGCTTACTGACCATCTATAGCCTACTGACCATCATCTATAGCCTACTGACCATCATCTGTAGCCTACTGACCGTCATCTATAGCTTACTGACCATCTATAGCCTACTGACCATCATCTATAGTCTATTGACCATTATCTATGGCCTACTGACCATTATCTATGGCCTACTGACCATCATCTATAGCCTACTGATCATCATCTATAGCCTACTGACCATTATCTATGTCCTACTGACCATTATCTATGGCCTACTAACCATCATCTATAGTCTACTGACCATCATCTATAGTCTACTGACCATTATCTATGGCCTACTGACCATTATCTATGGCCTACTGACCATCATCTATAGCCTACTGATCATCATCTATAGCCTACTGACCATTATCTATGGCCTACTGACCATTATCTATGGCCTACTGACCATCATCTATAGCCTACTGACCATTATCTATGGCCTACTGACCATCATCTATAGCCTACTGACCATCATCTATAGCCTACTGACCATCATCTATAGCCTACTGACCATCATCTATAGCCTACTGACCATCATCTATAGTCTACTGACCATCATCTATAGCCTACTGACCATCATCTATAGTCTACTGACCATCATCTATAGTCTACTGACCATCATCTATAGCCTACTGACCATCATCTATAGCCTACTGACCATCATCGGATGGTAGTCCACCCCTGCTACCCCATAGCCATAAGGGGGCTGGGTCCCACCATCTATCTATCTATCTATCTATCTATCTATCTATCTATCTATCTATCTATCTATCTATCTATCTATCTATCTATCTATCTATCTATCTATCTATCTATCTATCTATCTATCTATCTATCTATCTATCTATCTATCTATCTATCTATCTATCTATCTATCTATCTATCCATCTGTCTATATGACATGACACATAAACATTTCCTCATTCCTTACTTTAACATGTGTTGTATAATATATATATATATATTTGCTTAGACTGGGAAATTATTATTATGAATTATTTAAGGACATAGGGCAGAGCTTATACAGTAAGTGATGTGGCATCTCACTGGATGTATTATATATACATATATATATATATATATATATATATATATATATATATATATATATATATATATATATATATATATATATATTTGTGTATGTGTTTGTGTATGTGTATGTGTGTATATACCGGAGGTGGTCAAGGTACTGACATTCTGTACTTAAGTAGAAGTACAGCTACTGATGTGAAAAAGTACTATGGTAAAAGTAGTAGTTTATTTTTAAAAAGTAATGAGTCTATTCTGAGAATGTAAAGAGTATAAAGTACATATATTTATATAAATATAAAGAGTATAAAGTACATATATTTATATAAATGTAAAGAGTATAAAGTACACATATTTATATAAATGTAAAGAGTATAAAGTACATATATTTATATAAATGTAAAGAGTATAAAGTACATATATTTATATAAATGTAAAGAGTATAAAGTACATATATTTATATAAATATAAAGAGTATAAAGTACATATATTTATAGAAATGTAAAGAGTATAAAGTACATATATTTATAGAAATGTGAAGAGTATAAAGTACATATATTTATATAAATATAAAGAGTATAAAGTACATATATTTATAGAAATGTAAAGAGTATAAAGTACATATATTTATAGAAATGTAAAGAGTATAAAGTACATATATTTATAGAAATGTAAAGAGTATAAAGTACATATATTTATAGAAATGTAAAGAGTATAAAGTACATATATTTATAGAAATGTAAAGAGTATAAAGTACATATATTTATAGAAATGTGAAGAGTATAAAGTACATATATTTATAGAAATGTAAAGAGTAAATGTAAAAAGTTTCCAGAAAAATAAATACTTAAATAAAGTACAGATACTTAAAAAATTTACTTAAGTACAGGAATGAAGTACTTTTACTATAGTTACTTCTTCCTGTGGATATTAGAATCATTGGTGTTCTGCGTACAGTTTATCAAGGACAATATAATTATTGCTCACTGTAGCTTTTATTTGTAGGTGATTTATAAGCCAACTGAAGCGTGAATTTATCAAGAATTAATCTTAAAGAAAGCCTATATAGAGTCAGGATGACACTAACTGTACTCCATACAGGATGAAAACCTCATGTTAGGGTCACAGATGTTATACCAAAAAACACAGCTTTGCCTCCAGGGTCCTCAGGGGGTACATTTGTAATACTGTATGGAAAAGGATTACATTTGAAGATTAGTCCAAAATGATCCAAAATAGTATTAATCTTCAAAAAGGAACTCAAATTTTTTTAATTCACAGTCCATAGGTGGGTCAGTGAAACTGGCATGAAGTCCAGAATTATGGAAATGAAATGTAGTCCCCATGCAGAAGGTAAGTACAGTAATGAAGTACATTTACTGAGTTACTTTCCACTTGTCAGAGTCAGTGTTAGTCATAGTCAGACTAGGTCAGGGGTGTCAAAGTGTGGTCCTCGAGGGCCGGTGTCCTGCATGTTTTAGATGTTTCCTTCTTCCATTACATCATTATCAGTCTGATGAGGAGCTGATTATTAACTCTTTATGTGTCAGTGCTGATGCGTTCTGAATGGATGATTTAGTTTAAATATTCAGAAAAATTCAACCATTTTCCTTTTAGTTTTGTGCATTGACAAGGTGCCAAAAAGCAAGAGTTTTTTATTTTATTTTATTTCAACATTTTTTAAAGGAAAAATTAAAATTGCTGGGACCAAATTTCAATAGTATAGTTTTCTTCTTTAGTAATTTTTTTTTTCAAAATTTTCCACATTATTTGTCATTTTGTAAATATTTATTACTTTTTGTTGCTCATTTTGTTTATTTTTCTACATTTTGGTTTTTTTTATTGTAGTATTTTTCTTTGATTTTCTGCCATTTGTGTCTTACTTTGCTCATGTTACCAATTATTTTGTTAGTTCTCAGGAGTTAAAGGGTTAAACTGAATCACATGGAAGAGGGAAATATCTAAAACATGCAGGACCCTCGAGGACTGGAGTTTGACACCTGTGGACTAGGCGGTCACCCAGGGCACCAGGGGTCTTGGTGGCACAAAGTCCCACAGATTATAATATTCAGATAGTGTATTTACTGGACTATAAGGTGAACTGAAAAGACTTTAATTTACTGACACTGAAACTAATATGTGGATTAATTACCTCTGCCAAGGAGGTTATGTCTGATATTTTCAGGGTAGGGTGGTAATGGGAAGATATGGAAATGATTAGATTTTGGTGGTGGTTGGGGTGGGGTGTGTGTGTGTGTGTGGGGGGGGGTCGACCTTAGTGGATGTCTGTGCTCTCACAGTGCTTTTCTAGATCTGACTGGGAAGTTTTACTTTTTTATCTGATAATTTGGCTTTTTTATCACATAACTTTGACTTAATATATATATGTGTGTGTGTGTGTGTGTGTGTGTGTGTGTGTGTGTGTGTGTGTGTGTGTGTATCTTGTGTTTTCGTCTTTATTATCTTCAGTTTTGACTCATATTCCAATAAATGCACCATTCAGTCAAAAAGAAAATACATGAAAAAATAAATTAAATTGAATCCTATTAAAAACCTCAGAAATGTAAAAGAACAGAAAAAGAAAAAAAAAAGGGTAGAGTTGTTAGAATTTTCTGTGATGATGTGCGGCTTTTATTTCGCTGCTGTGTTTCCTGTGTACTGCGCATGTGCGTGTGTGGAGCTTGCCTGTGCATCTTTAGTGTGTGGTTAGTGTTGAAAGGAAACACACGGAAGAGGCAGAACCCGCAGAACCCAGAAGAACCCATCTGGAACTAATGCTGCAGCCGGTACACTCTCACATACCTGCTGTTTTACCTACTTTTTTTACGCACTTTTCCATCGGACTGAGGCGGAAACAGCGGAAAAACATGCGCTTTTTCTAAGGATTGTGTCCAACACACACACAGCTGGAGTCAGTGTGTAGTGGTGTGTGTTAGTGTCGGACACACTGCAGCTGGAATCTGTGTGTGTGTGTGTGTGTGTGCGTGTCTGTTTTAGTGTGTATTCGCGCGCACACTCCTCTGCCGTGCGCGTGTCAGTGTAATGAAATCATTGCCTCCATGTTTCACTGGGGAAAGTGGAAGAAGAGGATGGGAGCCAACAGTTCTGCTAAAAGACCAGTGTTCGACGACAAAGAGGATGGTGAGTGGAAAGAGTCTGTGCGCGTGCCCGAAAAGACGGTTGCACGTGCACACACACGCACACGCACGGACCAAACCCGCACTTCTTGGAGTTCTGTTCTGTTCGATTTTTTTATTTTACACTGACACTTTAACACTAACATTACTGATGAGGAGTTTAACACTAACACTACTGATGAAGAGTTTAACACTAACACTACTGATGAGGAGTTTAACACTGACACTTTAATACTAACACTACTGATGAAGAGTTTAACACTAACACTACTGATGAAGAGTTTAACACTAACACTACTGATGAGGAGTTTAACACTGACACTTTAATACTAACACTACTGATGAAGAGTTTAACACTAACACTACTGATGAAGAGTTTAACACTAACACTACTGATGAGGAGTTTAACACTAACACTTTAACACTCCTGATGAAGAGTTTAACACTAATATTTTCACACTTTAATACTACTGATGAAGAGTTTAACACTAACACTTTAACACTACCGATTAAGAGTTTAACACTAACACTTTAACACTACTGATGAAGAGTTTAACACTAACACTTTAACACTAACACTACTGATTAAGAGTTTAACACTCACACTTTAACACTACTGATGAGGAGTTTAACACTAACACTAACACTACTGATTAAGAGTTTAACACTCACACTTTAACACTACTGATGAGGAGTTTAACACTAACACTAACACTACTGATGACGAGTTTAACACTAACACTACTGATGAGGAGTTTAACACTAACACTTTAACACTCCTGATGAAGAGTTTAACACTAATATTTTCACACTTTAATACTACTGATGAAGAGTTTAACACTAACACTTTAACACTACCGATTAAGAGTTTAACACTAACACTTTAACACTACTGATGAAGAGTTTAACACTAACACTTTAACACTAACACTACTGATTAAGAGTTTAACACTCACACTTTAACACTACTGATGAGGAGTTTAACACTAACACTACTGATGAAGAGTTTAACACTAATATTTTAACACTTTAATACTACTGATGAAGAGTTTAACACTAACACTAACACTACTGATGAAGAGTTTAACACTAACACTAACACTACTGATGAAGAGTTTAACACTAACACTTTAACACTCCTGATGAAGAGTTTAACACTAACACTTTAACACTAACACTACCGATTAAGAGTTTAACACTAACACTTTAACACTACTGATGAACAGTTTAACACTAACACTTTAACACTAACACTACTGATTAAGAGTTTAACACTAACACTTTAACACTACTGATGAAGAGTTTAACACTCATATTTTAACACTTTAACACTACTAATTAACAGTTTAACACTAACACTTTAACACTACTGATGAACAGTTTAACACTGTAATCATGTATACTGTTCATTGAATCAGCCAATGACGAGCTGTGATACGATTGGTCCAAGATTAACACTTTTAAAGTTCACAGGTGAAATACAGGAAAATCAGCTGATCTTGGTCCATTTTGACCCACGGTTACAACAATACTCTTCCCCTCCCACAAATCATTTCGATAATATCTTCTTGGTGTCTCCACCCTGAACATATGGGTTGGACTGATGTCAGAGCTAGTGAGTGTAGCCCCGCCCCTGTTAGCACTGTTAGCACTGTTAGCAAGTGAAACATCTACTGTTCAGGTCGACACACTGCGTGTTTTTAACCTGACTCACATCCTCTGGCTGTGTTTGTTTACACTCACACAACCATGTGGGGAACGTGACGTTCAGGTTTTCTTCAAAACGAAGGAGCCAATCAGTGTGGGTGGGCGGGGCTACCCTGTGGTGTTGTGTCTGGTGTGACAGCATCAATCGCACTAAATCAAGCGGACTGAGACCTCCAAAAAGAGGTGGTCTCGGTCAGAGTCCGCACGGTTCTGATTTTGACAAACCGCAACCGCCCGTACCCGTCATGTTCAAACTCGTATTCGACCCGTTTTCCGCCGAAAAAAAAAAAAAAATCCGCACCCGAACCGACCCGATGTCCGACCCGAACCCGGAAGAAAATGTCAAACTTAAATGCAAACATTTATTGCCACGAATATACTGAACAGTGACATAGCCAAGGCAGAGCCAAATAAAAATGTTGTTAAACAGTAGCAGACAAATAATAAACTCAAAAACTATTTTTATCCGTGAGCTCACACACACACACACATACACACACACACACACACACTCGCATCAAGAAGGAAGTCGACAGGAGGCAGCTATACAAGTCCAAACTAAAGAACAGTTTTTAACCTATGAACCGCAAATTAGATCCGCGATCACCCACGTCCGACCCGAACTGAACCCGTATCCGACACAGCACAACATTTTTCACCCGTTTCGCGAAAATTTGCGGTTCACCCACAGGTGCAGGACTCTGGTCTCGGTCCGCTTGACATCGCACCAAATGCCAATCTTTGGTGCGGTCCCTTTGGTGTGAACGCAAACTCGGGTCCAAACCATAGACCTTTGGTCAAAACTACCTGTTGTTCGTGACATAGTTAGCATGACCACATTCCTGTAAATAACGAGTCTCCTCAGCCTGAAATGACGCGCTGTGCGTCTTCGGCGACTCCAACGCATAAGCACGTTGTTCTCCAGACGCAGCCTTGATTCACTCACAAATTGGATATTTTGTTAGAAATGTTCAATACAGAGAAAATATTAAACAACTATCAGAACAAGTACCAATGTGTGAATGCGTCGCTACATTTTGAGTCAAAATTTGCACTTATTTCTACCGGAAGATAAATGAAGCGTCAATGGAACCAACTTTGGTTCGTTTGCTGGTGTGAAAACAGACCACATTGGAATCTTTATAAACATAGTAACAATTTCACTGGCTAGTGCGGAGCAAATAATCGAACTAGTGGTGTGAAAGCGCCCTTAGAGTGCAGAAAATATGGTATTTATTGTTGAGAAGAATTTTGAAAAGCTACACATACCTCCTGCAGTACCTCCACGTACCCCCAGAGGTACACATAGCCCTATTTGAGAGCCTCTACTGGTGGATAAAGAAACAGGACAAGTGCAGAAGCCCGTGGTTACTGTGGTACCCCCCCCCCCCCGGTTGTGTTGGTAGAGGACCAAGTCAAAGAGGCTGGTGAACTTGGGCTGACAGTAATGGCACTGGGAGGAAGAAATGACAACCACATCCACAGATAGTGTTCGGTAGTCCTGAGTCAGTCAAGATGACAGACAGGTTTTTCATCTAATCACATGCAAGGATTTTAGATGAGGCCCCTCCTTTTAAAACTGATTGGTTGCGGAAGGGTCCTAGATGGTATTGTGGCGACTGTGAAGTTAGCGTGTTTTGTGTTTCTGTGTCAACTTCCCACACTACTTTGCCAATGCCTTTCTGACAACTGAGCAATATAAGAAAAACATGACAAAAACATAACATCATTTCCAGCCATTCCATCCTTGGGCCAGAGCCGGGAAATTATGAACCATAATTATTAACCCTTAGTAACCACAGAAATACTATCAATACTAATGTAGCACTAGTAATATTTCAGCTTTAACACTAAATGTTCCTGAAGGGCAGGGTTTGTGGTCATCTACTCAGTGAATTGTTGATAAAGTTGCTCGTTTCGTGCCTCGTCTGAACTTTTATGTCGTCAGTCAAAGACTGAATCTGCTGGACTGACCATGGTGTAGTATTATGGGCTGTCACCATGGAGATCAACGTACCAATATACAGTGGTACATCTACTTACGAAATTAATTTGTTCCACAAGTGTTTTCATACCATGATTTTTTTGTAAATAGTCACATTTTACATGTAAAAGGTCTGATTGGTTCCAAGGCCCCAGTACTGCCCCCTAACCCTTTAAAAATTACAAAAGAATACACATTTAGTGTGAAATATGCTTGAAATGTGTTTTTAGTTTTATAAACGGTATATTTTAGATGTAATGTATTGGTGTCAGTGGGTAAATGTGTCTTCACTGACTGAAAATGAAACCATTAAATGAACCAGACATGTGGGTCATTTTCATACCAGACATGTGGGTCATTTTCATACCATTGGGTTTGTTTTGTCACTTTGACCTTTGGTGGCGTTTGTTGACAGATGTTTGGTGGGTGTAGAACATTGATTTGATTGATTTGTAGACCGGTGACTTTGACAGCTTTTCATGATTTTTCCTGGGGTACACGGGGCGTGTCCGTCGTCAGGGCGGGCAATGGCACGATTCATGGACTTTTTTTGGGGTGGTTTTTTTCCACAGGTTTGGGGGGTTGGTGGGGTTTTGCCGTCATGTCTTTTGTTGGTGCTGGTAGAGTGATGGCTCCTCCTCCTTTTTTATCATCTCCTGTTTCACTTCTGTTAACGCAGTCGTTCTTTTCATTTGCACCAGGAATCACTTTCTTTGGGCTGGTGGAGGGTGGAGGGTGGTGGGTGCCTGCTGGGGTGGGGTTTCAGTGGATGGGCTCGAGGGGACTTGTGGGCCAGCGGTGGCTCTGTTCTTTATGCAGAACTCTGTGATGAATGAGGGTCAAAGGTCACCAAAAGCCTCATAGGTAGCTCCCTCATAGCCAATGGAATGATACGTAGAGTTCGTACATGACATATTTACATACATTATGTAGTTACGTACATTAATGTAGATATTTATGTCTCGAGGGTTTCAGTTTTGTATTCAAAGATGAAAAATTGAGGTAAAGGTTTTTGGTTGATT
>CM035797.1:2289360-2394360 GCA_020466265.1 Siphamia tubifer
GAGTGTATTTCAAGGCAGGTGAGTAAAGACTTTTGTCACATTAAAAAGGTAAGAGAAAAATTGAAGAATCACAATTTAATTCGAATTTGCATCGAAAACATTATAAAAGAACTGAATCGACATGAAAGCATATTGTCCCAGCCCTACGAGTTAATGTATTTTACTCCATTATTTTTTTTACTGCATATTAGTGCATTTTACAAAAAAATGTTTTGACTGTATTTTAGTGCAGGGGTCTCAAATGCGTTGGCACAAAATAAGGGCAAGATTAGACATTCTCTGAATACCAGTTAAATAAATTGTTAATTCTTTTATTATTAAATTTCTGTATTGTGTGTGTGTGTGTGTGTGTGTGTGTGTGTGTGTGTATTCCACAGATCAAACCAGTTTATTTTGTTAGTTTGTCTTCATTTTTGTTCCATTTCTTTTCCTAATATTTGTTCATTATATTTATGTAAAATGTTTCCGGTTTGTTTTGTTTAGTTTTTTTTCCCCAAACATTTCCCTCTGGTCTATAGAACATCAGCTGGTTGTGAATATATTACCATGTGAATGTATGTAAATGTTTCTTACTGCTTTGTTCCCTTGAGCTGCTGTCGTTTCCCTTGTGATCCTGAAAGGGAATCTGCAGGAAATAAACACAAAAAACCCCAGAAAATACAGGAAAATAAAAATGAAAAAATAGGAAATATAAGAAAATGCAGGAAATAAACAGAAAAAAAAACAGGAAATACAGGAAAATAAAAATGAAAAAATAGGAAATATAAGAAAATGCAGGAAATAAAATTATAATGAATTAAATAAATGGAACTTACAGGGAATACTTTGCAGGGTGTGAATATTCCCAATGGCTGTGGGTCATGTGTAGAATCACCTGCTCCACTGTTCTCACATTCCAACACTCATTTTCTCTTCCCTGGAGTCCCCCCCCCCCCCCTACACACACACACACACACGGGGGCAGGTTTCTCCCTCTGGGTTCATTAACGACTGTAGAAGTGACACTGAGGACAAACACTGACACACACACACACACAGAGTTTAATGATAACTGTGTAAAGGACAGGTGAGGAGGAGGAGGAGTCAGGAGGAGGAGTCAGGAGGAGGAGTCAGGAGGAGGAGTCAGGAGGAGTCAGAAGGAGGAGTCAGAAGGAGGAGTCAGAAGGAGGAGTCAGGAGGAGGAGTCAGGAGGAGTCAGGAGGAGTCAGGAGGAGTCAGAAGGAGGAGTCAGAGGTTCAGGACTCAGCTGGTGTTTGTAAAGTTTAACCCTTTAACTGTAGAGGAAATAAAAACTGACACTAATGAAATGTGACAACTGAGGAAGAGGAGGAGGAGGTGAAGAAGAGGAAGGGGCAGAGCATAGAGTCACAGACACACCCATAACATAATCAATAATAATAATCAATAATAATGATAAGTCAGTCACAGACAGAAATCCTGGCTCCTGTTTTTCACATATGTCCATTTCAATATTCGACCACGTATGACGTCACTCTGACGTTATGTGACGTCGCACAACGACCAAATGTCACATGTTAGATCTAATGTTAAATATGAAGCACAAGATATTGTCTGATTTAACTAAATATGTCAATAACCTGCTTTAAGGTAAAGGTCATACATTTACCAAATATACCATTGGTGCCACGTCATGTGACGTCTTTACGTGACGTCATGTGACGTCTTTACGTGACGTCATGTGACGTCTTTACGTGACGTCATGTGACGTCTTTACGTGACGTCATGTGACGTCTTTACGTGACGTCATGGAGCCTATGGGTGTTATCTCATCTGAGGTCAGAAGGTCAGATGAAGTGAATGGGGGGAAAAAACCCCACCTGATTCTATTTTGTCCGAGGCTACATTTATACGGGATGATGAAAACAGAAGACGCAAAAGTGTCGTCTCGTCTCTCAGTTTTTCATCCACATTTGGACGAGTGTATTCAGGATGAAATCTTTGTTTATACGAAGATGGAATAGTCGGTGAAATATGATTGGATGGTCCTGCCAGGGCACTAGGTGGTACTGTGATAGACCCGCCCACATGTCCTGTGATAGACCCGCCCACATGTCCTGTGATAGACCCACCCACATGTCCTGTGATAGACCTGCCCACATGTACTGTGATAGACCCGCCCACATGTACTGTGATAGACCCGCCCACATGTCCTGTGATAGACCTGCCCACATGTCCTGTGATAGACCTGCCCACATGTCCTGTGATAGACCAGCCCACATGTCCTGTGATAGACCCGCCCACATGTACTGTGATAGACCCGCCCACATGTACTGTGATAGACCCGCCCACATGTCCTGTGATAGATCCGCCCACATGTCCTGTAATAGACCCGCCCACATGTCCTGTGATAGACCCGCCCACATGTCCTGTGATAGACCCGCCCACATGTCCTGTGATAGACCCGCCCACATGTCCTGTGATAGACCCGCCCACATGTCCTGTGATAGACCCGCCCACATGTCCTGTGATAGACCCGCCCACATGTACTGTGATAGACCCGCCCACATGTACTGTGATAGACCCGCCCACATGTCCTGTGATAGACCCGCCCACATGTCCTGTGATAGACCCGCCCACATGTCCTGTGATAGATCCGCCCACATGTCCTGTAATAGACCCGCCCACATGTCCTGTGATAGACCCGCCCACATGTCCTGTGATAGACCCGCCCACATGTACTGTGATAGACCCGCCCACATGTCCTAATCTGGATGCTTCAGTAATAGGTAACTACAGGCCCATATCAAACACACCATTTTTGGGAAAAATCATTGAAAGAGTTGTTTTTCAGCAAATTCATGCCTTCTTGGTGCAAAACAGTCTTTATAGTGACTTTCAATCTGGATTCCGAGCACACCACAGCACTGAGACTGCACTGATCAAAGTGTTAAATGACATTCATCTGAATAATGATTCATCCAGAACCTCTGTCCTAGTACTATTGGACCTCAGTGCTGCATTTGATACAGTTGACCACGACATACTGCTTGACAGACTGGAAAAGTGGGTGGGGCTTACGGGCACTGTGTTAAACTGGTTCAAATCTTATTTACAAGATAGGAACTACTTCGTTTCAGTTGGCAATCATAGGTCAGTGAGTACAAAGATGTTGTGTGGGGTTCCCCAAGGGTCAATTTTGGGACCGCTTCTGTTCAACATCTATATGCTGCCCCTGGCTCAGATCATAGAGCATTTCAACATTTCTTACCACACATACGCAGATGACACACAACTTTATATTTCCGTGTCATCACTCGATTACAGTCCTTTACTGACACTGAGTAAATGCATTCATCAAATCACTGAGTGGATGTGCCAGAACTTCCTCCAGCTTAATGCGGACAAAACAGAAGTGATTGTTTTTGGCCCCAAAAAAGAAAGGTCAAAGGTCAGTGCACACCTTGAGTCCATGTCACTAAACCCCACAAACCAAGCCAGAAATCTGGGTGTAATTATTGACTCTGACCTGAAACTTAACAAACATTTAAAAGCCATTACCAAATCTGCCTATTACCATCTAAAGAACATTGCTAAAATCAAGGGTCTTCTGTCCAAACCAGACACAGAAAAACTCATTCATTCATTCATTTTCAGTAAATTAGATTATTGCAATGGTGTCTTCACTGGTCTAAACAAAAAATCAATCAGGCAGCTACAGCTGATCCAAAACGCTGCTGCCAGAGTCCTGACCAGTACCAGGAAACTGGACCACATCACACCCGTCCTCAAATCCTTACATTGGCTTCCTGTGGGTCAAAGGATAGAATTCAAAATCTTACTCCTGGTCTATAAAGCACTAAATGGCCTTGGACCCAAATACATCCTAGACCTACTGGTTCCTTATGAAGCATCCAGAGCCCTGAGGTCATCGGGAACAGGTTTACTGTGTGTTCCAAAGATAAGGACGAAACAAAGTGAGGCATCATTCAGTTACTCTGCTCCTCACCTGTGGAACAAACTACCTGGATACCTGAGGTCTGCTCAAACTGTCAGTTCATTTAAATCAGGCCTGAAAACATTATTGTTCACTGGAGCTTTTACTTAGATTATTATTTGCTTTAAAATGTTTTTATGTCTTGATTTTAATTGTCTTTTAATGCATCTTTATCATTTTAATTTTCTTCTGTTTCTGTTTTTGTGTAAAGCACCTTGAGTTGTCCTGTACATGAAATGTGCTATACAAATAAATTTGCCTTGCCTTGCCTTGCCTGTGATAGACCCGCCCACATGTCCTTTCCTGTTTTTGACATGTCTAATTGTCCACCTGTTTGTTCATCTATGGTATGTGTGTAATGTCTGTACAGTAACTGAAACCACACGCAACATGAACATGTGTGTTTGTTGCCATTTAGACAGAGACGTGACCCAGTGTGTCTTCAATACGTCCCACTGTGGAGAGCGTCTTCAGATTTGTGCATAATCACACCCCGACTGCGTCAGTTTTGTGTAAATGAAAGACAGACAAAATATGCCGTCGTATTTAACCACAATCGTCCTGTTGTAAACGACCCCTGAACCTGAGATATTACCACTTATGGGTTTTACCTGTTGACCTTTAGTGTGACCTTGACCTTTGACTTTCATTGCTCCAAATCTAATTGGTTCTTCTTTGACCCATTATCTATCATTCTTGAAAGTTTCATCAAAATCCGTTCAGAACTTTTTGCATAACCCTGCTGACAGACGGACAGACATATTTCACACCTCCTTGGTGGAGGTAAAAATAATAATCAATAATTATAATAATCAATCATATGTGTTTCCCTTCAGGAGTCGACACAGTCAATCACTTTCTTCTTCATCCTCTTCTTTCACACAAACTGCCTTCAGGTTGTCTATAAATATTATGAGGGTTTTTACTCATTATTTTTCAACTATTTTGTCTTCTGTCTTTTAATGAGGACATTAAATGATCCAAAAAAAAACATCCTTTAATTTTATCTGCGTCGATGACAGTTAATTACCGACTGTTAATTACCGACTGTTCTGTGTCAGACGTTCGTAGCTGCTCTACTTCCTTTTCTTCCAATAATATTAATTACAGTCTAATCATGTAGTGTTTAAAAAAAATGACACATTTCCTGTTCTGACATGAGCAGAGTCACTCCAGAGTTTACCGTCCACTCCACAGAGTTTACCGTCCACTCCACAGAGTTTACCGTCCACTCTAGAGAGTTTACCGTCCACTCTAGAGAGTTTACCGTCCACTCCACAGAGTTTACCGTCCACTCCGCAGAGTTTACCGTCCACTCCACAGAGTTTACCGTCCACTCCGCAGAGTTTACCGTCCACTCCGCAGAGTTTACCGTCCACTCCACAGAGTTTACCGTCCACTCCGCAGAGCTTACCGTCCACTCCACAGAGTTTACCGTCCACTCTGCTCACAGATGAAATGTTGAATTATTCATACGTTTGCAGTTTCTTCTTGTGTATGGATCGCTGCTGCTGCTGCTGAAAACAGAGCATAGAACTCATTTGTCTGCTCACCACAAAGATCCAACATCAGAAAAATTCCACCAGTTGTTGGTAATTGTTGCAAGTCCTGCCTCATTGAAGTTGTAAATTCACAGTGATTTCCAAAAATAAAAAAAGAGAAAAGGTAAAAGTGCACAATTGCTGTTAAAACACAAACAAATAAATGTATCAATGAATTAAAATAAAGTTAAAGGTCAGAGGTCAAATGGAACCCTTTAAATTCTCTCCACAGTTCAACAGCATTCCAGAGTTTAGGCTGTAGGTTCTCTACGCTCTGATTGGCTGTAGGTTCTCTGCGCTCTGATTGGCTGTAGGTTCTCTGTGCTCTGATTGGCTGTAGGTTCTCTGTGCTCTGATTGGCTGTAGGTTCTCTGTGCTCTGATTGGCTGTAGGTTCTCTGTGCTCTGATTGGCTGTAGGTTCCCTGTGCTCTGATTGGCTGTAGGTTCTCTGTGCTCTGATTGGCTGTAGGTTCTCTGTGCTCTGATTGGCTGTAGGTTCTCTGTGCTCTGATTGGCTGTAGGTTGGTTTCAGCTGTTGGAGAAAAAAAGACTTTCACTGAAAAACAAAAAAATGTTACAAATCACTGAATTAAAAATATTTTGAGATTTAAAAAATATTTTTTCTTTGTTTTTGGGTTTTTACTGTTTTATAATAATTTAACTGTATCTGTGTTTTCTCTTCTTCCTCCTCCTCTTCATCATTCTCGTGCTCATCTTCCTCCTCTTGGTCCTTTTCCTCCTCCTCCTCTTCCTTGTCCTGCTCCTTCATTATCCTCCTGCTCATCTTCCTCCTCCTCCTCCTCCTCCTCCTCCTGCAGGTATGCATTGTACAGAAGCGGGACACAGAGAAGATGTTTGCTATGAAGTACATGAACAAACATCAGTGCATAGAAAGAGACGAAGTCCGCAACGTTTTTAGAGAACTGGAGATTCTGCAGGAAATAGAACATGTGTTTTTAGTCAACCTGTGGTGAGTCTGTCTGTCTGTGTCTGTCCCTCTGTCTGTCTGTCCTGCTTGTCTGTCTCCCTGTCTGTCTGAAACAAAATGGTATCGTGGACAGACCTTCCATTGTTTTCCCAAAGATAAGACGCTTGGGCGTGAATGGATCAGAAACGTAAAGAGGATCCTGGTCCATATTTACTTCCACCAAAGAAGTATTACACTCAAGTCAGTTTGTCTGTCTGTCTGTCAGCGGGATTACACAAAAAGTTTGGAATGGATTTTGATGAAACTTTCAGGAATGATAATCGGTCAACAAAGAATCCATTAGATTTGTGCAATGAAGGTCAAAGGTCAAGGTCACACTAAAGGTCAACAGCTAAAACACATAACTGGTAATATCTCAGGGTTCAGGGGTCATTTACACCAGGACAATTGTGATTAAATACAAGAGAATATTTGATCAGAAGTGTCTTTCATTTACACCAGGGGTCTCAAACAAGCGGGCCGGGGGCCAAATGCGGCCCACCAAAGGTTCCAATGCGGCCCCTGGGATGGATTTGCAAAAATACCATCCCAGGGGTCTGTGGAACTCATTTTAGTTCAGGTTCCACATACAGACCAATACTATCTAGAGTCAAATTAAAATTTTATGTCTATTTTATTGTCTTCTCACATTGATGTGAAAATAATTTACATTATGCCCATAAATGACAACTTCAATTTACTGTCTTTGTTTTACTGCAAAAAATAGCATTAAATTAGTAAAATATTTATACTCCCAAAACTATCCTGTAACAAGAAAACGTGGAAAAACTTAAACAAATATGAACATCCTGAAATTTCTAAAGAAAATGAAGCAAAATGTTAACAATTAAGTGTCTTTGTAGTAGATCTGCTCCATAACGCATGAGAATAAACAATAAATTGAGGCATAATATTGTTAGAATTGCATGTATTCTTCTTGAGATATTCAATTTTTTTCAGGTTATTCACACCTTTCTTGGGTTTTTTTTGTTGTTTTTTTTTCAACTTTGTTGTTAATTGGGTTTGTTTGCACTAAAACAAAAACAAAAATTTTTAATTGTTGTTTTTTTCTAGGTTATTATGCTATTATTTTGCTGATCCGGCCCATTTGAGATCAAATTAGGCTGAATGTGGCCCCTAAAAGTAATGAGTTTGAGACCCCTGATTTACACGAAACCGACGTCGTCAGGGTGTGAATACGAACAAACCTTTAGACTCCTTCCAGAGTGGAACAGATTGAAGATGCGCTGGGTTGTGTCTCCGTCTAAACGGCAACAAATGCACATGTTCACATTGCGTCTTTACGTCACTTTTGTTTACGTCACATACACTTTTATGTTACATTTATACACTGAGCAGGTAAAGAAACAAACATGCGGGACAACCTGGATCCCACAAATATTCCAGCTGCACTAGCATTAGCATTAGCACTAGTATTAGCATTAGCATTAGCAGTTCTAGTAAATGTACAGCAGTGGTTTCAGTTATTGTACAGACATTACACACATAAATGAAGAGAGACGGGTGACAATTACATACGTCAAAAACAGAAAAGGACATGTGGGCGGGTCTATCACAGGACATGTGGGCGGGTCTATCACAGGACATGTGGGCGGGTCTATCACAGTCCCACCTAGCGGCCTGGCAGGACTATCCAATCGTATTTCTCCTACTGTTGCATCATTGTATAAACAAGGATTTCCTCCTGAATAGACTCGACTAAACGTGGATGAAAAACTGAAGACGAGACGACACTTTAGTGTCTTCTGTTTTAATCGTCTTCGTATAAATGTAGCCTCAGATGAGATAATCTGATGTTTTTTTCATTCCCATGGTCTCACCTTCAGACATCAGATGGGTCAACACCTATAACCCTAACCTTTGACCCCTAACCTTCAGACATCAGATGGGTCAACACCTATGTCTCTGTCACGTCATGTTTTGACGTCATATGACGTCAAGCTAATGGTTTATTTACAAACTTTTTGACCTTTGACCTTAAATCAGGGTTATTGACACATTTGATCAAATCCAACAATAAACTGTTTCATATTCGATATCAGATCAGAAATATGTAATGTGTGATACGCCATGTCACATGACGTCACAGTAACGTCATAAGTAATTGAATATTGAAATGGTCATATCACATAAACTGAACTCTGGATTTTTTTACAAAACATTTTTTCCATGTCCCCCCTCATCCTGGCGATACTGAAAATGATAAAAAACCACTTCAACAATGATTATTATGAAACAATGATAACCTTTTTTAATAGTGCTTTTGTGCAAACCAGCCACATTTTCAGGTATTATAATATAAATGAACACTTCAGAAACAACAATTTTAAATAATTTTAAAATAATAAACGGAACAAAAGACACACAAAACCGTTTCTCTGATTGGTGTATTTTTGGTTCTGTCGAACAAAGAACTCTTTTGGTTTCTCAGCATATTCTTTGTGTCTGCTTTGCAAGTATCTCGTAAGGTTGGCTGGCTTCATAGCCTCCATTGCAAGGCACTTCAGACACAGGATGCATTTTGGTCTCCCATCATTGTTCTCAATGAAGCCAAACTCAATATAACTATCAATGTACTTTCTCTTTTTAGGGTTAGGGCGTTTGTTTTTGTCATTGTCATTTTCATTGTCATTTCTTTTACCACTTCTTGAGGAACTTGGCGGACACAAAAATCGATCCATGTTCGCTGCAGGGTGGCTAAAAATAGCCTGTGACTCGCTCCGTCTCAATTTAGTCAAGCTGGCGTTAAACAGCGCTGTTACTTCCGCCTGCTCGCTACAAAATAAAACTTCTGCATTTCAAAATAAAACAGCAAAAAAACCAAAACCGTGAATAATTTCGCGTACCCCCTGGACATGCGCCACATCCCCCTAGGGGTCCGCGGACCCCAGTTTGAGAACCGTGGCTCTAAGGGACTCCTATTGATCCATAAAATAAAATCGCGTGCAAACACGGAACTGATGTAACGAAAATGAAATATCCTGTTTTTATTTAACATGGAAAATTCCATTTGAATAATGTTTTATCAGTTTTCTCAGCAACAAAGCATCATAGAATGTCCTGTTTTTTTAATGATCTTGAGTTTCATCAAAAATGAAAACTCAAGCCTTGGCGGACGTCTGCCATCTGTGACTGACAGGTTTACATTAAGATAAAGATAATTATGTCCACTGAAATTAGCTAACATTAGCTTACCTTAACTTACCAGACTAGCATCAATGATAAATAGAGCTAACAGCCATCGAATCAACGTAATGTCAACATGAAATAAGAAAATATGAATGTGTAATTACATAACACTACATTTCAACATTATTCTTTCAATTTTGTGGTTAGCGTGTCGATGGCTGTCGGTACTGATGCTATGCTAGCAGTGCCATTACCCTACTTAAACTTTATGTAGCCTTCACCCCACTTACTGTAGCCTTTCAGTAAGACAACCCTGGAATACTGCAGTCCTTACACATTCATTTTTCAACAATATCCATCGTTAATGATGGACAGATTGGTGGTCCAAAGTGTGGTCTGGGGTCCCAACTGCTGGCATGTTGACAACCCAAACGTTCACTGAGGCTAGTGATTTACAATGTATGGAACTGTGTACTTCTGTTTAACTTCTGTGTACTTCTGTTTAACTTCTGTATACTTCTGTTTAACTTCTGTGTACTTCTGTTTAACTTCCGTACCCCTCAACTGTAAAAATGGCCGCCAGGTGAATTAGGTGAATGGGGGGAAAAAAAGGTTGAGATGTTCTACATTTTGTCAATGAAGGACATTAGTTACAGAACAGGACTGAGTGTAGTACAGTATCTGCTGTACAGGGATAAGCTGTGTACTTTTAGTAGTGCTAACCCTGGTGGACTGTGTACTTTTTGCAGTACAGTGTGTAGTGTACAGTTAGTGTAGTATTTCCCTGCAGGCGTGTGTTTGTGTTCTACTTTTCCATGTGCTGCTTCTGCCTCCAGCTCTGATCACATGACCTTCACTGACTGTGTGTGTGTGTGTGTGTGTGTATTCCTATCTTCATGGGGACATTGACATTGACATTGTTTACAAAGTCACATCATCGGGACCTCTGACACTATGGGGACCAAATTTCAGGTCCCCACAAGGGTTAAATATGAATGTAGGGATGGGAATACAGGTAAAATAGATATGTGGTCCCATAAATACATGAATCTGTTTTTTTTTTTTCAATAAGGTCCCCATAAAGCATGAGGGAAACAGGTGTAAAGTGAAACGTATTTTTAATTTTTTTTTATTTGTGTTTTTTTAAAATATGATTATTTATTTATTTGTTTTTTATTTGTTATTTTTTAAAATGTATTTATTTTTATGTTTTTTAAAATTATTTTGTTTTTGTTTTTAATGATTCTTATTTTATATTGTTTAAATGATAATTTTTTATTTAATCATTCATTTTTATTGAATTTAAGTTTGTAATTTATTATTATTTAATAAAAAAAGATGTTTACATTCACAACCCAATGTCTACTTGATTACAAACTTAGTCCTCACTAGACATGTAAATGAGTGTGTGTGTTTGTCCTTGTATTCCTATCTTTATGCAGACATTGATATGTTCATGCAGTCACACCATGGGAACTTCTGACACTATGGGGACAAAAATGCAGGTCCCCACGGGGGTTAAATATGAATTAAGGTCCCCACTAGTAAAATAGAAATGATGTGGCTCCATAAATACATTAATTTGTTTTTTCAGGAAGTCCCCATAAGGAATGAGGGAAACGGGTATAAAGACAATTTTTAATAAATTACTTATTTGAAATGACTTTATCGATAATTTTTTAAATTTTGTATACATTTATTATTTTTTTATTACTATTTTATTTTTTCAATGATACACTTTTTATTTAATTTTCAAGATTGTTAAATGTTATTTTGTTAAAAAAGTAAAATACGAAGATGTGTTTACACTCATTACCCAATGGCTACTTCATTATAAAACATGGTCCTCATGAGACATGTAAACGACCGTGTGTGTGTGTTTGTTTAGACCTTACACCTGGATCTGCAGCTCAGGTCTCATTCCTGAAGCAGAATTCCTGCCCGTTGTCCTGGAAACGGAAGCAACCGTTAAAATGGGTCACATCCTCCTCCTTTATCTGTTTGACCCTGAAGGAACTGGAGGATGAGGACTGTACTTAAACTCAGTACTGTCGTCATGACGACCAGATACTGTGAAGTCAGTACCATCGTCATGACGACCAGATACTGTGAAGTCAGTACCATCGTCATGACGACCAGGTCATAAAACAAAATCGGTAGTATCCTGTACTGCGGCTGTGGTTCAGTTGGTAGAGTGGGTCGCCCAATGACCGAGAGGTTGGCGGTTCGTGTCCTGGCCGTCGATATGTCCCAGTGATGTCCAAGTCCAAAGACACTGAACCCTTAGTGTCCCAGTAGGACTGACAGAACCTTAGGAACCTACTGGTGTATGAGTGTGTGTGAATGGGTGAATGTGAGGCTAATGTAAAGAGCTTTGAACCATGAAGGTGGAACAACTATAGAAGTGAAGAACATTTACTGGAGCCAGTACCAGTAGAAGTACGTCCTAAAGTCTCATACTCCAGCTTTAATAAAAGTAAACGTAGTAGCTGAGAAGGTTTAGGAAACTTCCTGTTGTCAAAAAAGATGAAAAGATGAGAAGAACGAGAAATGGCAGCTTTGATGATTGCACTGGATCCCATCAGCTGGTTTAGGGTTAGGGTTACTTCTGTAGCGTTCCCAGGCTGTGTAGGAGTGGACGCTCCAGTGAATGGATTAACTGTGTGGAGGAAACATTCACTCTCATCTGCTGCACAAACCAAATCCACACAAATCCTTATAAGGATTTGGAACACATGACAAGATGCTGACTTTTCTTTTTCCATGTGCAGAGGTCACGTTCCCTCCCAGAGGTAGAGAGAAAAACAGCCTTTGGGTGGAAGAGGATGGCAAAAACTGCAGTAAAGCAATGAAAACTGCTGAAAACAGGTTTACTGCATCTGAAAACAGGTTTACTGCATCTGAAAACGGGTTTACTGCATCTGAAAACGGGTTTACTGCATCTGAAAACGGGTCTACGGCATCTGAAAACGGGTTTACTGCATCTGAAAACGGGTTTACTGCATCTGAAAACGGGTTTACTGCATCTGAAAACGGGTTTACTGCATCTGAAAACGGGTTTACTGCATCTGAAAACGGGTTTACTGCATCTGAAAACGGGTTTACTGCATCTGAAAACGGGTTTACTGCACCTGAAAACGGGTTTACTGCACCTGAAAACAGGTTTACTGCATCTGAAAACGGGTCTACGGCATCTGAAAACGGGTTTACTGCACCTGAAAACGGGTTTACTGCACCTGAAAACGGGTTTACTGCACCTGAAAACGGGTTTACTGCACCTGAAAACGGGTTTACTGCACCTGAAAACGGGTTTACGGCACCTGAAAACGGGTTTACGGCACCTGAAAACGGGTTTACGGCACCTGAAAACGGGTTTACGGCACCTGAAAACGGGTTTACGGCACCTGAAAACGGGTTTACGGCACCTGAAAACGGGTTTACGGCACCTGAAAACGGGTTTACTGCACCTGAAAACGGGTTTACTGCACCTGAAAACGGGTTTACGGCATCTGAAAACGGGTTTACGGCATCTGAAAACGGGTTTACGGCATCTGAAAACGGGTCTACGGCATCTGAAAACGGGTTTACGGCACCTGAAAACGGGTTTACGGCACCTGAAAACGGGTTTACGGCACCTGAAAACGGGTTTACGGCACCTGAAAACGGGTTTACGGCACCTGAAAACGGGTTTACGGCATCTGAAGAAAGTTTGCAATTTCTTCCACTTCCTCTCTTTCTTTTCTGTTTCTCCCTTTCTCTCCCTCCCCTCCTGTCTTTCTCTCTTTCCTCACATTCTTTTTTTTTCCCTCTTTCTCACCCCCCCTCCCCTCTCTCCCCCTCCCTTCTCTCCTTCTGGACTCATTACTCAGTGTGTCCTCATTATTTCACTCTCTTCCTTCTGTTCTTTTTTTTCACTCACTTCACTGATGCCACTGTTGCAGCTTCGTCCACAGGCACAGTTGGGGGGGTATCCCCCTTCCCCCTCATATTCAGATTGACCTCAACCCCCCCATCCCCCCACCCCCACTTATCGTGCTAAAAAAATTACCAAAAACTCCTTTACCTGCTATTTTAGTTTAAAACAAAAATCATCATCAAAAACAACAGATGAATGTTTTATCTGCAGAACACGCGTTACTATGGTTACGTTACTATGGTTACGTTACTATGGTTACGTTACTATGGTTACCACAAACTGCTGTGATTAGTTTATGGCATTTAAGGTGTTATTATGGGGTTTTTTTATCCCGTGATTTTGACTTTTTATCACATTTTGACTTTTTCTTGCATGATTTTAACTAAATATGTTTCCATGTTAAAGTTAAACATAGATGTGCTTCCCTCTGCCCCTCCCCTCTCAGGTACTCCTTCCAGGATGAGGAGGACATGTTCATGGTGGTGGACCTCCTGCTGGGAGGAGATCTGCGTTACCACCTACAGCAGAACGTCCAGTTCACTGAAGACGCCGTCAAACTTTACCTGTGTGAGATGACGCTGGCGCTGGACTACCTACAGACTCAGCGCATCATCCACAGGTATGTACGCTGCTGAGCCTGTGCACCATCCACAGGTATGTACGCTGCCGAGCCTGTGCACCATCCACAGGTATGTACGCTGCCGAGCCTGTGCACCATCCACAGGTATGTACGCTGCCGAGCCTGTGCACCATCCACAGGTATGTACGCTGCCGAGCCTGTGCACCATCCACAGGTATGTACACTGCCGAGCCTGTGCACCATCCACTGGTATGTACGCTGCCGAGCCTGTGCACCATCCACTGGTACCTACCAGTGATGCGCTGGTCAATATATGAATGAGCCGCAACCGACTGCTTTTTTAACTAACCCACCCACAGCTGAGACTGCAAGAAATATATTTTGAAAAGGACAGACCCGGCCCACTTCTCGACCCGCATTTTTAAAAAGTAGTCAATGGTCTTCATGAACATCACATGAACTTTGACCTTATTCACATACCTGCATTTACTTCCGTGTTAAAATCTCATGTCATCTAAACCAGGGGTCCACAACCTGTAACACCCAAAGACACATTTGAACCTGGTTTCCATGGAAACAAAAACACTGGGAGCCGCTCATCATCTTTAAAAATCTCAGCCAATGTGTCCGAACCTGAGTGTTTTTATTTGGATGTTTCCGGAGCTTCCACTCTCCCAACTTTATTTCCTCTCTTACTCTGTCCATACTGTAGGAAACTGACCACGATGACACCTTCACTAACATTCACTTATTAAAGTTTATTTACCAGGTTATTCTAATGTTTATCTAAAACAAACGACCACAAGGTCATACAAATATCTTTCAGTCATCCACAACTGCGGGTGACCGTGGGCCTCCGCTCCCTTCGGGTCAGCCCACAGGGCACCGGTACCTTCGTATGGTGTTTAATTTGTTTTAATAAGTTCAAGATAGATTTTTAAAAGTGAAAGAAAAAATATCAATTTGCTCGCTCGTCATCTGAACCCACTTCATCCTGACTAGGGTCACGGGGGTCACTGGGGGCCTAATCCAGCTACAAATATCAATTCGAAATACCAAATAAAAAAAATTAAAGTAGTTCAAATGAAAAAATACTGACTTCAGTCTTTTCCTTTTCACTCCCTGACTTTTTGATTGTTGTTTTAACACAAACTTGGCTGGTGGGGGCGGGACTTCCTGTAGTGGATTACTGTTTGTTTATTTATGTTTGACGGACAGCTGAGTAATTGTACCCAATCAGAAGCAGAGTAACTGCTGTGGTTAGAGACGCTTCATATGCTGACTGAGCTTCTTTCAAACACTAATAAACTCATTTTTTTAAGTTAAGACATTGAAAAAAATTACTTAAATATTTAGTAAAATGAACTAGAATGACCAAAATAAATTGGTAACATGAACAAAAATCTAAATTTTTCTGTAAAATGAACAAAAATGCTAATGTGTTCCCATTGTCACTGCTAACAGCTGTGTACCTACACATAGCAGCTGCTAACACTGACCAACAACTGATGAAAGTAGTTTTCTAGACACTTTAGCCACAGCTTTCCTTGTCCTCCATTAATTGTATTTTTATTTGTTTATTTTTAACTCATGGTGTTCTTCATCCTGCTTTATTTACTTTTTTACCCTTCACTGTTCTTTGCCCTCTTTTATTTTATTCTATTTATTTTTTACTTTATGTTTTTATTTTTATTCCATCTGTAATCTAATCCATGGGAATCCACCGCCACTGTCTGTGACTGGACCCTTTAGGTTTTTTGACAGGGGAATACTATAGAATTACTGAGGGAAGAAGGCTCCCTGGTCTCCTAGCAACAGTCAGCTGTCACCATGCCCAAGGAGGTAAAATTAGTCGTGTGAGAACAACGGATGCACAAGTGCACAGTCCTTCCTCCGTTCTGCTGCTGCACTTTCTTTTGTTTTCATCCTAGGGTTTTTTTTGTTTGTTGTTTTTACAGGTGGAAATCGTCCATTCATTTACAGACAAAAATACGTACGACTTCTGTTATATATGCGAAAAAGCATGTAACTGTGTAACTACGTACACACATCTGCCTACGATGTATGAGCAGCGAAAGATTTAAAAGTATTAAATAAGTACATTTACAAGGGATGTCCCCATACAGTCATGATCAAATAATTTAATAGGGATGTCCCCATACAGTCATGAGTAAATACTTTAATAGGGATATCTCCATATAATCATGACCAAATAGTACATTTAGAAGGGATGTCCCCATATGATTATGATCAAATAAGTACATTTAATAGGTGTATATGTCCCCATATAGTTATGACCAAATAATTCAATAGGGATGTTGCCATACAGTGAAATATTAAATGTTCTTCACTTCTATAGTTGTTCCACCTTCATGGTTCTAAGCTCTTTACATTAGCCTCACATTCACCCATTCACACACACTCATACACCAGTAGGTTTATAAGGTTCTGTCAGTCCTACTGGGACACTAAGGGTTCAGTGCCTTTGTCCAATGTGGACAGCCAGAGCCGGGACGCGATCCACCAACCTCTCAGCCATTGGGCGACCCAGGGATAGCCCCATACAGTCATGACTAAATAATACATTTAATAGGGATGTCCCCATACAGTCATGATCAAAGAAATACGTTTAGAAGGGATGTCCTGATCTGATCATGTGATCAAATAAATACTGTTGATGAAAAAGCATCAGCTGTAGATTTTCTGTCATTTTTCCTTGTTTTCATTTGTATTAATTTATTTTGGACCTGAAAGTAATTTTTTGTCTTTTTTTTCCCTTCAGAGACGTCAAACCAGACAATATCCTGTTGGACGAACAAGGTAAATATGTCCAGGGTTAAAGGGTTAGGGTTTTTTCCCTCAGGTCATATTTTGTCTGTTTTTTTTCCCTCAGGTCATATTTTGTCTGTTTTTTTTCCCTCAGGTCATATTTTGTTTGTTTTTTTTCCCTCAGGTCATATTTTGTCTGTTTTTTTTTCCCTCAGGTCATATTTTGTCTGTTTTTTTTCCCCTCAGGTCATATTTTGTCTGTTTTTTTCCCTCAGGTCATATTTTGTCTGTTTTTTTCCCTCAGGTCATATTTTGTCTGTTTTTTTCCCTCAGGTCATATTTTGTCTGTTTTTTTCCCTCAGGTCATATTTTGTCTGTTTTTTTCCCTCAGGTCATATTTTGTCTGTTTTTTTCCCTCAGGTCATATTTTGTCTGTTTTTTTCCCTCAGGTCATATTTTGTCTGTTTTTTTCCCTCAGGTCATATTTTGTCTGTTTTTTTCCCTCAGGTCATATTTTGTCTGTTTTTTTTCCCTCAGGTCATATTTTGTCTGTTTTTTTTCCCTCAGGTCATATTTTGTCTGTTTTTTTCCCTCAGGTCATATTTTGTCTGTTTTTTTTCCCTCAGGTCATATTTTGTCTGTTTTTTTTCCCTCAGGTCATATTTTGTCTGTTTTTTTTCCCTCAGGTCATATTTTGTCTGTTTTTTTTCCCTCAGGTCATATTTTGTCTGTTTTTTTCCCTCAGGTCATATTTTGTCTGTTTTTTTCCCTCAGGTCATATTTTGTCTGTTTTTTTCCCTCAGGTCATATTTTGTCTGTTTTTTTTCCCTCAGGTCATATTTTGTCTGTTTTTTTCCCTCAGGTCATATTTTGTCTGTTTTTTTTCCCTCAGGTCATATTTTGTCTGTTTTTTTCCCTCAGGCCATATTTTGTCTGTTTTTTTCCCTCAGGTCATATTTTGTCTGTTTTTTTTCCCTCAGGTCATATTTTGTCTGTTTTTTCCCCTCAGGTCATATTTTGTCTGTTTTTTTCCCTCAGGTCATATTTTGTCTGTTTTTTTCCCTCAGGTCATATTTTGTCTGTTTTTTTTCCCTCAGGTCATATTTTGTCTGTTTTTTTCCCTCAGGTCATATTTTGTCTGTTTTTTTCCCTCAGGTCATATTTTGTCTGTTTTTTTCCCTCAGGTCATATTTTGTCTGTTTTTTTCCCTCAGGTCATATTTTGTCTGTTTTTTTTCCCTCAGGTCATATTTTGTCTGTTTTTTTTCCCTCAGGTCATATTTTGTCTGTTTTTTTCCCTCAGGTCATATTTTGTCTGTTTTTTTTCCCTCAGGTCATATTTTGTCTGTTTTTTTCCCTCAGGTCATATTTTGTCTGTTTTTTTTCCCTCAGGTCATATTTTGTCTGTTTTTTTCCCTCAGGTCATATTTTGTCTGTTTTTTCCCTCAGGTCATATTTTGTCTGTTTTTTCCCTCAGGTCATATTTTGTCTGTTTTTTTCCCTCAGGTCATATTTTGTCTGTTTTTTCCCCTCAGGTCATATTTTGTCTTTTTTTTCCCTCAGGTCATATTTTGTCTGTTTTTTCCCTCAGGTCATATTTTGTCTGTTTTTTCCCTCAGGTCACGCTCATCTGACAGATTTCAACATTGCTACTATAATAAAAGATGGTGAAAGAGCCACAGCTTTAGCAGGAACCAAACCTTACATGGGTAAATACACACACACCTGACACTCACTACACACAAACTACACTAACTCATGTGTTTTATTTATATAAACAGTGGTACCTCTACTTATCAAAGACCCAGCTAATGATTAATCCAAGTAACAAAAAAACACAAAATTTTTTGTCTCCGAATACCAAATAAAATTCTATTTTCAAAACCAAACCAAAACCCCCGAGACATAAATACTAAGTACTAGGACATTAACAGACACGTCGAGTCCCATAGCACAAGTCGACTTAAATTTGGAGGAGTCAACAAGTTGCATGTTATTTTTTGTGTGACAAACCCCCCCCCCTCTCTCTCTTGGTGCAAAAACACAGACAGACTAAAACCAGACGTGGCTGCTGCAGGTAAGACAGTGGTGGTGGGCTAACAAAACAAAAGAGATTGACAGACACACATGCAATGTGTGTCTGTCACTGTCTTTTACTTCATCTTAGATGACCAAAAAATGGCACGGCTATCTGAAGAGGCATTCACTAGCTAACCTGATATGAGCAGAAGCGCAGACAACGCACTCCTTTTTTCCAAACATGATGTGGACAGTGTGGTGTTGGTCTTGGCCACTGTCTTAAACTTTTTGCACTTAATATAAAAAGTGAGGACATGTGACAGACGTGTGGGCAGTCCACTTTTAGAGCCGTGGGTCCAGACAAAATCCGGACATATGTTCACCTACTGTGTATGTACTTCAGGTTTTTTTCAAGTCGACTTATCCGTCACTACAGTCGAAGTTGAGTCGACGTGTCGTGATGAAGTGATTATTATTACAACATAGACACACTGCTAAAACCCACCCCCCAAAAAACACGGACATGCGTCTGTTCAGCAATGAGCAACTTGTATTAAAGTTCACTGACAACGTCCATTGACAAGACACAAACATCATAATTTTAACCCCAACAAAACAAAGGCTAACGTTAGCAAAGAGTTTTCTGTTAAATTTAACTGAACAACATCAGTAGGTGAACATATGTCCAGATTTGGACTCATGGCTCTAAAACTGGACTGTCCAGATGTCTGTCACACAAGGTGACTTGTGCTACGGGAGTCAACATTTTAGTTAATGCCCTAGTATGTACTGTACGTATCATTCCATTGGCTATGAGGGAGCTACCCATGATGCTTTGACCCTCATTCATCGATGCGTACCTGTGTCGGCCCAGCATCAGAAGCCACATGTAAAGGACAGAACCACCGCTGCCTCGTCAGTCCCTCTGTGTCCACTAAAACCCCCCCACAGTACGTATTCATTCAAAACATGTCCACGAGTCGTGCCATCACCCCGACCATGTATATGCCTTGTGCACCCCAGGAAGACCTCGAAAACTCATCAAAGTCAATGGCACCCACCAAACATCTGTCAACAAACACCACTGAAGATGAAAGTGACAAAACAAACCCACATGTCTGGTTCATTTGAATGGTTTAATGTTCAGTCAGTTTATAAAACTGAAAACTAAAATAGTAAATTTGTATCACTTTTAAAGGGTTCAGGAGGTAGTATTTGGGGCCTTGGAATCAATCAGACCTTTTTCATGTAAAATGCGACTATTTACAAAAAATTCACAAGAGGAACAGGGTAGCGAACCGCCTCACCCTGGCTCCCACCGGCTCGACCACTGGTACCCCCCCCTCCGAATGTGGCCCCTCCGGAGATGGGTCTCATGCACTCAGTTTTTGCACTCAGAGAAAACCGAACCCCGGTCCAGGGTGCACCAGCGTAACCGTCAGATAAAATGGGTGAAAAACTGTTCATTCTTGAACAGATGAACACCAGGTGTACCGGAACATTCTTACTCCTACTGCGTCAAAATCCAACACGCTAAGACGCTCTGCCCAAACATCAGTGGCTGATGCACGAGGTATCCCTCAGCGTCTAATTGAGACGCAGTGGGTTTTTAACCCGTCCACTACAATATGTGACGCTCAAAGCCTGAACCCTCAAGACGAGCAAAAAGGGTTTTAAACTGGACCCTCTCGTTTTACTGTAGACGGGTTAAAACTGAGTCTGAGGTAGAAGCTGACGGACACCTGTGTGTTAGGACTGGGACTGAGACCCAGATGACCCCCGACAGAGAAACAGACCCAGATGACCCCCTGACAGAGAAACAGACCCAGATGACCCCCTGACAGAGAAACAGACCCAGATGACCCCCGACAGAGAAACAGACCCAGATGACCCCCTGACAGAGAAACAGACCCAGATGACCCCCTGACAGAGAAACAGACCCAGATGACCCCCGACAGAGAAACAGACCCAGATGACCCCCGGACAGAGTAACAGACCCAGATGACCCCCGACAGAGAAACAGACCCAGATGACCCCCGACAGAGAAACAGACCCAGATGACCCCCTGACAGAGAAACAGACCCAGATGACCCCCGACAGAGAAACAGACCCAGATGACCCCCTGACGGAGAAACAGACCCAGATGACCCCCGACAGAGAAACAGACCCAGATGACCCCCCGACAGAGAAACAGACCCAGATGACCCCCTGACAGAGAAACGGACCCAGATGACCCCCGACAGAGAAACGGACCCAGATGACCCCCGACAGAGAAACGGACCCAGATGACCCACGACAGAGAAACGGACCCAGATGACCCCCCGACGGAGAAACGGACCCAGATGACCCCCCTGACGGAGAAACGGACCCAGATGACCCCCCGACGGAGAAACGGACCCAGATGACCCCCGACAGAGAAACAGACCCAGATGACCCCCTGACAGAGAAACAGACCCAGATGACCCCCGACAGAGAAACAGACCCAGATGACCCCCTGACAGAGAAACAGACCCAGATGACCCCCGACAGAGAAACAGACCCAGATGACCCCCGACAGAGAAACAGACCCAGATGACCCCCGACAGAGAAACAGACCCAGATGACCCCCTGACAGAGAAACAGACCCAGATGACCCCCGACAGAGAAACGGACCCAGATGACCCCCGACAGATAAACGGACCCAGATGACCCCCGACAGAGAAACGGACCCAGATGACCCACGACAGAGAAACGGACCCAGATGACCCCCCTGACGGAGAAACGGACCCAGATGACCCCCCGACAGAGAAACGGACCCAGATGACCCCCTGACGGAGAAACGGACCCAGATGACCCCCCGACGGAGAAACAGACCCAGATGACCCCCTGACAGAGAAACAGACCCAGATGACCCCCTGACAGAGAAACAGACCCAGATGACCGCCTGACAGAGAAACTGAAAAGGTCACATTAACTGAACCATCAGATAAAACTGTTGATTATAAATGTTCATTGTGTAATATATATACATATATATATATATATGTATATATATATATGTATATATATGTGTGTTTGTGTTTCAGCTCCAGAGATCTTCCAGTCATGTCTCAGTGGAAACAGTGGTTATTCATTCTCAGTTGACTGGTGGTCACTGGGTATAACTGTCTATGAAGTTCTACGAGGATGGGTGAGAAAATACCGCACCTCCTCCTCCTCCTCCTTCACCTCTTCCTCTTCCTCATAAACATCTGTATTTTTCTTTTTTCCAGAGACCATATGAAATCCACTCCTCTAACTCAGTAGAATCTTTGCTTCAGTTGTTCAGCACCGTCAGTGTTCAGTACAGCTCCACCTGGAACAAACACCTGGTGTCATTAATGAGGAAGGTATGTTTGATTTACCCACCGAATGAGGAAGGTATGTTTGATTTACCCACCGAATGAGGAAGGTATGTTTGATTTACCCACCGAATGAGGAAGGTATGTTTGATTTACCCACCGAATGAGGAAGGTATGTTTGGTTTACACACCGAATGAGGAAGGTATGTTTGATTTACCCACCGAATGAGGAAGGAATGTTTGATTTACCCACCGAATGAGGAAGGTATGTTTGATTTACACACTGAATGAGGAAAATATGTTTGATGTAGCCCACACACTGCCCCTATCATTATCAGATGTCGACCATAAACTGCCAAAGTGGGTTAGGGTTTTTAGTTTAGGGTAAGGGTTTGGGTGAAGCTCTTCTACCGATAGGAAAGAAAATATATGTTTGGCACAGAGCCAGTGCAGCATTAGTGTGAGTATTACATTAGTGTAACTATTACATTAGTGTGTGCACGTGCACGTGCACGTGCTGGGTGTCTCCAGAGTGAGCAGCATTCTGGTGGAAGCAGCGGCCTCTTCCGCTCTGCTGCTGATCGATTAGTGTGTCTGGACTCCAGTGACTGAGCTGATATCTGCAGGAGAAAAGAGGAAAAACTAAATGTAAACAGAGAAAAAGCTACTGAGCAGCGTGTGTTCGTACGTCCAGTGCAGAATTATTAAGTCAAGTCATGTTGAGGAATTAATCGTCTTCAACCAATGAGATTCAAAGCTGAACGGCGCCTCCTGTTGGCTGATTGGACCACAGATATTTGGACTAAAAATCTAAAAAAACTGAGTGAAAATCAACTTTTCCTGTGAACGCCCACATGGGTTACATCTGTTACTAGTTATTGATACATATTAATGTATTGATCAAATGAATGGATTATTGATTGGCTGGAAGATATCCTTTTTTCAGTCTGATTGTTCGAGGATGGAGCAGAAGTGTTTTATTATGGGATGTTTATGTGCACAACAGCTGACACACACACACACAGTATTAAGTCCTGTCTTTATGGGGACATTGATATGTTTACACAATCACACCATGGGGACCTCTGACAAGTCCCCATAAAGCAAGGTTATATTATATTATTATAAATATTATAAATATATTCTTTACATTTTTTCTGATTATTTTTATTGTATTTTTTAAATTAATTTTTTTAAACATTCTTTTTATATTTCAACTCAGATTAGACATTACATTACATTTGGAACACACATGTTTTGACCATAATTGCAAAAACAAGTACCAGACCCCTCCAATAAAATAATGAAAGAAGAATTATCAATGTATCCATATCAATTTTTTAAATTAATTTTTATTTAATTTGTTTTATTTAATTACATTTGTGATTAATTATTTTATTTCATAAAAAAAAAAAAAAAAAAGATTTGTTTACACTCATTACCCAATGTCTACTTGATTACACACTTGGTCCTCATTAGACATGTAAACGTGTGTGTGTGTGTGTGCGTGTGTGTGCGCACGCGTCTGTCCATCCGTCCAGCTGCTGACAGTGAACCCTGAACACCGGTTCTCCAGTTTGTCGGACATGCAGACGTCTCCGTACCTGACGGACGTGAACTGGGACGATGTGTTCCAGAAGAAGATGGAGGCAGGATTTGTTCCAAATGTTCGTGAGAAAATCTGAAGATCTGTGTACACACACACACACACACACACACACACACACACACATACACATACACACATACACACACACATACACACACACAGACACACACATACACACATACACACAGACACAGACACACACAGACACAGACACAGACACACACACAGACACACACACAGACACACACACAGACACACACACACACACACACACACACATACACACACACACACACATACACACATACAGACACACACAGACACAGACACACACACAGACACACACACACACACATACACACACACACACAGACACACACACACACACACACACACATACACACAGACACAGACACACACACACACACACCCAGTGTTGGCCCAGTGTTGGCCCAGTGTTGGCCTAGTGTTGGCCCAGTGTTGGCCTAGTGTTGGCCCAGTGTTGGCCTAGTGTTGGCCCAGTGTTGGCCTAGTGTTGGCCCAGTGTTGGCCTAGGGCACCACGTTGACCAGAACCGACCCTGTTAATATATACTCATTTCCACAGACACTTATCCCAGTGTTTCCAATAGTGAGGTGTTCGAGTGTCACTGTATAAATGTTTAGTCACAACATTCCAGTTGTTGGAGTCGTTTCTTTCAGTGTATTAACTCAGTACTTACACCAGCTCACTCACACTCTTCCATCTGGGTCTTTTCAGGAGTATCCTCCTCAGTGCATCATTGTAGGACACCTGTGTCTTTGTTATAGTTTAACAATAAATGTCCAGTGTCCAATGGGGAAGAATACACTTTAAAGACAGTCAGCTTCACATTGACAGAGTAGTTAGCACATTTTCTGCCCAATATTTATGTTCACATACAACATACTGTACGACACTGGCCATAAATATCCTCATTATCTGGAAGTTGGTCTGTGATAGATCACATGTCCCAGATATTTCACTTCCCTACAGATGTTAAAGGACTCATTCTATGGTTATTTATTAATATTAACTTTATTAAAGGACTCATTCTATGCTTATTTATTAATATTAACTTTATTAAAGGACTCATTCTATGCTTATTTATTAATATTGTTGTTCTTCATTGTTATTGAATTCATTGTGTGTTGGTTCTATTTATAAAAACATTCAGATTGTTTTGTTTCCAGTTGTTTTTTCACGGTAGAAAAATGACTGGAGGTGGAACAACACAGTTTACTTCTACTTCCTCATACATGTCCATGACGCGCTGATGAGGCGTCTGTGATTGGCTCAGAATGTGTGAAGGAACACTCCCCCCTCCCCTCTGGCTCTGTGTGTGTTTACCATCCCAGAGTAACATCCACGTCACTTGTTTTGAAAACGTGCAGTAAAAAAACAGTCTTTATTTCCACAGAGACACATGAACCAGTTTGATCCAACAGTTTTTTTCCAGTTTGTGCAGCAGCTACTGTGGCGCCATTTTGTCCTGTAGATGCTAATGCTAATGTTGCTGTGATGGAGGACGGGTTTAACCCCAGGTGGGTGATGCTAAAGTCCCTCTGATGTCACATGGACCGTCTTTTTCTGGGTCCCTGGTTCCTGTTGTTGTTTAGTGTGAATGCAGTATGCAGCCAGTGGAGGTGATGAACCACTGTTAAAGGAGCATGTGTTGGTAACGCTGGGTGAGCCATCACCATGGTAACACTGGGTGAGCCATCACCATGGTAACGCTGGGTGAACCATCAGATTCCAAAAGGACAAAAGTGGTTTTCAGTAGAATGACACCTTCAATAACTTTTTTTGAGAGTTTAAAGTCAGAGAAGTTCATCTGTTTATCTTCCATGGTTCTGCATATCATGATCATACTCTTAAGCTCATTGTATTTTATATCTTGTTGCTTCACATATATTCAGCAAATACTAAGGAGTTGCTGCAGACATGTATAAACTCTTTACAAAACTATGTGTGTTTTACAGAAGGGTCGTCTTCACTGTGATCCGACCTTTGAACTGGAGGAAATGATCTTAGAGTCACGACCACTTCATAAGAAAAAGAAAAGGTTAGCGAAGAACCGATCCAGAGACAACAGCAAGGATTCACAATCTGTGAGTGACACACACACACACACACACACACACACACACACACACACACACCCTAGTGTAACACTTTTACTCAAAGGTGAAATAATGGTGTTAGTTTAATGGTAAGGCTTAGTTTAGTGATGGATGTGACTATGTGACTTCACAGAAAAAAACATGGTTCGGAATACAGGAGCGTGGAGCAAATGAAAAGCAGGAGACATTGAATATAGGTTAAAGAAAAGTGTATTAAATGATGCAAATAAGGCACAATGGTACACAAACAAAATAAAGCACAAAGGTACACAAACACAACAGTTCAAAGGGAAAACAATTAGGAAAAAAACCCTTGTAATGTTGATTAAACAACAAAATAAATAATAATATTACTGAGTGTTCATCAATGATGACTTGGGTAATTCACAGTTCAGTTTCTGTTATTCTTTCACAGTTCAGTTTTTTGTTTTTTTTTTATAGTCCTTTTGGGAAAAGGCTCAAATGTTCTAGGAAGGGAGGGAAAAAAAAAAAAGTCCAACGCAAAATGTCCGGAGGCACCCGGATAATTCATAAGGTCCTACCGGTAAAGGCTCGCCACCTCTTACAGAGGAATCAAAAGTTGATGAGGGGGGAAAAAATCTGACCTAAAAAACAAGGTCACACAACAAAAAGAACCATCAGTATCATTTCCTTCATATAGTTACATAATACTTGTATGCACTATAAATGTATACATAATAAATACATTTCAGTTGCGCAATAATAATAAAATAATTGAAATATTTATCTCTGTCTAATGATGCGTGTTCATCACATTGCACTATTTAACAACACTCTTTATAAACAAAAGGAGTAGCCAGAAAAAACAGCCAAACAAACTTTTATACTTCTACTTTAAAATGTGAAGCATTTTAGACTCCAATTATACCGGCATATAATTGCCATCTATTTAATTCGCTAACCCGGAAGTAGCGTTGACTGCAAATCTATGGGTTTCAGCGATGATCATGCTACTTCTGCCAATGTCGGACTGCCGTCAATACAGTTGGGCAACTCACCGTCGATTGTGAGGGTTTTATTTTGAAGCTTTTTCCAGAGTTTCCTGTTTGACTTGTTCGCTCATTTGCCGTGAGACAGAGTCCATAGCCGGAAAAAGTGACAGGAAGTGTCCTTGGTGGCATCCCTTTTTTATTATAGCTCCTCCTTGTGGCTAAACCAATCAGGTGCGATAGGAGGCACAGGGATGATTGGGGGTGTGGGAAGCTAATTATCTAATTATGGAACATGGGTTACACTGGCATAGAGAGAGCACATTTTTAAAAAAGCTACATACAAGTAACATGAGGCGTTCATATGCAACTGGTGCACAAAAAAGAAAAAAAGATGCTATGCTAATGAAAAAGTCGTTGTCCAAGGTCATTGACTTTTTTTAATGTGGGTGACAAACAACTAGAGAGTTCACCCCCTTTACCCGAAAACAGTGAAACAGATGGAGTGTTCAGTCTGGATCACCGTCAGTTCTAGAACATGGATAAATAATCTATGTTAATCAGACTATATCGGCAATTTAATGTAATGTAAATAATCAGTCAGTTCTACATTATCATCGACATGACATGAATATAGAACAATAAAGTGTCAAACTGACCCCTGTGGGGGTTTACTGTATGCTAACATAGTCTGTTAGCTTGATATGATCACTACTGTGTCTGCAGGACACGTCTGTGCCACTGCTCTACAGTTCATTACTTCAATAGAGGAATGATGTGTTTATACAATTAAAGTTAACATAATTCACTCTATTCTCAAGTGATTTTGGCAGTTGGTTGGTAACAAACATCAGACAAGATAGATAGATAGATAGAAAAAACAAACAGAAAATGTTCAGATATGCTCAGGTTTTTATTGACTTTGCATTTACAGCTTTACATTGCATTTAAGTACAATTATTATTTTTGTATGATTGTACTACTACTGTATTCCTCGTGTTGCTATTCATATAATTATCATTATACTCTTATAATAATATAATATTACTCCTACTACTACTATTATTACTACTTCTATTACTATTATTGTTACTGTTACTATTATTAGTGCTATTTTACTACTATTATTATTATTATTATTATGAATCTTTTTCATTCATTATTATTATTATTACTGTTATTATTACTACTACTATTACAATTATATGACTATCATCATCATTAGTATTATTATTGTTGTAGCCAAATAACTGAAATATTCAAGGAACAAGAACATAAACAATCATCTTTGATGAAGCTCGTTTGCTGTTTAAATAACTCTGTTGGAGTAATGCATTTTACAGTCCTAATGCTCTGTCATTTCCTGGAAATTACCTCCTTGTTTTTCAGGTATTTAAAAAAATGTAGCCCAGGGCCTCAGATGGTGTTTAAGCGCCCCTGCTCATAAGAACCAAGTACGTAATCAATTAGACCTCGGGTGTTGAGTGTAAACACTTTTATTTTAATAAATTAAAATAATAATGAGAAAACAATTTTAAATTGAATTAAAAAAAATAATACAATTTAAATAATAATACTTTTTTATAATAAAGTAAATAATTTAAAAATGAATACTTTTTAAACTGAACACATCTTTTCTACATAAAATAAAATTTAAAAAATACTAATAATAAAAATAAAATTAAATCAAACAAGATAATGAAAATTGAAACATTTATTTAAATAAAAAAATTTAAATAAAATTATAAATAAATACATGAAAAATAAATACATTTTTAACCTAAACCTATCTTCAAACTTTTGAAAAATACATGTTTCACTTTACACCTGTTTCCCTTAATGAGAACTTCCAGAAAAAAACTAATTAATGTATTCATAGGGCCAGATCATTTCTCTTTTACTAGTGGGGACCTTTATTTATATTTAACCCACTTGGGGACCTGAATTTGGTCCTCATAGTGTCAGAGGTCCCCATGTTGTGAGTGTGTAAACATATCCCACACACACACGCAGCGCTTCACGTTCTCATGGTCAAATGTCAGTTTGTTTGTCACAGATGTTTGTAATTTATGCCAAATTTTGCAGCGTGGGGACTCTACATTACATGTGTTATGTTATTCACTGTCATGATGCAGGGCTCACTCTCACTCGCTGGGATTTCGACGTCGGACATCAAATGTCTCACAGATTCCTCCACCTCCTCACACACTCGACTGAGTGTGTGTAGAGCAGATGTAGAATGGACCAATCGGAGTAGAGCAGATGTAGAATGGACCAATCGGAGTAGAGCAGATGTAGAATGGACCAATCAGAGTAGAGCAGATGTAGAATGGACCAATCAGAGTAGAGCAGATGTAGAATGGACCAATCGGAGTAGAGCAGATGTAGAATGGACCAATCGGAGTAGAGCAGATGTAGAATGGACCAATCAGAGTAGAGCAGATGTAGAATGGACCAATCGGAGTAGAGCAGATGTAGAATGGACCAATCGGAGTAGAGCAGATGTAGAATGGACCAATCAGAGTAGAGCAGATGTAGAATGGACCAATCGGAGTAGAGCAGATGTAGAATGGACCAATCGGAGTAGAGCAGATGTAGAATGGATTTCTCTGCGACATTGTCTGCAGTGGGTTATACTTTTTGGGAGGTGTGCATAAAATCTTGGGGACACTTTTAGACCACAGGATTTCTAAGTGTAAATTAGCCTTTAGGGTTAAGGGTCAAGGTTAAAGGTTAAAGGTTGTAGAAGTGGAACATGAGTGAGATGCTGTGGTTTTGTTGTTTTTCTTGCAGGAGAATGATTACCTACAGGAGTGCCTTGATGTGGTCCAGCAAGAGTTCATGATCTTCAATCGTGAGAAGTAAGAAAACAGCTGCTGCACACAGGGTTAAAGGTTAAAGGTTAGGGTCAGACATGTCCAAACTATTCCACAAAGGGCCGGTGTGGCTGCAGCAGCGTGTTGTTCACATTTTATTCTTACAGGATAGTGTGTAAATGTCAATGTTTTCATCAATATTTTTTTTTTGCAGTAAAACAATGACAAAAAATTTAAGTTGTCATCATTTACAGACAAAGAAAAAAACTGAGAAGAAAATCTAGTGTCGGCTGTCATCGAAGTGTCCTTGGGCAAGACACTGAACCCTGACTTAAGACCCCAGTAGTTCTGACCTTTGACCTTAGAAACCTACTGGTGTATGAGTGTGTGTGAATGGGTGAATGTGAGGCTAATGTAAAAGAGCTTTGAACCATGAAGGTGGAACAACTATAGAAGTGAAGAACATTTAATATTTCATATTTAATAGGTTATTATGATCTTCATCGGTGGGTCACATTTGGCCCCGGGACCACATGTTTGAAACCCCTGCTTTAAAGGTTTCACATAAACTTCACGTTTTTCCCAAAATTAAGATGAAAATGTACTTTGTTCAAACTCTCCAACATTCCTGCTTATCACTGACGAGTGGACACCCACAGTTACTGGTCATAGAAAAATATTTTTAATGATATTTGGGTTGTGGTCGTTTGTTGTTTTAGATAAACATTAAAATAAGCTGGTAAATAAACTTTATTCAGTGAATGTTGGTGAAGGTGTGGTCCATCGTGGTCAGTAACCTACAGTATGGAGGGAGAGAGAGAGAGAGTCATTCAAGTGTAGTTTATTGTCAAACATCTATGTAACAGTGTTAGCACAGAGGTTTGAAACTGTGTTTGAACAGTATCCAATGTGCAGTTTAACGAACAAACATATTTACTAAAATGTACAAAATCACCTGGACAATAAAATACTCACACACACACACACTCACACACACACATACACACTCATACACACACACACAATAAAAATACTCTCTCTCTGTCTCTCTCTGTCTCTCACTCACTCACTCACTCACTCACTCACTCACTCACTCACTCACTCACTCACTCACTCACTCACTCACTCACTCACTCACTCTCTCACACACACACGCAGAAGCAGCAGAAGACAGTATAACCAGTAGTCATAAAGGTGACACCTGTATTATAGGTGCAGTATATAAGGTACAAAGGTAAAGTGCAAGGCATGGTGAATAAATATTCCTAACGATGATAAGTGATCATGGAATAATGAATGTACATGGCATGTTTTCTTCAGTGAGTTGACGAGTCTGACAGTTTGTGGAGAGAAGCTGTTTCCCAGTCTTGTCATGCGGCAGCGCATGCTGCGGTAGCGCTTCCCTGACTGTAGTAAGGAGAACAGATGATGTGCTGGGTGGGTGGGGTCTTTGATAATGTACAGGTCCTGCTGTCCTCACCACCCTCTGCAGCGCCTTCTTGTCTGCAGCTAGACCGTAGCAGACAGAGGTGCTGCTGGTCAGGGTACTCTCGATGGCACCCCTGTAGAAAGTGGTGAGTGCAGATGTGGGGAGGTCGGCTCTTCTCATCCTCCGCAGGAAGTGGAGTCGTGTCTGCGCCTTCTTGACCAGGGCAGTGGTGTTGGTAGTCCATGAGAGGTCATTTGTCATGTGCACTCCCAGGAACTGTGTACTTTTCACAGACTCCACTGCAGTGCCGTTGATGACCAGTGGAATGTGTGTTGGTTGTTTTTTCCTGAAGTCCACAGTAATCTCTTTTGTTTTGTCGACGTTGAGAAGCAGATTGTTCTTCTCACACCAGTTGATGAGTTCCAGTTCCTCCTCTCTGTTGCGGAGTCATCGTTGTCTTTGATGAGGCCCACCACTGTTGTGTCATCTGCAAATTTGATGATGTGATTCGTTTCAAATCTGGCACAGCAGTCGTGGGTCATCAGCATGAACAGCAGGGGGGAGAGCACACATCCTTGCGGCACCCCGGTGTTTATGATGGTGGTCACTGAGAAGTTGTTTCCGACTCTTGACTGTCTGCGGTCTGTTTGTTAGAAAGTCCAGCAGCCAGTGAAGTGCTGATGCCTATTGTACTCGGCTTGTTGACCAGATGTTGGAGGATGACAGTGTTGAACGCAGAGCTGAAGTCAATGAACAGCATCTGCGCGTGACTGTTTTTGTTCTCCAGATGATCCAGGCAGAAGTGGAGTGCTGTTGCTATGGCGTCATCAGTGGAGCGCTTGGGGCGGTAGGCAAATTGGTATGGATCCAGAGTAGTGGGGAGGGTGGATGTTATGTGGGTTTTTAACCAGTCTCTCAAAGCACTTCATCATGACTGAAGTGAGTGCTATGGGTCTGTAGTCGTTCAGTGATGATGCTGGTGGTATGATAGTAGTGGCTTTAAAACTCACTGGTATGATGGCTTGATTCAAAGAGATGTTGTAGATATCTGTGAGGACGTTTGTGAGTGGGTTCGCACAGTCTCTGAGCAAGCGCCCCGGGTATGTTGTCTGGACCTGCAGCTTTCCTGGGGTTCACCTTGAGTAGGGTCCCCCTCACGTCCAGTTGAAGTGTTGTACTGTCAGGGTTGATGTGTGTTTTTATAGGTGTTGTAGTGTGTAAAGTTGTAGTGTAAAGCAGTTGAAGAAAGTGTTCAGTGAGTTGAGGAAATCTATGTTGTCGTCACACGGTGGGGAGGATTGTTTGTAGTCTGTGACTGACTGGATACTTTTCCACAGACGTCTTGAGTACTGAGTGTCAGTGAAGTGTGAATTTATTTTTCGTCCATATGCACTCTTGGGTGCTCTAACGCCGTGGTGCAAGTTGGCCCTGGCAGACTTTAGGGCCTCCTTGTTCCCAGACAGGGAGCTCCCGTACCTCCCTGGTGCACCAGGGTTTGTCGTTTGCTCTCACAGTAATGTTCTTGGTGATGGTTACATCTTCCATGCATTTTGTTATGTATCCAGTTACAGAGTCTGTGTATTTGGTGAGGTTGATGTCCTGGTTGGTGGTGGCCGCCTCCCTGAAGGCAGACCAGTCTGTGCGTTCAAAACAGTCCTGGAGAGCTGCTGTGGACCCCTGTGGCCAGGCCCTGATCTGTTTAAAAGTTGGTTTGCTTCTCGTCAGCAGGGGTCTGTAGGCTGGGATTAACATAACAGAGAGGTGGTCTGATAAGGAAATAAACATCCAAACAAAAAACACTAAGGTTTGGGACACATTGGCTGAGATTTTTAAAGATGAGCGGCTGCCAGTGTCTTTGTTTCCATGGAAACCAGGTTCAAATGTGTCTTTGGGTGTTACAGGTTGTCGACCCCTGGTTTAGATGCTGCGTTAGCGTTGATAACTTTTGAATGATGAAGCAGAACAAACATATTTATAAACATATTAACTTACAAACAATGACATGGAATTTAAACAGAAATAAATGCAGGTATGTGATTAAGGTCAAAGGTCATGTGATGTTCAGGTATGTGAGTAAGGTCAAAGGTCATGTGATGTTCAGAAAGACCACTGACTACTTTTTAAAATTGTGGGTCCAGGAAGGGGCTCAGATTAATCCTTTTCAAATATATTTCTTGCGGTCTGAGTTGTGGGTTAGTTAAAGGAGTCATTCTACAGTTATTTATTATTAACTTTATTAAAGGACTCATTTATTTATTATTTATTTATTTATTTACTTATTCATTAATATTAACTTCATTACGTTACCATGGTAACGCTGGGTGAGCCATCAGATTCCAAAAGGACAAAAGTGGAATGGTAAATGTTCTGCATTTATATAGTTCTTTTCCACCTTCATGGTTCAAAGCTCTTTACATTAGCCTCTCATTCACCCATTCACACACACACTCATACACCAGTAGGTTTCTAAGGTCAAAGGTCAGTCCTACTGGGGGCCAGGGTTCAGTGTCTTGCCCAAGGACACTTCGACATGTGGACAGCCAGAGCCAGGATGCGAACCGCCAACCTCTCGGTCATTGGGCGACCCACTCTACCAACTGAACCACAGCCGCCCGCATACACCTTTAAAAAAGCAGTTGCTTTTGGGTCGTTTATACATTGACCTGCTCATCACTGATACTTATTGATGAATATAAATATAAATATAAAAATATAAATGTCTGTAACTTGACCTTCAATGTTATGTTTGTCATGTTCTTCATGTTTCAGGTTAAAAAAGCGTCAGGAGGAAGTTCAGTCTGAAGCAGGAGGCGATGACACCAGTGGAGATGGAGAAGCCGAAGCCGCCGGCACTGACGGCGACGAACCAGAAGCCGAAGCCGATCCTAATCCTGAACCAGAACCAGAACAGGAAGCAGAGTCCTCCTCAAAACTGAGCATGTGCGGCTCCGTGTGCTCCTCCCCCAGCAGCTGTTAGCATGGCAATGCCTCACACTGACCGTTACTATAGTAACATCACATCCAGCTGGTCCATGGGGGCCCACAAGGGTCCAACAGGGCCCAGAAAGGTTCATGTATGCCCACAAGGGTCCAACAGGGCCCAGAAAGTTCCATGTGGGCCTCAAATGGTCCAAGAGGGCCCAGAAAGGTTCACGTGGGCCCATAAGGGTCAATGTGGGCCCCACAAGGGTCCATTTGGGCCCACAAGGGTCCAGGTGGGCCCCAGAAGGAAGGGTCCATGCGGGCCCTAGAAGAGTCCATGTGGACACATTAGTGATCCATGTGGGTCCACAAGGGTCCAAGAGGACCCAGAAAGGTTCATGTGGGCCCAGAATGATCACATGTGGACTGGAGGTAAGGGTCCATGTCCTGGACCCTTCTGGGCCCGACTGCACCTGCTGGATGAGGTCCCTCCATCTCTTCTGTCATAGTCATTCTGTATTATGTTTGTACAGCAGAGGCCCCGCCCACCTGTTAACCCTAGTTTAAATCAGAGGCCCCACCCACCCGTCCATCCTAGGTTAAAGCAGAGGCCCCGCCTACCTGTCCATCCTAGGTTAAAGCAGAGGCCCCGCCCACCCTAGGTTAAAGCAGAGGCCCCGCCCCCCCTAGTTTAAATCAGAGGCCCCGCCCACCCGTCCATCCAAGTTTAAAGCAGAGGCCGCCCACCCCTCCACCCTGGGTTAAAGCAGAGGCCCCGCCCACCCTAGGTTAAAGCAGAGGCCCCGCCTACCTTTCCATCCTAGTTTAAAGCAGAAGCCCCGCCTACCTTTCCATCCTAGTTTAAAGCAGAAGCCCCGCCCACCCCTCCATCCTAGGTTAAAGCAGAGGCCCCGCCCACTTGTCCATCCTATGTTAAAGCAGAGGCCCCGCCCACGCTAGGTTAAAGCAGAGGCCCCGCCCACCTGTCCACCCTCGTTTAAGTTCTAACTTCTATGCAATGTTATCGTATCACATGACGCATTAGATGTGACTTTGAAGGAAGTGTTTGAAGATGTTCTGCACGACTGGTTTTTACTGGAGACGCTTCCCTTCAGCCGAACCCTGACCCCTGACCTCTGACCCTAAACTGAGGAGGAACCACTGAAGTACTCCAGGGTTGGGGTTTGTTTAACCACTTTACTTTCCTCTTTCTTCCATTTTCTGAATGAATGTTCACTTCATTATGCAAACAAACCTGATAAATATTTACTTTATTATTTAAAAAACAAACCTGATAAATATTTACTTTATTATTTAAAAAACAAACCTGATAAATATTTACTTTATTATTTAAAAAACAAACCTGATAAATATTTACTTTATTATTTAAAAAACAAACCTGATAAATATTTACTTTATTATTTAAAAAACAAACCTGATAAATATTCGTTTCCTTAATCCAACACAAAAAACTAATATATATACGTCTGGTTTTTCATTTTTCCATTTTAGGCTCAGATCAAGAATATGGGATGTGGAAAAATGGGCCACTGGACTGAGTTAGATTTTTATATTGTTTGTATTTACATGACCTGTGCACGTACATGCATTCCAGGTGCAATTTGCTGGGGGGGTTCATCATTCCTCTAGTTTCGAACATCACCATAGGGTCCTGTGGTCCATGAGTCTTTCTAATGGTGTGAACACAGGAACCTCACCTGCAGTAAAGTCTGGGCAGAGGGGGCGTCCGACCTGACACCGGCCAGAACAAACTAAACCCGGTCCCAGCCACAACACTGTACTGTGTCCTCTGAACCATCAAAGAAAACAGTTGATTTTAAATGTTTATTTAGTGATTTGAGCCTCATTTATATTGATTATTCATGTGGGAATGAGGGGAATCCATGTACCATTAATTCATTTGTTGAAAAATGTATAATGGCCTTTTTCCATTTTATCCAAATTTGACCTGAAGCAAATTGAGTAAAGTGGAAATGACCTTTGACCTGCTGTCAATTTAAACACATTAATTTATTCATTTAAACACAAAAAGGAAAATTGGACAAAAACATCATTATCTGTTTTTTCATTTTGTTTTTGGAAACAAATAATGAAGAAACATGTTGTTTTTCATTGACTTATTTTTGGTTTTATTTTGAAAAATGAATGATACAGAACATCCAACACAAGCTGTTTTCTGTGGAAAAAAAACTACCCCCCCCCCTCTGTTTTTTTTAATAAATTGCACCCTGCGTACATTTCCATGGTGTCAACACCAGGAAACACAGAAGAATGTTGACTTTTGTTTGTCAGTCAGAATGAATCAAGTTTAAATCCCACTTCATTCATGTGGTGCAGCAGCTATAGAGCTTTAAAACTTCACTCCAGTCTTTTCATACATAATGAAGTGAACATTTTTTTTCTGTTGGGACACCTTTACCATAAATGTGTTTTTGGAGCTGCTTTCTTCCATGTTGTAAAAGTGTTGTCAAAGCGCCTGTTGATAATATTCAGTGTTTATTATTGTAGCTGCTTTAAAAGTCTGAATGCTTGTTTGATTTTCCTCAAGTGTTATCGGAATATCATTTCTAAAATATTTTACAAGCTATTTTAGGGCATAAAGGTACTTTAACCTAAGAGTATTAAGGTACTTTAACCTAAGAGTGTTAAGGTACTTTAACCTAAGAGTATTAAGGTACTTTAATCTAAGGGTATTAAGGTACTTTAATCTAAGGGTATTAAGGTACTTTAATCTAAGAGTATTAAGGTACTTTAATCTAAGGGTATTAAGGTACTTTAATCTAAGAGTATTAAGGTACTTTAACCTAAGAGTATTAAGGTACTTTAATCTAAGAGTATTAAGGTACTTTAATCTAAGAGTATTAAGGTACTTTAACCTAAGAGTATTAAGGTACTTTAATCTAAGAGTATTAAGGTACTTTAATCTAAGAGTATTAAGGTACTTTAATCTAAGGGTATTAAGGTACTTTAATCTAAGAGTATTAAGGTACTTTAACCTAAGAGGATTAAGGTACTTTAAGAGTATTAAGGTACTTTAATCTAAGAGTATTAAGGTACTTTATAAGAGTATTAAGGTACTTTAATCTAAGAGTATTAAGGTACTTTAATCTAAGAGTATTAAGGTACTTTAATCTAAGGGTATTAAGGTACTTTAATCTAAGGGTATTAAGGTACTTTAATCTAAGAGTATTAAGGTACTTTAATCTAAGGGTATTAAGGTACTTTAATCTAAGGGTATTAAGGTACTTTAACCTAAGAGTATTAAGGTACTTTAACCTAAGAGTATTAAGGTACTTTAACCTAAGAGTATTAAGGTACTTTAACCTAAGAGTATTAAGGTACTTTAACCTAAGAGTATTAAGGTACTTTAACCTAAGAGTATTAAGGTACTTTAACCTAAGAGTATTAAGGTACTTTAACCTAAGAGGATTAAGGTACTTTAACCTAAGAGTATTAAGGTACTTTATAAGAGTATTAAGGTACTTTAACCTAAGGGTATTAAGGTACTTTAATCTAAGGGTATTAAGGTACTTTAATCTAAGAGTATTAAGGTACTTTATAAGAGTATTAAGGTACTTTAACCTAAGGGTATTAAGGTACTTTAACCTAAGAGGATTAAGGTACTTTAACCTAAGAGTATTAAGGTACTTTATAAGAGTATTAAGGTACTTTAATCTAAGGGTATTAAGGTACTTTAATCTAAGGGTATTAAGGTACTTTAATCTAAGAGTATTAAGGTACTTTAATCTAAGAGTATTAAGGTACTTTAAGAGTATTAAGGTACTTTAATCTAAGAGTATTAAGGTACTTTATAAGAGTATTAAGGTACTTTAATCTAAGGGTATTAAGGTACTTTAATCTAAGGGTATTAAGGTACTTTAATCTAAGAGTATTAAGGTACTTTAATCTAAGGGTATTAAGGTACTTTAACCTAAGAGTATTAAGGTACTTTAATCTAAGGGTAATTAAGGTACTTTAATCTAAGGGTATTAAGGTACTTTAATCTAAGAGTATTAAAGTACTTTAATCTAAGAGTATTAAGGTACTTTAATCTAAGGGTATTAAAGTACTTTAATCTAAGAGTATTAAAGTACTTTAATCTAAGGGTATTAAGATACTTTTAGATTAATGTATTAAAGTATTTTAATTTAAGGGGAAGCAGTGCATCAGTCAGAATGAAACTGTGAAAATGGAACTGACCTTAAGTGTATTTGTGTCATTTTAGTCCAAATATCTGAAAATGATAAAATATTTGGACTAAAAATGAGACAAATACACTTGATAAAAGTTTAGATTTTTCCAGTGTCTATAAAAGTAGTAGTATTTGTTGAAGTATTTATAGTATTTGACCTTTTATTTGAGGATGGTTGTAAAAACACGACTCTAGAAGCTAAGTGGGATTATAACCCTTTTCTTCATCCTCATCATCCTCATCCTCTCTGAGAAGTGCTGCTTGGTTAGTATAAAGATCATCTCCCTTTAGGTTCTTTGTTGGGGGGGGCGGTACTTAAACGTGTAGCTCCGCCCTGTCGGTACTTTAAATTATAAGTATTACTGTCATAGTGATAGTTGTACATTTAAGGTGGCACCGTTAAATCTCAGTCACATCTGGGAACATGTAGCAAAAGGTCCGCCTTAAAAGCCTAATAAAACAAAAGCTGTGTAAATAGATAAATAGAGCGTAGGGTTAGGGTTAAAAAGTGACCACAGTTTTATGTGGCGCTGCCAAGTCCGCGTATAAACTAAAAGAGCGGTACTACCTTAAAACTGCTTCCTTCTGCTCTTCTTTCCAAGTGTGCAGGCACAACTTGTAGGCAAAATATGCCAAAGCTTTTCTACCATTTGCATAACCATTTCTAAGGAACTTTGAGTATGTGAATGTATGTCTTTTCTCCATAGAACATGACTTCAATGTTCCTTCTATAAGTGACAATACTTTGATTTATACAATCATACTGTTCTGCTCATTCATTTATACAGTCATACAGTGGTTATGTTAATGGATATAATCTTGGGCTGAATCTCATTTCATCCCTTAAACCTCATTTATTTCCTCCGTTAAATATGGAAATGGAGGTTTTCATCCGGTTCCAGAGGTAGTTTTCACTCGTTAGTTTGTCCGTTGGTCAAGAGTTTATTAATCCAGTGAGCTCTGGGTGAAACGGTGCAATACCACAGGAAACTGTGGGGGCAGTAGAGAGGCCAATGTGTAACATTTCTGAATTGTATTGATTATGTCTGTTTGACGCACACAGTGTTTACACAAGTTAATTTGGACACATGTGACCTTTGACCTCCAGAAAAAGTCAAAATCATGTGATATAATCTCAAAATTATGTGATAACAAGTCAAAATAATGCAATAAACACAGTGTTACAGAAGTTAATTTTGACACATGTCACCTTTGACCTCCAGAGATCTGAAAAACTATTGATCGTAGGTGATAACAACAATTATGAGAATTGTATAAATCTTCATTCATTCATTGTTTGGTACCAATCTGAAAGTTGTGTGACCCTCTGTTCTTGAATTATAACCCATAATGTGAATTTGACCTTTGACCTTTTCTCTAATGGATTATTGCATCTGGTGCACATTATCCATATGCATATGTCCATGTAATTTCATGGGGTAGGGCTAAGGGGTAGAATGGGATTCAGCCATACAGTCGTTATGTTAATGTATACAATCGTATGGTAATTATGTTAATTTATGCAAATACACAGTGATTATGTTAATTTATATTCATACGTGATGTTCTTTTATACAATCTTATGATGATTGTTGTTTTATACAGTCATACAGTGATTATGTATAAAGAATATATTTCAGGTAAGCAGGAACTTTCCATAGTTGAGATAAAATGTGTTGTTTTCTTTCAGAGTCAATGATTGAAATGATGGTCATGTCTGTATTTGTTTAATTCACTAACGCTAGCGGTGAATGCACTGGATAAAAAAAAAACATGATCCTCTAAAAACCAGTTCAAACATTTTTTAATGCAAGATGTTTTTGACTGAATTGAGCAAAAGAAAATCTGACAATGGAATCAGTGAAAATGACCTGGGGTGTGTGTGTGTGACTGAACACTTCCTCTGTAGGTGATTCTGTCTGATTTGAATTCTGATCAGATATTTGGATTAAAATGATCAGGTATTTACATTTTTAAGGTATTTGTAAAATCACCCTTGGAATTTAAAATCTGCAGACATGAACCGTAACTCAGAAAGAAAACAAAAACTAAATGTGTCTTTAAACGCTGCGCTCGTTCTTTAAGTCGATGTATTAATTAATTAGCTTTAATGAGATTAAGAAGCTGCTTTTTATTCATATGAAGTGGAAACAGTCTGACACAAACATCCCATAATGCATGAACCTTTTCCACTGGAAGCCTGTTTTTGCAGAAACCTTTTACCGGCTGATTTGTGCATGCCTAAGTGTTTTTGGTCAAAATCAACCTGGTCAATGTTCACCTGGTGATCCAAACAGTCGTCCACACAGTCGTCCACACAGTCGTCCACACAGTCGTCCAAACAGTCGCCCACACACTCGCCCAAACAGTCGTCCACACAGTCGTCCACACAGTCGTCCACACAGTCGTCCACACAGTCGTCCACACAGTCGTCCACACAGTCGTCCAAACAGTCGTCCAAACAGTCGTCCAAACAGTCGTCCAAACAGTCGCCCACACACTCGTCCACACAGTCGTCCAAACAGTCGCCCACACACTCGCCCACACACTTGTCCAAACAGTCGCCCACACACTCGTCCAAACAGTCGTCCAAACAGTCGTCCAAACAGTCGCCCACACACTCGCCCACACACTCACCCACACACTCGTCCACACACTCGTCCACACAGTCGTCCACACAGTCGTCCACACAGTCGCCCACACAGTCGCCCACACAGTCGCCCACACAGTCGTCCACACAGTCGTCCAATAGCAGTCCAACCTTCCTGCTGACTGTGTTCAGTTTTTGTTCTGACTGTTTCTGGATGACTCAGTATCAGATTCAGGTCAAATAGGTCAACACAAAATTGGATTTGTGCCAAATTTACCGTCAGTCTGAGTGACCCTGAGGACCAACACCACTGCACCCCTCCACCTTTAACCCTTAACCATTAACCCTTCCCCTGATCATTTAAAAATCAGTTTCCAGGGGTGGGGTGTAACGATGTAAATTTCCTCCTAAAGAATTAGTTCAACATTTCTACACCTGTTACATCATCAGTTGTCTGTGACTCCGCCCCTTTACAGATGTGGAAGTTAAGTAAATATAAATTAATCCACACAATGACATACCATAATACTGCACCATAGTAACAGACCATAATACTGCACCATAGTAACATACCATAATACTGCACCATAGTAACAGACCATAATACTACACCATAGTAACATACCATAATACTGCACCATAGTAACAGACCATAATACTACACCATAGTAACAGACCATAATACGGCACCATAGTAACAGACCATAATACTGCACCATAGTAACAGACCATAATACTGCACCATAGTAACAGACCATAATACTGCACCATAGTAACAGACCATAATACTGCACCATAGTAACAGACCATAATACTGCACCATAGTAACAGACCATAATACGGCACCATAGTAACAGACCATAATACTGCACCATAGTAACAGACCATAATACTGCACCATAGTAACAGACCATAATACTGCACCATAGTAACAGACCATAATACTGCACCATAGTAACAGACCATAATACTGCACCATAGTAACAGACCATAATACTACACCATAGTAACAGACCATAATACTGCACCATAGTAACAGACCATAATACTACACCATAGTAACAGACCATAATACTGCACCATAGTAACAGACCATAATACTACATGGGGTGTTTCTTTTACCTCTGTGTTCATCGTGTGGTCCCGGTTTGTCTCCATTTAAAGGCATATACACAGCCCCTCCCCTCCGCCTTAGCCCCTCCCCTTTATCTAATTGAGTATTAAGACAACACTACCCCTTCATGTGAAATTGCAAAATGGAGGGGTAATGGTAAGGGGAGGGGCCAAGGGGTGAAGTAGGGTTGAGATTAAATGTTCAGAGCATCAGAGTGAACTTTGACCTGCAGTGGATGATGTCATAAATATGTCAATCATGTGTAAATGGATAATAATGAGGTGGCTGTTATTTGAAGTGTAGCTTAATCCACCGTTTATCTCTGATTATTCCGATAATTGGACGATGCTTGCAAACCTTCCTGACATGTTTCTTTGTGTGTATTGTTTTGGATGCCTTTAATGTTTCAGATTATAAACTAATAATGAATAAAATAAACCATTAATAATAATAATAAAGTTGAGTGCATTAATGTTTTAGTGTTTGACCAACGACAGCATGTTTTTATTCTGTAGACGTGTGTTCGTTGTGTGAAGACACTTTGAATTTCACAAAATTCATCCCAAGAAGAAGAGACAGAAGGACGTTATTTACGCCAGTTTATTATTTTTGAATTTTTTTTTTTTTTTTTTGGGGGGGGGGGGGGATCAGTAAAAGCCTTGTACTGTAGCGACTGGGATAAAAGAAAATAAAAGAAGAGAACATGCTGCTTCAGCTGCTTTGACTAAGAAATAAAAACCTTCCAGTAATTCTGCTGAGTCTGTGTCTTCTGTGTTCAGGGTTTTAACGACACACGAGTGTGTTTGGACACCCCCCCCCCCCACACACACACACACACACACACACACACACACACACACACACTGGGACTGATAGTAAGGCACACCAGGGTATTTGTTTGGTGGTCTGCGAGGCCCACATTTTCTTTTAACGATGTGAAATATGATAATTGAATATCAGATTGTTTGTTCCTAAAATGTCTGATGTTGCTTCAGCTTTTCCAAAAAAAAAATCGCGATGAATGTTCTGGTGCTTTTTATGCTTTTGTTGTGGCAGGAAGTGAAAGTTGTGATAAATAGTTGCAATTTTCCCTTTTTGTAATTAAAATTAAGTAATATTGCAAATATTTAAGTACTGGAAAGTTAATTCAAAGTCATTGTGATATGGTCCTGAAAACTACCTTTGACCCAGATGGAAAATAAATGATTACGAGCATTAAAAAAATACATTTTTAGTTTTTTCCAAATGCACCTGTTTGGTTCAAAGGTTAAAGTTCATATGACCTCACAACACTACATGGAGTTGTACAATATAATAAAAATGTCTCAGCCAGTGGAAAAAAAAACATTACTAGTACTGTACTGTGTACTGTAAACTGTGTACTGTCTACTGTGTACTGTGTATTGTATACTGTGTACTGTATACTGTGTAGTGTGTACTGTATACGGTGTACTGTATACTGTGTAGTGTGTACTGTATACTGTGTAGTGTGTACTGTATACGGTGTACTGTATACTGTGTATTGTATACTGTGTACTGTCTACTGTATACTGTGTAGTGTGTACTGTATACTGTGTAGTGTGTACTGTATACGGTGTACTGTATACTGTGTAGTGTGTACTGTATACGGTGTACTGTATACTGTGTAGTGTGTACTGTATACTGTGTAGTGTGTACTGTATACGGTGTACTGTATACTGTGTATTGTATACTGTGTACTGTCTACTGTATACTGTGTACTGTCTACTGTATACGGTGTACTGTATACTGTGTATTGTATACTGTGTAGTGTGTACTGTATACTGTGTACTGTATACTGTGTAGTGTGTACTGTATACTGTGTAGTGTGTACTGTATACGGTGTACTGTATACTGTGTATTGTATACTGTGTACTGTCTACTGTATACTGTGTAGTGTGTACTGTATACTGTGTAGTGTGTAGTAGAGGCAGTTTCTGACAATAATAGAACAAAGACACAGATATTAAGACAACCTTTAAAATATGACAAATAAAATATTACCTGGATGATAAAATTGCAGCAGAAAAACTACTCTTCAAATGTACCTGTTGATTTGATTTGAAGGATTTATTTCGAACATGTGCAAAGTGCACCAATAATCAATACAATAATAATAATAATAAGACATGTCTGAAAAGGAGTAGGATGAAGCATAAGTTTATTTAATTCTACCCCTTCTTCACTTCCTCAATAACCTGAATTCATCTTATAGTAATATAGTGCATAGTACAAAAATGATGATAAATAAAATAATAACAATACCAATAATAACTGAAGTACTAAACATATATACAAAAAAGAAACAAAAACAAAACAACAAAAAAAATGAGCAGAGAGGGAAGTAGGTAACAAATAGTTTTTTTTTGTTTGTTTTCTTCTTCCCTTCCTACTTCTTCTTCTTTGCCCTTTCTTTTTTCTTTCCTTTTTTCTTTCCTTTTTCTAATTTGTCTGCATTTTGTTCTTATTTATTTATTTATTTAATTTATTTTATTTTTCTATTCATTCTCTTATTTTATTTATTTTTTATATCTTTTAACCCCACAGAGGGACAGTCAACAGTGTTTCAGATCAGTACATATTCCAGTCTTGCAGACATATACTAGACTATTTAGTGCATGTGTGTGACCATCATCGGTCCTGCCCGAAAGCTGAGCAGACATCCCCCATTAGAACTCTCCCTTACAAGCCAGTGAGTGCAGTGCTACACCTCAGTGATGTGTGGAGGAAACAAAGACTGGACAGGACGGACAGGACGAACGGGGACAGAAACCAACAGGCGGTGCTATTGTAATTAAAGACTGTAAGGTGATGTGTTATTACCAACCACCAAGTGTTTATCAATAAAAAAGAAAAAAAAGTAGAAAAAAAGAGGAGAAAACCAAACCAGCACAAAAGGAGAAACAAACAATCGGCACCGAGCACCACAACCATGGATGTCCTGATAGTACCAAATAGAATGTAATAGAATAATCCAGAAGAGGACACCAGTGCAGAAGAAAAGGAGTTTAGGGGAAAGATTGTGGAGAGATTCTCAGCACATTCTGGCGACTTGGTAGTAGCTGGCAAGACCCAATCAAACATGCAAGTGCGAAGGACCCCGAAGCCCAGAACAGCAATCACAACAAGGCAGGGCCAAGCCAACAGGGCAACCCCCACCTCGGGCCGTAGGAGCCACAGGACACCACTCCCACAGAGCCACCGGGGCCAGTGTGAACGACACAAACCTGGAGAACAAGAGGGAGCAGCTACAGACCCCCCCAGCGCTCCAAGACTGACCCAGGCGGCCCGGGGCACGACGACCCACCCGCCACCCCCAACCCCAGCCCCCACCAACACCTCCATCCGACCCATCCATCCGACCCGCCCAACCTCCCGCCCACCCCCGAGGGGGCCAACGGCCCAACGCAGCCAGGAAGCCAGACACAGGGAGCGAGCGGCCCACCGAGGGGGCGGTAACCAGCCCATCACAAGGCAGGCCGACACCGGGCGCCGGCCAGAGGACATCAGAGCCCGGACCCAACGCGAGTCCAGAGGGCAAAATGGACAGTGTGTTGGGGCCCAGCAACGCCAACAGGGAGGCACCCCGCACACCCCCCGCACCCTGCCCCAGGCGAGCACAGTACACCCAGGGCCCCCGCCTCCCCACAATGTGCCCCGACAACCCACCAGGACAGAGCCCCTCCCATGCCCCCAGCCCGCAGTACAGCCACAGCGCCCACCAGACTGGCCAATCCAACCCCCGCGGCCCGCCAAGAGCCATCGCACCAGCTTGGACCCGACGGGCAAGCAGGAGCACCCCCCCCCCCCCCCCCCCAACCACAGCCCCCAGGTCCCGGGGACCCCCCAGCACAGCAACATGGATAGTAGTCTACCCCCGCTACCCCATAGCCACAAGCCATAAGGCATAAGGGGGCCGGGTCCCACCAGCGAGGCCATATTAGTGAAATCCCCCCATTCCTCCCTGTTAATATGTTTCCAGATCCCTGACTGAAGACATTATCCCTGCACCGTGATAGTGTAACCCTGAGTGTCATGTGGTGGTACCTGTTGGTATTAGTGCATCATTTTAGTTGTCAAATGTGAACTGCTGCCGTGCACATGTTTGTTGGTACTGTAAGGTAAACAGGTAGAGGTAGAAGGAGCAGCTCAAGACGACGCATTTTGAGGGAAAGTCGCTGTGATTGGTTAAAATTACAACATGCGTACAATTTGCATTTCAGTTCCAAATTGCAACATCAGGAATAACCTTGGAGGGTGTGTATATCACTATAGACTCCTTTGCATGTTTGTAAACAAACAGAATGATGTTAAGATAATCGGTATTAAGTTAGTTTTATACTGGACATTCATGTTTGACATTCAAAATAAAACTATTATTCTCCCTGACCATTGGTTTGACATCAGTAAGTCACATGGTCAGGGAGAATAATGGATTTATATCCATTTTTCCCAATTATTATTTAAAGGTGTCATTCCGCTGAAAATCACTTTTCCACTTTTCTCCTTTTGGAATCTGATGGGTCACCCAGAGTTACTAACTAAACTAACTAAAGTTGAACAAGTTAAATAAAGTAGATTGATGAAGGATAAGTCAAAATATTTAGCAAAAAATTAAACATTGAGTGAATGCACTTCGTTTGTGAAGGTCAGATCAGTGCTCAGTTATTCTGGACTAGTTGTGTTGAACAGTGATTGGCTGAAAGAACTACAAATTAATTGGCGGAGAAAATCAGTGGGAGGAGATCATTACCATATAGCACGCGTTATGGAACGTGTGATATAATAAACACAACGTGTGGCTATGTAACACTTTGGCTTACCATAGGGAAGTCTCATGTGAAAATGTGAGAACACACGAGTGACTGTTCCTGTATATGTGTGTAACTGTGTGTTCCGACCTGCCAGTAAATATCCTTGTGTTTGCTCTCTACAGGTAAAGGGATGTCGGAGTTGTTTGGTGAATGTGTTATATGAGGGGTTAGGGTTCGAAGGTTCAACTGTGTGGTGGTGTTTGTGAGCGTTACTCGTTCAGAAAAAGTAACGGACAGGAAAAATGCCTCGCTAGTAGCGCGTGTAGCCAAGTTACCACGAGTGAGCGCGAGGCTGGAGACAAAACGTTAATAGTGTGATAATATTAACAGCAGGGGCGTCAGTTTGATTTTTTAACTCATTCACTGCCAGCTATTTTCTGAACAGCCAGCCTCACAGTTCCAGCAGTTTGGAGAATTTTGAGTGATTTTTCAAGACCCACAGAATATTGAGTTTTATGACTACATAAACACAGAACACATCAAGAGAAAGTGTAGACTTCTATGAAACAACAAAAACAAAACTGAAAACAAGGTGTTTGATATAAAAACAGTCATTTATTCATAAACATGCCCTAATCAGTGTATTATTTCTCTGTGTGTGATATGCTGTAAAACATTTTCATGTAACGCCACACGACAGGAAACACACCACATCCTGGTCTCACTGCGGCAGCCCCTGCGTGCGCAGACCCCACACCTCCATGTTGGCCTGGTCTTCTTGGGGGTGGGCATCAGCTTTTCCAGCCTGTGCCTCGCCATGTTGCCATCCAGCCTACTTTCAGGGTCCATGTTGTACAGTGCTCTGGGATTGTGTGCTTCGTCTGCCTGGGCCGTCTCCGCCTCCAGCACCCCATGCTGTTTCCCTGACCACATCCTCACGACCCTGCGTGTGAACTCCAAAAGTGACTTACATTGTTGTGGATTTCTGGCCCTATAAAGAACATATGGTTAAACATGGCAATTTGGAACATGTAAGCCACAAACTTCTTTGACCAGTTTAGGGACCTCCTTATGAAGGGGTAGTAGGCCACATTCTGGTCCAGTTTATCCACGCCATTCATGTTGGAGTTGTAGGTGATCACGCACGCTGGTTTAAACTGGGTCACTTTATGTCTCTGCCCCCTCTGCCACACATCAACCCCTTCCATTCTGTCTTGGTGGCAGGTTGTCACCATCTTCACCATTCGTTTGTCCTGCCAAGCTACCACCATCATGCGCCCATTGTGCCGCACAATTCGTTCCCCTGCCCCCAGGTCAGACTTTTTGATATCCCGGATGATCAATGGCTCTCCCCTGTTTTTCCTGAGGGTTCCACAGACGTTTGTCTGTGCTCTCAGTAAGCGTTCACACAGGGACACAGAATTATAGAAATGGTCCATGTAGACAGTATAACCATGACCCTGGAGATGATCAAGCAGAGAGAACACTATCTCTGGCAGAGTACTACCTTCACCCACATAAGGCCGCTAGTTGAAGCAAGTACCCTGTCGCTGAGTCACACAGAATGTACGATTTTATACCATACTTCACCGGCTTTTGTGGGTTATACACTCGGAACGATGGGCGCCCCCGCCACTGCATCATGCCCTCATCAATACAAATGTTTTTTCCTGGCTGGTACAGTTCTTTGCATTTCCCAACAAGATAATCTAACACTGGGCGGACTTTGTACATTTTATCACCAGTATTTTGTGTGGCATTGTTGTTGAAGTGGAGGAACCGCCATATACTTTAAATCTGTTCCTGGACATTGTCTGTCTGAAATATGGTGTTGCATCTATTTCCTCTACACTCCAGTATAAGTCAAGGCTTGGCTTTTTGATGTAGCCAGTGAGGAAACTCAGTGCAAAGAACCTTTTCAGTTCTGGGACTGACACTGGCTTCTAGGCATTACCTCTGCTGTGGGGTAGCGCCTCAGGGTTGGCTTCAAAGTACTGACGAGCATACAAGTTGGTCTGAGCGCGAATATGCTGCAGCAGCTCATCTGTCACAAACAGGTCTAGGTGATCGGCCGGCTCATTGGACTCTAAGTCCGCAGCGGCGTTCTGAGGGCCCAGTGTTGCAGTAAACGCCAACCCCAGGGGTTCCCAGCTGGCTTGACACCAGCCCTGGTCCTGGTCCTGGTCCTGGTCCCAGCCCCTAGCTGATACACCTGTAAATGATGTACATATATAGGACAATAATTCATAATGTAATAAATCATTTCATTTCATTCAGATAAAACTTTTACCTTTCTTTCTTTGTCCTCCACCAAGAGAAGAGATGGGGGCAGGGCCGGATCTAGCTCTGAACACTTGGAGCGGCATGTGGTTTGGCAGGAGGGGCATGAACTGGGGGGTGTCAAATCCCACCCAAACCCTTAAAAGCACAGAAATCAATGCCAACTATGCCGTCATCAGTTAATCAATCCATATCTATATCAATTTGATTTGTATTATAGGTTTTATATTGGATTTGGATGCCATGCCTGGCACTACCCTCTGCATTTACCCGGGCTTGGGACTGGCACAAATGCGACACTGGCTTGTGTCCCATTTGTGGCTGCATTACTCTTTTTTTTGGTTTATTTATTTATTTTTTTGTGTGTGTTTTTGTATTTTTGTTTTCTTTTTATCCTATTTTGTGTATTCCTTTGTCATTCATTTATTGACAGAACATATTTTATTTCTACATCTTCTCTATATTTTTTGTCTCTTTTGTTGTTTTCCCAGCTTATAGCAACTTTTAGGATTTTTTTTGTTGTATTTTTTCTTTTCATTTTTTGTTCTTTTTATCCTTTTATGTATTCCTTTATCATTTATTTATTTAGAAGAACATATCTTTTAAATGTCTGTGTATTTTTTGTCTTTTATGTCATTTTCATAGACCTTATAGCAACTTTTAGGATTTTTCTTATTATTTTTGTCTAATTGTTTTTACTTTTTATCCTTTCATGTATTTCTTTGTCATTTTCTTTAGTTACAGTATGTTTGTGTTGTTGTTCATAGCTTATTTCTATCACTTTAGCATCAGCCGTCTGTTTTTCTGTGCAAACACCCTAATAAATGTATCCATGTTTAGGCCTTTTGTTATAGTCTTCTCATGAGCCAGAATAACTAAATCTCTTTTTATCTTGTGTAGCATAGACTGGGGCTGTGGGGCACAGGGGTGACAACCTGTAGCGGGTGGGGAAGCACTACTGCTGCAGGAGGAGCGGGTTGATGAGCGGCGGGAACGGAAGGACTCTTACGGCCGATTAAACTCTGAGTCGGATCTTCTGTTGCTAATACCGTAGCATTGTCACAAGTACTAGTGTTAGCTTTAGCTTTAGCAACCAGAAATCTGCGCACCGTGATCGGTAGAGGAGAGATAAGTGGAAGAAATAAAGCCAAATCGCTGCGGTGAATGAGTACAGTGTAACCTTCTCTATGACGATCAGGTCAAACTGATGTGAGAAAGTGACAGAACTGAAGCCAAGCGAGTCTGAGAGAGGCCACTCCCCCCTTTGCATCGACCAATCAGAAGAGATTCAGGAGAGAACAGCGTGAATATCTTTGGCTGCTGTAGTGTAAAGCATGTGGGATTTTTTCCTTGTCATTGCGTTTGGTAGGTTTGATAGGGGCAGGCGCGGCATTGCGTTTGGGGGGGCAGGCGCAAAATTTAGGGGGGCATTGCCCCCCCTTGCCTATGCCTAGATCCGGGCCCGGATGGGGGCCCTGCTAGACCCACCACCTGTAACACATAATTACCATAACGATTAGCAACAGGTGCCCATAATACAACTGGAGGAAAATGGTGTTCATGTAACAAGGACTGAATGGGGGTTAATTCTTACCTCTGTCACGTCCATTATCGGAGCGATCTGGCTCCTGCTCTGGCGATGAGGCTGTGTTGGTGTCAGACGAACCAGACGGCAGCCATTCGTCTGAAGTATCCGGGTCTGGTTCACTGGGATCCTCTGAACCAGATTTACCTGGGCCATGCTGCTGCCCTCGGTCCTTCGAGGGCACATGGTGCGGTGTGTGTGGTGCACACCCGCTCACTCTGCCCTTCTTCTCTCTCCCTTCTCTTTCCCCCTCACCTGCCGCAGTATCTCCTGAAATACTCCTAAACCTGCTTTCTTCCACCGCCAGCTGCCTCAGTTTGCTACATCTCCACTTTTTCGCCATCTTCACCCAACCTCGTCCTTCTTCCTCTGCCAACACCAGTTGTGCCCCACCCACAAACCGATTCCCATGGTCCCCCCCTACAAGATTGGGTTGGTAATACACAAAAATTCAATGAGTACACGCCTGATTTTCAGTGACAGGCGACAGGACCTCCAGGAACCAGGGTTCTAAAGGCCAGGATGTAACCCGCCCATAAGGCCCGGTTCTGGGGGTAAAAAGGCAGGGCATTTGGCCCATGGAACAACATAGAACCAGGGGTCTAAAAGCTGGGTTTTAACCCACCCAAAAGGCCCTAACCTGGGGTAAAAAGGCAGGGCATCTGGACCCCTGGAACCACATAGAACCAGGGGTCAAAAGGCCGGGCTTTAACTCAGCCAGAAGGCTCTATTCTGGGGTAAAAATGCAGGGAATCTGGACCCCTGGAACTACATAGAACCAGGGGTCAAAAGGCCAGGCGTTAGACCCACCAATAAGGCTCTGTTCTGGGGCAGAGTAGAGCAACATATGGACCCCTGTGAAAAATGACAAAGTTCAACTTTCACACGTAGTGAGTTTTGCCTCTTGGTAGATGCTGGGGACCTGGAAGGACATAGAACCAGGGGTCAAAAGGCTGGGCTTTAATCCAGCCAGAAGGCTCTATTCTGGGGTAAAAAAACGCAGGACATCTGGACCCCTGGAACCACAAAGAACCAGGGATCAAAAGGCCAGGCTTCAGACCCAGACGTAAGGCCCCCTCCTGGGGCACAGTAGCCACGCGCGTGGACCGCTGGAACCACATAGAACCGGGGGTCATGAGGCCTGGCTTTAGACCCAGCCTCAAGGCCCCATTCTGGGACACAGTAGCCGGGCGCGTGGACCCCTGGAACCACCTAGAACCAGGGCTCAGGAAGCCAGGCTTTAGACCCAGCCTCAAGGCCCCATTCTGGGGCACAGTAGCCGGGCGCGTGGACCCCTGGAACCACCTAGAACCAGGGCTCAGGAGGCCAGGCTTTAGACCCAGCCTTAAGGCCCCATTCTGGGGCACAGTAGCCGGGCGCGTGGACCCCTGGAACCACCTAGAACCAGGGCTCAGGAGGCCAGGCTTTAGACCCAGCTTTAAGGCCCCAATCTGGGGCACAGTAGCTGGGCGCGTGGACCCCTGGAGCCCCATAGAACCAGGGGTAAAAAGGCCAGGCTTTAGACCCAGCTTTAAGGCCCCATTGTGGGGCACAGTAGCCGGGCACGTGGACCGCTGGAACCACCTAGAACCAGGGTTCAGGAGGCCAGGCTTTAGACCCAGCCTCAAGGCCCCGTCTTGGGGCACAGTAGCCGGGCACATGGACCCCTGGAACCACATAGAACCAGGGGTCTAACCCTGGGACCTGTACCCGACAAAGGCTCACTATCCCCGGCCACAATCTAGACACACCCGGCCTCTACAGGACCTCCAGGGACCCACCGCCCCAGCCGGTCCCTGGTACTCCAAACTTAAGCCCCCTCCTCGGGCTAAACCCTTTAAACCGGCGTCGTAAGACAACCAGAGCCAAAGTCCACACAGTACTTAGAAACTTTTGTAGCTTTGGTTCTGCAGTCCCACGGCTCCGTAAAAATATTTCTGAGTCCCCGACTTAGAAAAATTTCTACCTTTGTTTTTGTAGTACCAAGGGTTTTTTTTTTTTTTTTTTTTTTTTTCTAAGTCCCATGTGGACTTATAAATATTTTTTCGGAGCCGTTGGAGCATTGGTACTACAAAACCATAGGTAGAAGTTTTTCTAAGTCCAGTGTGGACCACTGACATAGTGCATTCTATTATTCTTGCATTAGCCTTTGCTAATCCCCCAAGCGCACTGTTCTTCTGTACACCTTGTGTGTACACTGTCCGCCATTTTTGTACAGTGGCCCGTTGTGACAAATTAAACCTATTTGCATTTTCACATTTTAAATGTTTGCAACCTGCACATTCAACACTAGATGTCCCCATATAATCATCAATACTGTACATTTCAGAATAGACAATTCAACTCCAAATCTAGGCTGGTTTTTCCTGACTACCATTTTTTCCGAGAAGTAATGAATTGATAATGGGGGGGGGGGGGGGCAAAATTGTTCATCATATAAAGTGGTGGGGACATGTCCCCGGTGTCCCCGGTGAAAATGACGCCTATGGTTAACAGATATAATTAGTTCTCAGATGTGTATTTATCTGTGTGAAAATGTGAGAACACACAAGTGACTGTTCCTGTATATGTGTGTAACTGTGTGTATATGTGTGTAACTGTGTGTATATGTGTGTAACTGTGTGTATATGTGTGTAACTGTGTGTATATGTGTGTAACTGTGTGTATATGTGTGTAACTGTGTGTATATGTGTGTAACTGTGTGTATATGTGTGTAACTGTGTGTATATGTGTGTAACTGTGTGTATATGTGTGTAACTGTGTGTATATGTGTGTAACTGTGTGTATATGTGTGTAGCTGTGTGTATATGTGTGTAACTGTGTGTATATGTGTGTAACTGTGTGTATATGTGTGTAACTGTGTGTATATGTGTGTAACTGTGGGTATATGTGTGTAACTGTGTGTATATGTGTGTAACTGTGTGTATATGTGTGTAACTGTGTGTATATGTGTGTAACTGTGGGTATGTGTGTGTAACTGTGTGTATATGTGTGTAACTGTGTATATGTGTGTAACTGTGTGTATTTGTGTGTAACTGTGTGTATATGTGTGTAACTGTGTATATGTGTGTAACTGTGTGTATATGTGTGTAACTGTGTGTATATGTGTGTAACTGTGTGTATATGTGTGTAACTGTGTGTATATGTGTGTAACTGTGTGTATATGTGTGTAACTGTGTATATGTGTGTAACTGTGTGTATATGTGTGTAACTGTGTGTATATGTGTGTAACTGTGTGTATATGTGTGTAACTGTGTGTATATGTGTGTAACTGTGTATATGTGTGTAACTGTGTGTATATGTGTGTAACTGTGTGTATATGTGTGTAACTGTGTGTATATGTGTGTAACTGTGGGTATGTGTGTGTAACTGTGGGTATGTGTGTGTAACTGTGTGTATATGTGTGTAGCTGTGTGTATATGTGTGTAACTGTGTGTATATGTGTGTAACTGTGTGTATATGTGTGTAACTGTGTGTATATGTGTGTAACTGTGTATATGTGTGTAACTGTGTGTATATGTGTGTAACTGTGGGTATGTGTGTGTAACTGTGTGTATATGTGTGTAACTGTGTATATGTGTGTAACTGTGTGTATATGTGTGTAACTGTGGGTATGTGTGTGTAACTGTGTGTATATGTGTGTAACTGTGTATATGTGTGTAACTGTGTGTATATGTGTGTAACTGTGTATATGTGTGTAACTGTGTGTATATGTGTGTAACTGTGTGTATATGTGTGTAACTGTGTGTATATGTGTGTAACTGTGTGTATATGTGTGTAACTGTGGGTATATGTGTGTAACTGTGTGTATATGTGTGTAACTGTGTGTATATGTGTGTAACTGTGTGTATATGTGTGTAACTGTGTATATGTGTGTAACTGTGTGTATATGTGTGTAACTGTGTATATGTGTGTAACTGTGGGTATGTGTGTGTAACTGTGGGTATGTGTGTGTAACTGTGTGTATATGTGTGTAGCTGTGTGTATATGTGTGTAACTGTGTATATGTGTGTAACTGTGTGTATATGTGTGTAACTGTGTGTATATGTGTGTAACTGTGTGTATATGTGTGTAACTGTGTGTATATGTGTGTAACTGTGTGTATATGTGTGTAACTGTGTATATGTGTGTAACTGTGTGTATATGTGTGTAACTGTGTATATGTGTGTAACTGTGTGTATATGTGTGTAACTGTGTGTATATGTGTGTAACTGTGTGTATATGTGTGTGTAACTGTGTGTATATGTGTGTAACTGTGTATATGTGTGTAACTGTGTGTATATGTGTGTAACTGTGTCTATGTGTGTAACTGTGTGTATATGTGTGTAACTGTGTATATGTGTGTAACAGTGTGTATATGTGTGTAACTGTGTGTAACTGTGTGTATATGTGTGTAACTGTGTGTATATGTGTGTAACTGTGTATATGTGTGTAACTGTGTGTATATGTGTGTAACTGTGTATATGTGTGTAACTGTGTATATGTGTGTATATGTGTGTAACTGTGTATATGTGTGTAACTGTGTGTATATGTGTGTAACTGTGTATATGTGTGTAACTGTGTGTATATGTGTGTAACTGTGTATATGTGTGTAACTGTGTGTATATGTGTGTAACTGTGTGTAACTGTGTGTATATGTGTGTAACTGTGTGTATATGTGTGTAACTGTGTATATGTGTGTAACTGTGTGTATATGTGTGTAACTGTGTATATGTGTGTAACTGTGTGTATATGTGTGTATATGTGTGTATATGTGTGTAACTGTGTGTATGTGTGTAACTGTGTATATGTGTGTATATGTGTGTATATGTGTGTAACTGTGTGTATATGTGTGTATATGTGTGTATATGTGTGTATATGTGTGTATATGTGTGTAACTGTGTGTATATGTGTGTAACTGTGTATATGTGTGTAACTGTGTGTATATGTGTGTAACTGTGTGTATATGTGTGTAACTGTGTATATGTGTGTAACTGTGTGTATATGTGTGTAACTGTGTATATGTGTGTAACTGTGTATATGTGTGTATATGTGTGTAACTGTGTATATGTGTGTAACTGTGTGTATATGTGTGTAACTGTGTATATGTGTGTAACTGTGTGTATATGTGTGTAACTGTGTATATGTGTGTAACTGTGTGTATATGTGTGTAACTGTGTGTAACTGTGTGTATATGTGTGTAACTGTGTGTATATGTGTGTAACTGTGTATATGTGTGTAACTGTGTGTATATGTGTGTAACTGTGTATATGTGTGTAACTGTGTGTATATGTGTGTATATGTGTGTATATGTGTGTAACTGTGTGTATGTGTGTAACTGTGTATATGTGTGTAACTGTGTGTATATGTGTGTATATGTGTGTATATGTGTGTAACTGTGTGTATATGTGTGTATATGTGTGTATATGTGTGTATATGTGTGTATATGTGTGTAACTGTGTGTATATGTGTGTATATGTGTGTATATGTGTGTATATGTGTGTAACTGTGTGTATATGTGTGTATATGTGTGTAACTGTGTGTAACTGTGTGTATATGTGTGTATATGTGTGTGTATGTGTGTATATGTGTGTATGTGTGTATATGTGTGTATATGTGTGTAACTGTGTGTATATGTGTGTATATGTGTGTAACTGTGTGTAACTGTGTGTATATGTGTGTATATGTGTGTATATGTGTGTAACTGTGTGTATATGTGTGTATATGTGTGTATATGTGTGTATTTGTGTGTAACTGTGTGTATATGTGTGTATATGTGTGTATATGTGTGTAACTGTGTGTATATGTGTGTATATGTGTGTGTATGTGTGTATATGTGTGTATGTGTGTATATGTGTGTATGTGTGTATGTGTGTATATGTGTGTATATGTGTGTATATGTGTGTAACTGTGTGTATATGTGTGTATATGTGTGTATATGTGTGTAACTGTGTGTATATGTGTGTATATGTGTGTAACTGTGTGTATATGTGTGTATATGTGTGTATATGTGTGTAACTGTGTGTATATGTGTGTATATGTGTGTATATGTGTGTAACTGTGTGTATATGTGTGTATATGTGTGTATATGTGTGTATATGTGTGTATTTGTGTGTAACTGTGTATATGTGTGTAACTGTGTGTATATGTGTGTATATGTGTGTATATGTGTGTATATGTGTGTAACTGTGTGTATATGTGTGTATATGTGTGTATATGTGTGTATATGTGTGTATTTGTGTGTAACTGTGTGTATATGTGTGTATATGTGTGTATTTGTGTGTAACTGTGTGTTCCAAACTGCCAGTAAATATCCTTGTGTTTTGCTCTTTACAGAACAAAAATAAAAACATTTAAAATTAAATGTGTAGTTGAGGCTCATGTCACTCTCACCCACCCTACACTACTCATGCTCCAAGATTCTACTGTTCCAATAGACCAGGGGTCCCCAAACTGTTTCCTGTGAAGACTTTCCCTCCTCAGATGAAGGGCCGGGGTTAGTTTGTGAGAGAAAAAGTGTGACGACTGCAGGAGTGTCTAAATGTAAAAAAAGCCATAATCAAATAACCGCCTCTGGGTCCATTGAACATAAACGTCTTGGTCTTAACAGGTCAAAGTTCAGCTCAGTTGTCAGAGCAGAATCTGTGACTTAAATGACTCATATGAGCGTCTGTCAAAGTTCTTGTGTTAAACTAGTCACTAACTAATAGTTAAAAATGAAAGTAGTTCAAAAACTAAGGAACATTTTATTACAAAAGTCCAACTTTATTATCAAATACAAATACACGTATATGGAAAAAAATAATCAAAATGCTCTCTGGTATTGTTCAGGGGGTCGGACCAAATGTGGAGGTGGGCCGCAGTTTAGACCGTTACATTCATGGCCATTCTACTGTACTATTTTTATGGGTTTACATCTTTGTCACTGAGGGTCAAAGGTCATTTCCAGTTTACTCAATTTGCTTCAGGTCAAAAATTGGATAAAATGGAAAAGGGTCATTATCTGTTTTTTCCATTCATTTAAACATAGAAAGTAAACCTGAAAAAAATGCATCTTTATCCATTTTTCATTTTGGTTTTGGAAACAAATGATGAAAAACAAGTTGTTTTTTTGCTGTTGTATTTTTTTTGTTTTATTTTGAAAACAGATTCAGACATTCATAAAAAGTCTGTCCACTATATGTCACAGGAACATTGGTGTCACCCACATGGGGTTAAGTCCCTCCCCCTGAATTAGCATTAGCATCTAGAAGAGAAGACGGCGCCACAGTAGCTGCTGCACAAACTGGGGGAAAATATCAGATCAAACTGTTTTTTTTCCTGCAGGTTTTCAACACAAGCGACGGCACCAAACCTAACTGGATGCTCCACCCAAAACATAACCTCCTTGGCAGAGGTAATAAATAAAAACAGGCGGTGGCGTGGTGTAACTAAATAATGCCTGTCCTGAAAAATGGTCCCAGTCTAGTCCTGATACACACTGAACTTTTAGTGATTCATTCAAATAGTAGAGATGTCAGTATAGACTTGACCAGTTGTTGCCACGTTTGTAATTGAATGTGTTTAATTTAGTTTTAAATGGATTCATTGTGTTCCAGATGTTTAGTCAGTTTATACATTTTTACTTTAATGACATCTACAGAACTTTGACAGTTCTTTATAAATAAAATGATGTAAAAATCCATATTAACTGTTTCAAATGCAGGTTTTCAGTCTCTGTATTGTTCACTGCTGCCTCTGATCATCCACCAGGGGGCTCCACTGAGGGGGAGGGGCTTCCACCAGGGGGCTCCACTGAGGGGGAGGGGCTTCCACCAGGGGGCTCCACTGAGGGGGAGGGGCTTCAACTACATCCAGAAGAGTAGCCAACTCCACCTCCAGCTTTTCAACTGTGTCCTCCACGTTCTGTAGAAGATACCACGCATATTTATATTCATTATTATTGTTATCAATATTATTATTAATGTTATTAATTTTGCCCAACATTGGTGGGGTGAGATTATTGTAATCACCCTGTGTGTGTTGTGTGTATCTGTGTGTGTCACATATGCTATAACTAAACTAGTATTCAGAAAATATCTGATGTCATCCCTAATTTTGTGCCAATCTCAAGTTTCTATGACAACCAGTTGTTGAATTAGCTCAAAATCACATTATTGGCTCTATCTGTTAAATGTGATTTTGACTTTTTGCAATGTTAACAATTACAAACTGTTAGCCATGGGTGATAACACCAGTTATTAGAATTGTATAAATCTTCATTCCGCATCATTTGGTAATGATCTGAAAGTTCTGTGACCCTCTGTTCTTGAGATAACCCATGATGTGATTTTGACCTTTTAGTTAATTGTTACCTTGACCTTTACTCAAATGGATCATTGCTATGATAAAAAGTCAAAATAATGAGATAAAACATCAAAATAATACAATAGAATTATATATATATATATATATGATGCAGAATGAAGATTTATACAATTCTCATATTTGGTGTTATCACCTACGACCAATAGTTTTTCAGATCTCTGGAGGTCAAAGGTGACATGTGTCCAAATTAACTTGTGTAACACTGTGTCAAACATAAACATATCATGCTATAGCTTAATCAATACTGGATATATTATCATAATATTACACACACTGACACATATATACATATAATGAAATTATCAATATTGCCAAAGGTCAAAGGTCGAGGTCGCATTTAGCAGAAAGGTGAAAATCACATTATTGGATCTAATTCAAGAGCAGGTTGTCATAGAAACTGGAGATTGGAACAAAATAGGGGGGGGGGTTAAACATTCTGTGAATATTAGTTATTATTACCTTCACCAATGAAGTATTACATTTGAGTCTAGTTTGTCTGTCAGCAGGATGATACAAATATGTTATTTTGATACCATTTTCAGGATGTGTTGCTAGTGTCACAATTATTTGTTCATATAATTACATTTTGGTGTTGATCCGGAACAGACCCTGGATCAGTTTGAAATGTATTTTCCATTTACCACAATGTAACATTTCAAAGTGACCCAACATCCAGGATCTGTTCCGGATCACCACCAAAATGTTATCATTTGTTCCTTGTGACACTAACAACACGTCCTGAACATTTGATCCAAAACTGTTCAGAACTTTTTGTGTAATCCTGCTCAAAATCAAACAAACTCAAATGTAACCCCTCCTTGGTGGACCACTCTACATTGGAAGGGGGGAGGTCTGCTTTTTATTATTATTAATGTGTCTGAACAAAGGATAAGACATGAATACATTTTAGAGTGAAAAAGTTTGTCACCAGGTGAAAGAAAAAACTGATCATTTTTTTTTTTTTTTTTAAATAAGTCATGTAGGTTTTCTGCTCAGAAAGTCCGTCCACATCCACTGGAAGAAAAATGTGAGCTTTTGTCTTTTTTATTATTATTATTATTACCTCTGCCAAGGAGGGTGTGTCTGTCTGTCTGTCTGTCTGTCTGTCTGTCTGTCTGTCTGTCTGTCTGTCTGTCTGTTAGTTAACCAGATAACTCCAAAAGTTATGGACAGATTTTGATGATACTTTCAGGGTTAGGGTTAGTAATGGGGGGGGTCTGTGCTCTGAGTTCTTTTCTAGTTCAGTAAATATAAAGAATGCTGCTGTTTAATACTGAAGTTGAAACCTTCAACAGGTTCCCACCTTTTCCACCACGTCCAGGCGGTTGTGGAGGTTCGTATGTTCCTGACAGGCACTTGAACGCACCGTGTTAAGGCGAAGCTCAGAATCGGGTCCTGAAAAGAAAAGATAATACAAAGTGTGGAAGATTTTCTTTTGAGACAAATTAACATAAAGTCGCTTTTGTCCTTTGAATGAAAAGGTTGTGAGTTAAAACAGAAACTGTTGCCAAATGAAAATGAAATGAGAATAATTAGTTATTGTCATTTACATATGGGTCTCTTCAGAATTAGTGTCCCACCAAAAACCCTTTAGTTATTCTCCCCCTAAGAGAAAATGTAAATAATCTGCTTTAAACATTATAAACTAAATATACTGTATTTTAATCAGTAACAATGTTTGGTGCATGTACATTTATGCACAATTTATATGTTATGTTTTATATTTTATTGTAAAGGTTACATTTGTGATGTTTCCATAACAGATTTGACAGAATGTACTCTTAGTTCACCGGTTTTTAGTTAAAATATGAACATTCTTACATGTTTAAGCTTGACAAATACTGGAAGGATAACATTTAAAGTATCCTCTCTGAGAAATAAATAAAAAATACAGTATGTTTTATAAATGTTATTTTATACTTTTGTCTAAACTTGAAATGTACCCACAATTCTGAAATTGCACATATATATATATATATGTGACCCACCACCACCAAACCAAGCATAAGTGGCGCTGAGCCGTTCAGAGCTACAGCCAAATTTAGGCTGGAAGGTGATTTGTTATTAGTGTTTACACCTTATCAAAAAACGGTACCTTAACACCTCTATGTTCACTTCCTGTGGTCATTACATTGAAATCCAATCAATAAAGGTGTTTATTGAGTCAATTATTTAAGCAGTGACAAAAGTTCAGGTATTGCTGAGCAAAGACAAAGACGACTTCCACCTCTTTTCGCCGAACAAAACGATCTCCGTTCCGTGGGTAAACACCCAAGTGTTTGGTACGAGGTAAAAGCTTATATTGAATGTTCTGTCCAATGGTGTAAGCCAAATGATTATAATACGTCACACTTCTGTCCTATTATTATAATATATAAAACTTCTGTGACATGTCCATCAGAGTGTCCTTTAACATCTGTCAACAATTTGTGTCAATCGGATACAAATTATTATGCGTTGCTAAGGACTTCCTACCCCAAAACAGTCCAAAACTTTAACGGACAATATCTAAAAATATGCAAATTGTAAAATATGTCCAAATGTGGATATTAAAATGACCATAACTTTGGTTCTACTTGTGATAGAAACATCATTTTTTCACCATCTTAAACCTTAGTTTCCACTCTACCAAGATACACACATAACTCTGTTTGGATTTACACACACTTATGCCTGGTTTACTGGTGGGGGGTCACATATATATATATATATATATATATATATATATATATATATATATATATATATATATATATATATATATAAAATGTTCCTCTTGCCCCACCTGGGTGGTGTCTCCTTCAGACTCGGGTCCTCTACCAGAGGTCTGGGAGCCTGAGGGTTCTGTGCAGGATCTTAGCTGTTCCTAGCAACGCACTCTTTTGGACACAGATCTCTGATGTTGTTCCTGGTATCTGCTGGAGACATTGTCCCAGCTTGGGGGTCACTGCCCCTAGTGCCCCCATCACTACTGGTACCACTGTTGCCTTCACACTCCACATTTTCTCTAACTCCTCTTTCAGCCCTTGGTATTTCTCTTCTCTTCTCATGTTCTTTCTTTCTCATGTTGCTATCACTGGGGACTGCTACATCTATCACCACCACTGTCTTCTCATGTTTATCCACCACCACTATGTCAGGCTGATTGGCCATCGCCATCTGGTCAGTCTGGATCTGGAAGTCCCACAGGATCTTGGCCTGTTTGTTCTCTGTCACCTTTGGGGGATCTCCCATCTTGACCCTGGGACCTCCAGTCCATACTCTTTACAGATGTTCCTCTACCTGGTTATGCCTCTCCATGTATGCCTTGCCTGCCAGCATCTTACACCTGCTGTGATGTGCTGGACTGTTTTATATATATATATATATGGAGCGACTGGATAGCTTAGTGGAGTGACTGGATAGCTTAGTGGAGCGACTGGATAGCTTAGTGGAGCGACTCTACACCACTGACTTTGGTGCGGAAGGTTGCCGGTTCGAATCCCAGGTGTGCCCTTAGGCCACTTTACGCTGTACATGCCTATGCGATGAGCGATACAATAAATAGAGTCATACCGGCTCGGACGGCGCCCGGGACAACAAGGTCCGCGTTAGGGGTTGAGGAACCAGGACAAGGTGGCGAGGTGACAATGGACCCACCTAGGGCTGAGACTGAGCAATACTGGAAGGAGGCAACGCATAAAACCAATGCCCAATGGCTGACAGACTTACAGGCAGAGCACAGCCAACTCCCAGAACAAGACCCAGTAGTCATCACACTAGCAGACATCCAAACCAGAGTGTCCAAAATGAAGAGCTGGACAGCACCAGGGCCCAACATGATTCATACCTACTGGCTTAAGAAACTGACAGCACTCCATGAACGCCTAGCAGCACAGATGAACCAGCTGCTGATATCGGGAAACCACCCAGAGTGGCTAACCCAGGCCCGGACAGTCCTCATAATGAAGGACCCCCAGAAGGGAACAATACCATCTAACTACCGGCCTATAACCTGCCTCAGCACCACATGGAAGCTTCTATCAGGCATCATAGCGACTAAGATGAGTAGGCACATGGAGCAATACATGAGCAGAGCACAGAAAGGAATAGGCAGCAACACCAGGGGAGCCAAACACCAGCTACTGGTTGACAGGGCAATTGCCCGAGATTGCAAGACGAGGAACACCAACCTGTGCACTGCCTGGATTGACTACAAGAAAGCCTATGACTCAATGCCACATACATGGATACTGGAATACTTAAAACTGTATAACATCAACAGGACACTAAGAGAGTTCATCCAGAACTCAATGAGGCTGTGGAAGACGACTCTGGAGGCCAACTCAAAGCCAATTGCACAAGTGAACATCAGATGTGGCATTTACCAAGGAGATGCTCTGTCCCCCCTGCTGTTCTGCATCGGCCTAAACCCTCTCAGCCAGATCATCTCAAAGAGTGGCTTCGGATACCAGTTCCGAAGTGGAACATCCATCAACCACCTCCTCTACATGGATGACATCAAGCTGTATGCCAAGAATGACCGTGAAATTGATTCCCTAATTCACCTCACCCGGATCTACAGCAAAGACATTGGGATGTCATTCGGACCAGATAAATGTGGGCGGATGATATCTAGAAGAGGAAAGGTGATCACAACTGAAGGGGTTGACCTACCTGAAGGGAACATCACAGATGTGCAGGAAAGTTACAAATACCTAGGGATCCCACAGACAAATGGTAATCATGAGGAGGCAGCTCGGAAGTCAGCCACAGCCAAATACCTACAGAGGGTAAGACAGGTCCTGAAAAGTCAGCTGAACGGCAAAAATAAGTTCCAGGCCATTAACACCTATGCCCTGCCAGTAATCAGATACCCAGCTGGGATAATATCCTGGCCACTGGAAGAGATACAAGCCACTGATATCAAGACAAGGACACTCCTTACCATGCATGGAGGGTTCCACCCCAAGTCCAGTGTCCTGAGGCTTTACACTAAGCGAAAGGAAGGGGGCCAAGGACTATTAAGTGTCAGAACTACTGTCCAGGAGGAAACGGCGAACCTCCAGGAATACATCAAGAAAATGGCCCCCAATGACCAACTGCTAAGTGAATGTCTCAGGCAACAAAAGCCCAGTAAGGTCGAGGAACCAGAGGGGCTATCATGGAAGGACAAACCCTTGCACGGCGTGTACCATCGGCAAATTGAGGAAGTGGCTGATATGGAAAAGACATACCAGTGGCTGGAAACGGCTGGACTAAAGGACAGCACAGAGGCGCTACTCATGGCTGCACAAGAACAAGCCCTGAACACCAGAGCAATAGAGGCCGGGGTCTACCATATCAGACAGGACCCCAGGTGTAGGCTGAGTAGAGAAGCCCCTGAAACAGTCCAGCACATCACAGCAGGGTGTAAGATGCTGGCAGGCAGGGCATACATGGAGAGGCATAACCAGGTAGAGGACATACTGTACAGGAACATCTGTAAAGAGTGTGGACTGGAGGTCCCAGGGTCAAGATGGGAGAAACCCCAAAGGTGACAGAGAACAAACAGGCCAAGATCCTGTGGGACTTCCAGATCCAGACTGACCAGATGGTGATGGCCAATCAGCCTGACATAGTGGTGGTGGATAAACATGAGAAGACAGTGGTGGTGATAGATGTAGCAGTCCCCAGTGATAGCAACATGAGAAAGAAAGAACATGAGAAGCTTGAGAAATACCAAGGGCTGAAAGAGGAGTTAGAGAAAATGTGGAGTGTGAAAGCAACAGTGGTACCAGTAGTGATCGGAGCACTAGGGGCAGTGACCCCCAAGCTGGGAGAATGGCTCCAGCAGATACCAGGAACAACATCAGAGATCTCTGTACAAAAGAGCGCATTGCTAGGAACAGCTAAGATCCTGCGCAGAACCCTCAGGCTCCCAGGCCTCTGGTAGAGGACCCGAGTCTGAAGGAGACACCGCCCACGTGGGGCGAGAGGAACATTTTTATATATATATATATGCCTAAGGTTGCCGGTTCGAATCCCAGGTGTGCCCTTAGGCAAGGCCCTTTACGCTATACATGCCTATACCTCTCGATCAGCGATACGATAAATAAGAATCATACCGGCTCGGACAGCGCCCGGGACAACAAGTTCTGCGTCAGGAGTTGAGGAACCAGGACGCCCTGATGTTTAATATGCTACTGGAACAAGACATTCATGGAGCAGGGCAGAGAACATGGTACTGATGGAGTGTTACTACGGGAGTAACCCCAGTGAGAGAGGGTACATGCAGAGGATGTGGGAGAAATGGTTGCTTCGAAACCCCACATCCTGACTGACTAAGAAACAGCTCCTAGCTCAGTGTTCGAATATCCGCAATAAGAGGTTACTATCACAGCTAGAGATCGATGAGGTACAGCGTTGTACCTCATACACGGTACAAAGATGCTACAGCAAGGGGGAGCCAGGACGACAGTCAGCTTGGGGGTGGTTTCACTACCACCCCCAAATATCAAGATTGGGTACCAAGCCCCAGAAAGACTAAACACAAGGGCAGCTGACCTGAGAAAGAGAATCATGAAATCCTGGGGGAACACAACTACCTGCTTGCCAAGGCTAAAGAACAAAGTACCAGACCAGACTCTACTGGAGGACCTGAACATTGCACTGCAAACTGTCCCTACCACTACCATCACTGAGACCAATCAGCTGATGTACACAGCAGCAACAGTAATCCTAGACATGCTTGGCTACAAGATGAACAGCCAGAGCCGCCAGAAGGTTGCCCCATGGAGGAGAAGGCTAGAGGCAAAGATCATGGCAGCACGGAGAGAAGTCAGTGTTCTAACAGAACTAAGCAGAGGTGTGAATCTGAGGAAAGCACTACCCAAGAAATACAACAAACTGTCCACAGCTGAGGCACTGGAGACTGCTAAGCAAAGGCTCACAGCACTAGCTACCCGCCTAAAGAGATACACAAGAGAGGTAGAGGCCAGGAGAATAAACCAGGTGTTCTCCACCAACCCAGCTAAGGTCAGATTCGGCATTGACCAAGGAGATGCTCTGTCCCCCCTGCTGTTCTGCATAGGCCTAAACCCCCTCATCCAGATCATCTCAAAGAGTGGCTTTGGATACCAGTTCCAAAGTGGAACATCCATCAACCACCTCCTCTACATGGATGACATCAAGCTGTATGCCAAGAATGAGCGTGACATTGATTCCCTAATTCACCTCACCCGGATCTACAGCAAAGACATTGGGATGTCATTCGGACTAGATAAATGTGGGCGGATGATATCTAGAAGAGGAAAGGTGATCACAACTGAAGGGGTTGACCTACCTGAAGGGAACATCACAGATGTGCAGGAAAGTTACAAATACCTAGGGATCCCACAGACAAATGGTAATCATGAGGAGGCAGCTGAGAAGTCAGCCACAGCCAAATACCTACAGAGGGTAAGACAGGTCCTGAAAAGTCAGCTGAATGGCAAAAATAAGATCCAGGCCATTAACACCTATGCCCTGCCAGTAATCAGTTACCCAGCTGGGATAATATCCTGGCCACTGGAAGAGATACAAGCCACTGATATCAAGACAAGGAAACTCCTTACCATGCATGGAGGGTTCCACCCCAAGTCCAGTGTCCTGAGGCTGTACACTAAGAAAAAGGAAGGGGGCCGAGGACTAGTAAGTGTCAGAACTACTGTCCAGGAGGAAACAGCGAACCTCCAGGAATACATCAAGAAAATGTCACCAATGACCAACTGCTAAGTGAATGCCTCAGGCAACAAAAGCCCAGTAAAGTCGAGGAACCAGAGGGGCTATCATGGAAGGACAAACCCTTGCATGGCGTGTACCGTCGGCAAATTGGGGAAGTGGCAGATATGGAAAAGACATACCAGTGTCTGGAAAAGGCTGGACTAAAAGACAGCACAGAGGCGCTACTCATGGCTGCACAAGAACAAGCCCTGAACACCAGAGCAATAGAGGCCGGGGTCTACCACATCAGACAGGACCCCAGGTGTAGGCTGTGTAGAGAAGCCCCTGAAACAGTCCAGCACATCACAGCAGGTGTAAGATGCTGGCAGGCAAGGCATATATGGAGAGACATAACCAGGTAGAGGACATACTGTACAGGAACATCTGTAAAGAGTATGGACTGGAGGTCCCAGGGTCAAGATGGGAGACCCCCCAAAGGTGACAGAGAACAAACAGGCCAAGATCCTGTGGGACTTCCAGATCCAGACTGACCAGATGGCGATGGCCAATCAGCCTGACATAGTGGTGGTGGATAAACATGAGAAGACAGTGGTGGTGATAGATGTAGCAGTCCCCAGTGATAGCAACATGAGAAAGAAAGAACAAGAGAAGAGAAGAGAAATACCAAGGGCTGAAAGAGGAGTTAGAGAAAATGTGGAGTGTGAAAGCAACAGTGGTACCAGTAGTGATGGGGGCACTAGGGGCAGTGACCCCCAAGCTGGGACAATGTCTCCAGCAGATACCAGGAACAACATCAGAGATCTGTGTCCAAAAGAGCGCATTGCTAGGAACAGCTAAGATCCTGCGCAGAACCCTCAGGCTCCCAGGCCTCTGGTAGAGGACCCGAGTCTGAAGGAGACACCGCCCACGTGGGAGGGGCCTTTGGTAGAGGACCCGAGTCTGAAGGGGACACCGCCCAGGTGGGGCGAGAGGAAATTTTTTTTGTACATATATGTATATATATATATATATATATATATATATATATATATATATATATATAGCTTCACTGGTTCATTCTTCTTGGATGAAGTCAGTGTGTTTCACAGTGCGGTCGTCACTCAGGAGAACTGGAACATTTCTGTGTGAATTTACACTGGGTTTAGTGTTAAACAGCTGTTACTTAAACTGGAGAGTGAAGACGAGGAGAGAACTGGTTTATATTTTAGTAACACTGGTAAATAAAAGTTACCAGGTGGAGACAGACCAGACGAGGGGAAAACTGCTGTGACACCAGATTAGATTAGTGGAACAACAGGGTTCAGTCAAATGAGAAACAGATGTGTGATGAAGTCAGACTCACATGGATGTGTGATGAAGTTATGCTGCCTTTCACTAGTATCAGCTCTACTCGATTCTACTCCATTTGGTGCGATTAATCCTTCCCAACCAATGTTCTAAGACACAGGTGTCAAATTCCAGTCCTCGAGTGCTGGTGTCCTGCATGTTTTAGATATTTCCCTCTTCCATGTGATTCAGTTTAACCCTTTAACTCCTGAGAACTAACAAAATAATTGGTAACATGAGCAAAGTAAGACACAAATGGCAGAAAATCAAAGAAAAAAACTACAATAAAGAAAACCAAAATGTAGAAAAATAAATAAAATGAGCAACAAAAAGTAATAAATATTTACAAAATGACAAATAATGTGGAAAATTTTGAAAAAGAAATTACTAAAGAAGAAAACTATACTATTGAAATTTGGTCCCAGCAATTTTAATTTTTCCTTTAAAAAATGTTTAAATAAAATAAAAAAACCATCCATTCAGAATGCATCAGCACTGACACTTAAAGAGTTAATAATCAGCTCCTCATCAGACTGATAATGATGTAATGGCCTCCATGTGTAATGGAAGAGGGAAACATCTAAAACATGCAGGACACCGGCCCTCGAGGACCACACTTTGACACCCCTGTATCTAAGAGATTAATAAAAGTGTGGAACTGCAGTCCCTCCTTTGACCTGATGGGGGCAGCACCACTCTACCTCTGTCTGACTTTGACCTGAACTCTTCTCGCTAATGGCGCCTGTAAATAAAAAAGGGAAACTGACAGTGAGGGTCGTCGCTTCCACGACATTAGGTAATTATAATATTTTTAAGTTGAAAATCAAGGCGCATGTGTTTGTTGTTTGTCCAGAGACTGCTGCTTTGTTTTAACGAGTCCAATGTGAAGAGACACTAGCAGACAAAACATGCTAATTTACCACAAGCTAACAGGAAGTGAACGGACACCATGCTACCTTGACCTAGCATTGAACATAGGGTGAGGTTAGTGTTTCCAGGAGGTGTCATGGCGGCATGTTGTTTGCATCATTAGTTTCAATATGTGTCGTGTTTGTATGGTGTCGCTGTCGTCCTTTACTAGGAACTTCTATTTCTGAACAAATTAAGATGTTATTACCCTATAGGCATGCTCCAATAAGATTTTAACAAAAATGATACTTAAAAACCCTCAGATATTTTGAAATCCGGGATTTTTCTAAATCCTGAGCTCATAAAATATTAATATGGTTCATTTTATTTCCATATTTTCAAGATCATATTTCAGAATAAGAGCTCGTCAATGTAATTATCAAAACACTACATTCATTATGAATAATAAAAATTCTTATCACCACTCCAATATGGCGGCTCCCTGGCTCATCATCGCCTATGGGTGGTTATGTTCAATGGGTGAGGTTAGATCAAGAGTGTTTCCTATGGTAAGCCAAAGTGTTCACATAGCCACGCGTTGTCTTTATTATATGACGCGTTACAGGACGCGCTCTGGTACGCGCAATGGTAGCACGCGTTCCATAACGCGTGCTAGAACGCGTGCTATATGGTAATGATCTCCTCCCACTGATTTTCTCCGCCAATTAATTTGTAGTGCTTCCAGCCAATCACTGTTCAACAACGAGTCCAGAATAACTGAGCACTGATCTGACCTTCACAAACGAAGTGCATTCACTCAGTGTTTAATTTTTTGCTAAATATTTGGACTTTTCCTTCATCAATCTACTTTATTTAACTTGTTCAACTTTAGTGTCTATTCTTATGGGTTTGTTTATTGTATTTTCAGGTTTCATGTAAAGGGATAAAATAAAGTGAGATGCTGTTTCATATTTTATTAATAAATAAAGCAAAATGTGAATTGATTTGTCATATTTTGATTATATGTCAATTGAGGTTGGCTGAGATGAGACACTTGGTGAAGGCTGAAATGATGGGAAAAAATATATAAGAAGAGAAGACATACACGGTAGCACATGGCTCAATGACATCATTTCATCTGTATCATGTGACCCTGTTGTGATAGTTTTGTGAAGCAGTGCTGTGGACATGTCCATCATTACTATTATGTAAAATATGTTGTTGATAGTTGTATATTTGTTTTGTTATATTTAGCTTTTTGCATCTTTGTACGGTCTTAAGGGAGTGTTTCATCCATTTCACTGTAGATGCTCATCCACACGTGACAAATAAAGAATTATGATTCTGACATATTTCATCTTCTATTGTTTTGCACCTTTCACTTACATTGAAGATTAAACTACATTGCTATCATCCATCGTCTTACTTCACCATCTAGTGGCAAAACATGCAACCTACAGCCAGCTCATGTAGATTAGCACAACAAAATAAGAATTAAAATACAATAAACAAACCCATAAGAATAGACACAAAAGTTGAACAAGTTAAATAAAGTAGATTGATGAAGGAAAAGTCCAAATATTTAGCAAAAAATTAAACATTGAGTGAATGCACTTCGTTTGTGAAGGTCAGATCAGTGCTCAGTTATTCTGGACTAGTTGTGTTGAACAGTGATTGGCTGGAAGCACTACAAATTAATTGGCGGAGAAAATCAGTGGGAGGAGATCATTACCATATAGCACGCGTTCTAGCACGCGTTATGGAACGTGTGCTACCATTGCGTATGGCAACCCAAAGTGTATGGCAAGCCAAAGTGTTATGGCAAGCCAAAGTGTTCACATAGCCGCGCGTTGTGTTTCTCATATCACGCGTGCCAGAACGCGTTCTGGCACGCTATCATATGGCAAGCCAAAGTGTTCACATAGCCGCGCGTTGTGTTTCTCATATCACGCGTGCCAGAACGCGTTCTGGCACGCTATCACGCGTTACATTACGCGTTCTAGCACGCGTTCTGACACGCCACCACGCGTTCGGCAACGCGGTCTAGCACGCGCAATGGCACGCGTTTTAGCACGCGTTCCGTAACGCGTGCTAGAACGCGCTCTGTAACGCGTTCTAGCACGCGTAATGGCGCGCGCAATGGCACGCGTTTTCGCATGCGTCATGGAACGCGTGCTGGAACGCGTAATGTAACGCGTGATAGCGTGCCAGAACGCGTTCTGGCACGCGTGATATGAGAAACACAACGCGCGGCTATGTGAACACTTTGGCTTGCCATACTATCACGCGTTACATTACGCGTTCTAGCACGCGTTCTGACACGCCACCACGCGTTCGGCAACGCGGTCTAGCACGCGCAATGGCACGCGTTTTAGCACGCGTTCCGTAACGCGTGCTAGAACGCGTGCTAGAACGCGCTCTGTAACGCGTTCTAGCACGCGTAATGGCGCGCGCAATGGCACGCGTTTTCGCATGCGTCATGGAACGCGTGCTGGAACGCGTGCTATATGGTAATGATCTCCTCCCACTGATTTTCTCCGCCAATTAGTTTGTAGTGCTTCCAGCCAATCACTGTTCAACACAACGAGTCCAGAATAGCTGAGCACTGATCTTACCTTCACAAACGAAGTGCATTCACTCAATGTTTAATTTTTGCTAAATATTTTGACTTTTCCTTCATCAATCTACTTTATTTAACTTGTTCAACTTTAGTTGATTCAGGATTTAAAGTTTTTAATTTAACATGTAATAGGTGTGATTGACAGGACCATTGACACCTGTGGTCTCCCTTGCTCTCTGTTATACTCTTGAAATTGACACTTGATGTTTAACCATGCATATAGTAGTATGCATAACTATGTTCATATTTATATTACCTCCGGGGTATATTTTATCCATATCTTTCTCTATATTCTTATTAATACTTTACACTTTACTTATTCTTATTATAGTCTTTCTTATCTTGTATATTATTATATTTGTAAGTTGTATAGTTGTATATATTATTTTGCTTTTTGCATCTTTGCACGGTCTTAAGGGAGTGTCGCATCCATTTCACGTGTGGATGGACAAATAAAGAATTATGATTCTGACATATTTCATCTTCTATTGTTTTGCACCTTTTACTTGCATTGAGGATTAAACTGCATTGCTATCATCTATCGTCTTACTTCGCCATCTAGTGGCAAAACATGCAACCTACAGCCAGCTCATGTGTTAGATTAGCACAACAGAATAAGAATTAAAATACAATAAACAAACCCTTAAGAATAGACACACTAAAGTTGAACAAGTTAAATAAAGTAGATTGATGAAGGAAAAGTCAAAATATTTAGCAAAAATTAAACATTGAGTGAATGCACTTCGTTTGTGAAGGTAAGATCAGTGCTCAGTTATTCTGGACTCGTTGTGTTGAACAGTGATTGGCTGGAAGCACTACAAATTAATTGGCGGAGAAAATCAGTGGGAGGAGATCATTACCATATAGCACGCGTTCCAGCACGCGTTCCATGACGCATGCGAAAACGCGTGCCATTGCGCGCGCCATTACGCGTGCTAGAACGCGTTACAGAGCGCGTTCTAGCACGCGTTACGGAACGCGTGCTAAAACGCGTGCCATTGCGCGTGCTAGACCGCGTTGCCGAACGCGTGGTGGCGTGTCAGAACGCGTGCTAGAACGCGTAATGTAACGCGTGATAGCGTGCCAGAACGCGTTCTGGCACGCGTGATATGAGAAACACAACGCGCGGCTATGTGAACACTTTGGCTTGCCATAAAGTGTTCACATAGCCGCGCGTTGTGTTTATCATATCACGCGTGCCAGAACGCGTTCTGGCACGCGTTCTGACACGCCACCACGCGTTCGGGAACGCGGTCTAGCACGCGCAATGGCACGCGTTCTAGCACGCGTTCCGTAACGCGTGCTAGAACGCGCTCTGTAACGCGTTCTAGCACGCGTAATGGCGCGCGCAATGGCACGCGTTTTCGCATGCGTCATGGAACGCGTGCTAGAACGCGTGCTATATGGTAATGATCTCCTCCCACTGATTTTCTCCGCCAATTAATTTGTAGTGCTTACAGCCAATCACTGTTCAACACAACTAGTCCAGAATAGCTGAGCACTGATCTTACCTTCACAAACGAAGTGCATTCACTCAATGTTTAATTTTTGCTAAATATTTTGACTTTTCCTTCATCAATATACTTTATTTAACTTGTTCAACTTTAGTGTGTCTATTCTTAAGGGTTTGTTTATTGTATTTTCAGGTTTCATGCAAAAGGGATAAAATAAAGTGAGATGCCGTTTCATACTTTATTAATAAATAAAGCAAAATGCGAATTGATTTGTCATATTTTGATTATATGTCAATCGAGGTTGCATTGGCTGAGGTGACACACTTGGTGAAGGATGAAATTATGGGAAAAAATATATAAGAAGATATACATGGTTGCTCATGGCTCAATGACATAATTTCGTCTGTTTCATGTGACCCTGTTGTGATAGTTTTCTGAAGCAGTGCTGTGGACATGTCCATCATTACTATTATGTAAAATGTGTTGTCGTTTAACCTTATTATTATAGTTATATTTGTCATCAAGAAGGTGAAACAAGAGAAACATATATGGGATAGAGATCTATTTACAATAATATTTGCACACATACACTTAGTTACAGTTTTTCTCAGGACAAGTATAATTCACAGACGTACATTCAGGATTTAAAGTTTTTAATTTGACATGTAATAGGTGTGATTGGCAGGACCATTGACACCTGTGGTCTCCCTTGCTCTCTGTTGTTCTCTTGAAATTGACACTTGATGTTTAACCATGCATATAGTAATATGCATAACTATGTTCATATTTATATTACCTCCGGGGTATATTTTATCCATATCTTTCTCTATATTCTTATTTATACTTTACACTTTACTTATTATTATTATAGTCTTTCTTATCTTGTATATTATTATATTTGTAAGTTGTATAGTTGTATATTTGTTTTGTTATATTTAGCTTTTTGCATCTTTGCACGGTCTTAAGGGAGTGTCGCATCCATTTCACGTGTGGATGGACAAATAAAGAATTATGATTCTGACATATTTCATCTTCTGTTTTGCACCTTTCACTTGCATTGAAGATTAAACTACATTACTATCATCTATCGTCTTACTTCGCCATCTAGTGGCAAAACATGCAACCTACAGCCAGCTCATGTGTTAGATTAGCACAACAGAATAAGAATTAAAATACAATAAACAAACCCTTAAGAATAGACACACTGAAGTTGAACAAGTTAAATAAAGTAGATTGATGAAGGAAAAGTCAAAATATTTAGCAAAAATTAAACATTGAGTGAATGTACTTCGTTTGTGAAGGTAAGATCAGTGCTCAGTTATTCTGGACTCGTTGTGTTGAACAGTGATTGGCTGTAAGCACTACAAATTAATTGGCGGAGAAAATCAGTGGGAGGAGATCATTACCATATAGCACGCGTTCTAGCACGCGTTCCATGACGCATGCGAAAACGCGTGCCATTGCGCGCGCCATTACGCGTGCTAGAACGCGTTACAGAGCGCGTTCTAGCACGCGTTACGGAACGCGTGCTAGAACGCGTGCCATTGCGCGTGCTAGACCGCGTTCCCGAACGCGTGGTGGCGTGTCAGAACGCGTGCCAGAACGCGTTCTGGCACGCGTGATATGATAAACACAACGCGCGGCTATGTGAACACTTTGGCTTGCCATACACTTTGGGTTGCCATACGCAATGGTAGCACACGTTCCATAACGCGTGCTAGAACGCGTGCTATATGGTAATGATCTTCTCCCACTGATTTTCTCCGCCAATTAATTTGTAGTGCTTACAGCCAATCACTGTTCAACACAACTAGTCCAGAATAACTGAGCACTGATCTGACCTTCACAAACGAAGTGCATTCACTCAATGTTTAATTTTTTGCTAAATATTTGGACTTTTCCTTCATCAATCTACTTTATTTAACTTGTTCAACTTTTGTGTCTATTCTTATGGGTTTGTTTATTGTATTTTAATTCTTATTTTGTTGTGCTAATCTACATGAGCTGGCTGTAGGTTGCATGTTTTGCCACTAGATGGTGAAGTAAGACGATGGATGATAGCAATGTAGTTTAATCTTCAATGTAAGTGAAAGGTGCAAAACAATAGAAGATGAAATATGTCAGAATCATAATTCTTTATTTGTCACGTGTGGATGAGCATCTACAGTGAAATGGATGAAACACTCCCTTAAGACCGTACAAAGATGCAAAAAGCTAAATATAACAAAACAAATATACAACTATCAACAACATATTTTACATAATAGTAATGATGGACATGTCCACAGCACTGCTTCACAAAACTATCACAACAGGGTCACATGATACAGATGAAATGATGTCATTGAGCCATGTGCTACCGTGTATGTCTTCTCTTCTTATATATTTTTTCCCATCATTTCAGCCTTCACCAAGTGTCTCATCTCAGCCAACCTCAATTGACATATAATCAAAATATGACAAATCAATTCACATTTTGCTTTATTTATTAATAAAATATGAAACAGCATCTCACTTTATTTTATCCCTTTACATGAAACCTGAAAATACAATAAACAAACCCATAAGAATAGACACTAAAGTTGAACAAGTTAAATAAAGTAGATTGATGAAGGAAAAGTCCAAACATTTAGCAAAAAATTAAACACTGAGTGAATGCACTTCGTTTGTGAAGGTCAGATCAGTGCTCAGTTATTCTGGACTCGTTGTTGAACAGTGATTGGCTGGAAGCACTACAAATTAATTGGCGGAGAAAATCAGTGGGAGGAGATCATTACCATATAGCACGCGTTCTAGCACGCGTTATGGAACGCGTGCTACCATTGCGCGTACCAGAGCGCGTCCTGTAACGCGTCATATAATAAAGACAACGCGTGGCTATGTGAACACTTTGGCTTACCATAGGAAACACTCTTGATCTAACCTCACCCATTGAACATAACCACCCATAGGCGATGATGAGCCAGGGAGCCGCCATATTGGAGTGGTGATACGTTCATTTCAGTAAAATATCTTTGACAGGACAAACATACTGTCTGGGCATTTTATTAACAATACAATAATCCACTAAAACTGAAAACTGATTTCCACGTATGTTATGTCATACATGTAACTACGATTAAAGTACTTATGATGTTAGACAATAACACTATCTAAACCACCACCCTGTTTACTGCTAAGAAAGTATCTGAATACTGCTAAGAAAGTATCTGAATACTGCTAAGAAAGTATCTGAATACTGCTAAGAAAGTATCTGAATACTGCTAAGAAAGTATCTGAATACTGCTAAGAAAGTATCTGAATACTGCTACTACTACTACTTCAGATATTTTCTTAGAAGTATTCAGATACTTTCTTAGCAGTATTCAGATACTTTCTTAGCAGTATTCAGATACTTTCTTAGCAGTATTCAGATACTTTCTTAGTGGTTTAAATAGTGTTATTGTCTAATGCATTCATTACAAAGACATAATCTGGGACTTATGTTCTTTTCATATCAGAAAGTTCTATAATAGTAAACCAACTATGACTAATAAAAAAAAGCCTAAACATATGTCCTTAATCATAGTTACACATGACATAACACACGTTTTCAGTTTTAGTGGAGTATTGTTAATAAAATGCTCAGTGTGTTTGTCCTGTCAAATATATTTCACTCAATTGAACGTATCACCACTCCAATATGGCGGCTCCACGGTTCGTCATCACCTATGGGTGGTTATGTTCAATGCTGGGTCTAGGTATGTTGTGTCTATGAGCCTAACTAACCTTAACTATCCCTAACTAACCCTAACTAACCTTAACTATCCCTAACTAACCTTAACTAACCCTAACTAACCTTAACTATCCCTAACTAACCTTAACTATCCCTAACTAACCTTAACTAACCTTAACTATCCCTAACTAACCCTAACTAACCTTAACTATCCCTAACTAACCCTAACTAACCTTAACTAACCCTAACTAACCTTAACTATCCCTAACTAACCTTAACTAACCCTAACTAACCTTAACTAACCTTAACTATCCCTAACTAACCTTAACTAACCATAACTAACCATAGCTAACCTTAACTAACCCTAACTAACCTTAACTATCCCTAACTAACCTTAACTAACCCTAACTAACCCAAACCCATAAATAAACACTTTTATCTGAATCCTTAAATCATTATAAGTATAATTTGCTCTTTCGTGCCCCCCCCCCCCCTTTTACCTGCAGCTGTGTAGCTTATCAGCAGGAGCAGGAGTCCAAAGCAGGAGGTGAAGGAGGTGTAGGGTTTGGTCATGGTGAAGCAGAGCAAAAGTTTCTCCAACAGCTGATGAAATAAAACACTGATTCTGATGAAAATGACTCATACTTTAAACACCACTTTCTCCTCCCTCTCCTCAACTCCTCCTCCCTCTTGTCAATTCCTCCTCCCCCTCCTCAACTTTTCTTCTTTCTCCTCAACTTCTCTTCACCCTCATCTTCCACTTCTCCTCTCATTCCTCAACTCTCCCTCCTCCCCTTCTACTCCTCCTTAACTCCTCCTTCCCTCCTCCTCCTCCTCCTCCTCCTTAACTCCTCCTCCCCTTCTACTCCTCCTTAACTCCTCCTTCCCTCCTCCTCCTCCTCCTTAACTCCTCCTCCCCTCCTCCTCCTCCTCCTTAACTCCTCCTCCCCCTTCTCCTCCTCCACTCCTCCTCCCTTTACTCTCTTCCCCCTCCTTCTCTCTTTGACACAATTTCCCAATGGAAGCATTAGATGCAGAACAAAAAACTCAGTATTTGGGAAGGAGAGGGGAGGGGACAAGAGGGTTAGGGAAGGGGAGAAGGGTGGGGGGGGGGTTGAGGGGAAGGGACTCAGATCTAGTTGAGATGTAACAGAAGAAAACACACTTATTCTGCTAAGTCAAAATGTAAAAAAGTCTAAATGATCTGATAAAAAGGTCAAATGATGTCTTTAAAAAGTCACTTATTAATCCATATTTAAGGTGCACTGTAGTTTTTGGAGGAATTAAAGTCTTTTCAGTGTCACCTTATAGTCCAGAAAATATAGTATCTTAATATTTTAATTCTGTGGGACGCCACCAAGACATCTGGTGCCCTAGGCGACCGCCTAGTCTGACTATGACTAACACTGGCCATGCCTCCAGGGTCTGTACAGTCTGCACAGGAACTAGTCTACACCCTCAAAACCTAAACTATCAATTCAGTGAAAAGAAAAAATAAAATAAAAGTCAAAAACTGAAATAAAGGTTTCACAAAGGAACAGACAAATGGAAAGTTTTACACATATGGATTTAGTGGAATGACAGCCTCCATCTCTTTCAGAATAAAAGCACCACTTTGACATATGCATCCATCTCTTTCAGAATAAAAGCACCACTTTGACCTTATGTATCCATCTCTTTCAGAATAAAAGCACCACTTTGACCATATGTATCCATCTCTTTCAAAATAAAAGCACCACTTTGACCATATGCATCCATCTCTTTCAGAATAAAAGCACCACTTTGACCTTATGTATCCATCTCTTTCAGAATAAATCATATCTCATATCATATGGAGTTCCACAAGGCTCTGTTCTCGGCCCCAAGCTTTTTATTTTGTTCATAAATGATATCTGTGATGTTTTGCAAAATGTTAATTGTGTTTTATTTGCGGATGATACAAGCCTGAATGCCTCTGGTCCAGAGCTTGAACAGCTCTTGAATGCAGTTGAAAATGATCTAAAAATTCTTAAAAAAATGGTTTGACAAAAATCAATTATCATTAAATATAAATAAAACAAATTTCATTTTATTTGGAAATAAAAAGATCAAAATTCCAATAAAACTATCCATTGATGACAGAGCTATTGAACAAGTAAACCAAACAAAATTTCTAGGTGTAATAATTGATGATAAATTAAATTGGAAGGCCCATATTGACAACTTAAAAAGAAAAATATCTAAAACAATTGCTATTTTACACAAAGTCAAATACTCTGTAAACAAAAAATCACTCCACACATTATACTGCTCTCTATTACTGCCATATTTAACTTACTGTGTGGAGGTGTGGGGGCACACGTTTAAATCAATAATCCATTCAGTTTTTATACTGCAAAAAAAGCAATAAGAATTATCAATCATTGTTACTATCTTACACCAACAAATTCACTCTTCATCAAAAGCAGACTTCTAAAACTGGAAGACTTAACAAACCTGAACACAGCTGTTATCATGTATAAAGCATACCATAATATTCTCCCAGACTGCATGCAGGAACTGTTCATCCAAAGAGAGACCAAATATAATCTGAGGGGCACTGCAATATTCAATAAAATAAAAGTGAGAACAAATACTAAAGGAAAATGCACTACAGTCAAAGGGGTAAATCTGTGGAACACTCTGGACAATGAACTAAAAACAGCTAACTCTATACACATATTCAAAAAATTATACAAAACAAGAGTCATTGATAAATACACTGCTTTGTAGTAACAAATAAACCTTACAACACATATTATACAAACTCACAACTAAACTGTCTTATTATTATTATTATTATTATTATTATTATTATTATTATTATCACTACTACTCCTACTACTACCTAACTGAATGATTGACTAATCAATTTACTATTTTTGTTTGTTCTGTAATCTATTTCTGTTTATCTTTTCTATATGTGCGTATGTTTGTTGTTGTTGTTTTGTTTGTTTGTTTTTTTTTCCTGCAGAACATATTGCAGTAAGATATTGGTAATGGTGGGCTAAATAAGCTTCGGCTTCAGCCCTAAACCTTTTCGGTCAAGCAGTACATTCATTATGTGTGAAAATGTGTCTACCTGCCTTGTGCTTGTTTTTGTTTTGTTTTGTTTTGTTTTGTTTTGTATTTTGACCGAGATAAAAAAAAAATAAATAAATAAATAAATAAATAAATAAATAAATAAATAAATAAATAAATAAATAAATAAATAAAAGCACCACTTTGACCATATGCATCCATCTCTTTCAGAATAAAAGCACCACTTTGACCATATGCATCCATCTCTTTCAGAATAAAAGCACCACTTTGACCTTATGTATCCATCTCTTTCAGAATAAAAGCACCACTTTGACCTTATGTATCCATCTCTTTCAGAATAAAAGCACCACTTTGACCTTATGCATCCATCTCTTTCAGAATAAAAGCACCACTTTGACCATATGCATCCATCTCTTTCAGAATAAAAGCACCACTTTGACCTTATGCAACCATGTCTTTCAGAATAAAAGCGCCACTTTGACCCCATCAGTTTTAACCTTAACCCATCAGAGAAAGCAAACAGCCATGTTCCCTTTCATTCACTGGACACAGAATTACCTGCAAACACCATGTGAGCCCCGTCTGCTAACAGGATTATCCGTGATTACACTCTAACACTAACACTCTAGTGGTGTGAACAGTCATTACAGCGTGTCCTAACCTTAAGCCTACAGGTGACCTTCTACTACTCTTCCTTCCACAGCATTCTAACATACTGGATCACAGTGTGGTTCTCCACCTGCATGGAGGCGGAACAGAACATGCTCCACAGATTGGTTGAGGTGGTGCAGAGAATCCTGGGCTGCCTCCCCCCACCCACCACCTCTGTGACCTTCTGACCTCTGGCAGATGCTACCACTCCATCAGAACCAGAACAAACAGACTCAAACATAGGAATGGAATGGGTGGTATGTGAGGTATCATACCTTCTAAGTTTTGCTTTTTTGTCCACGATAAATATTTTTTCCATACCATTCTACCGTTCATCCTGTAGATGCAAAGTTTTGAATGTCCACTGGCTGCCTCTAAGAAGCAGCTAGCGCCCCAGTCTTAGATGTTTTGTTAGCAGGAGCATTTAGTTTAAATAATCTACAAATATAAAATGTATAATTTATGTAGTGTACTATTGGTTATAATGGTATGTGATGACAACATATTTAGATTCAGGACTCTACAATTTAATTTACTGAGTGTCGGAAAAGTGAGCTAACAAGCTAACAGCTAAAGTCATGACAGCCATAGAGTTTATGATGACAACAAAACAACTGTGCTAAACATTAACACTGCCTTAAAGTTAACACACTGCACCAGCCTTAATAACTGTATGTTACTGTAGCCAGTTGAGTTACTATTAGTCATGGTATCTGGCTGGTGTTCGCAACTAAAATGACTGTTCACAGTTACAAACAATTTTGCTAACGTTAGCATGCTAAGCGCTGCTACAGTGATTGCTACCTTTGAGATGTATTGTGTTAGCTACTCTCAATGATAGCCTCACATGAAAGATGTTTTTTCTTCAAATTGAAATGGTAACATCTTAAACCAATAGTCTTGTTATAATCACATATGTAAGTACACATTTACAAATCACCCTCAACAACTGCAAAAAGTTGTAGTGAGTGATTTATTGGATCAAATCCATGTGTTTCATTCATTTTGTCAGCTCTCCATCTTCCTCTATTCTCTGGTTCATGACTGATCACACTCTAATCCACTAATATAAAAGACTGCACATGGAGTTATATGACACTAACAAAGTGTTCTGCTGTCATTTATACTTTATTATTTATGTATATTATCCTACAAAAGTACTATACTGTGATATATACCACATACCGCCAGTGGCTCAAATTACACCAGGATATATATTTTTGGACATTCCTACTCAAACACTTCCCCAAAACTGTCACTGAAGTCACTTACACCCCCCGACACTTTACCCCCTGATGTTGCCCTCTAACCCTAACCCCCCCCGCAGGTAAACCCTAAGTCTGTATCTATCTCCTTAGAGCGTCTGATTAACACTACGTCACCTAAAAGGGGAGCTAATCTCTGTCTAGGCCCAGGAATAGTGCCATGGGAGGGGCTAGGGCTGCTGGAGAGATGCTGCAGAGCCACGGTGCATGTGTCCTGGGTAATCCCTCCTGAAATAGACCTGAGGAAGGAGGGGGGTAGGGGAGACAGGGACAGGGACACTCACAGTCCAGGAGCACAACTAGCCAGTGTCCAGTCATCCCTCGGACACATCGCAAACCGAGGACTAGAAGGATCCACAGCGGATCCAGAGAGGACCACAGAGGACCGCCTCAAACAGCATGAACTTCGCTGCTCAGTTTTTTTACTCCAGCTACTGGAGCGAGAGGCTGGAGCGACTGTACGCTCCCAGACTGGCACTGAAAGACTGCGAGGAGAATGACCCCTTCTGGCAGAGGTGGGTGCCCAAAGCCAACCCCAAGCCCAGACTCAACCCAAACCAAGACTCATACCCAAACCCTGACCCAAACTTAAACCCAGAACCACACCTAAACCTCGACCCAACCCCAAACCCCAAACCCCAGCCCAGATTCAAACCCAGCCCAAAACCCAAACCTAAACTCATACCCAAACCCAAATCCTGTAGTAAAGGATGACAGGTCGATATATCAACCAGCTAATTCTTTACTCATAGGGATGTCATAACTGATTCAGATTGAGTGAGAAATCACACCATTGGCTTCGATTTTTGATCCTATGATCAGACCAGGACATCCCTACATGCAGGGTTCGAATTATGGGGGGTACCGGGGGGTACAGAGCCCCCCAAATATGACTTGGTACCTTCCAAATGTGACAAAAATGATACTTTGGGCGGCTGTGGCTCAGTTGGTAGAGTAAAATTAACCAACCCAGGTTTCAAATATATGATTTAACATATCCTGAAAATGCGTGTAACACTAATGTGGAAATGAAGTTTCTGATGGTGAATCAGATTGAAAGTTTGTGATGTAATTGTCAGATGAATTAATACATTGTCAAACGGTAATAAAACAAAGTCTGAGTAAAGCAACTAATACAGTTACAATGACTGAGAGGTTGGCGGTTCGCATCCCAGCTCCGGGTGTCCACATGTCGAAGTGTCCTTGGGCAAGACACTGAACCCTCACTTAGGCCCCCAGTAGGACTGACCTTTGACCTTAGAAACCTACTGGTGTATGAGTGTGTGTGTGTGTGTGTGAATGGGTGAATGTGAGGCTAATGTAAAGCACTTTGAGCACCATGAAGGTGGAAAAGAACTATATAAGTGCAGAACATTTACCATTTACTTTTGGCGGGGGTTAAAAAAATAATAAATTTTTTTCTTAAATTTACATACTTGAAAAATGTGTCCTTATCTACTATTCCTCTCTGTGTACTAAGAGTAAACTAATGTAATTTATAATTCATCACTACATACTTTGAAAGACATCATCAACCCCCTTTGGAATTCTGAAATGGTTTCACCCTGCCCCAGAGAAATTCACACGTTTCCTGCTGAAGTTTCTCATGCATTCTTCTCATATGTGGTGAGAATGAAAGAAGAACCAGTTAAATGGGAAACGAGGAGTAATGAAGAGTGCACTGTTGTCTGAGGGTGAAAAGTCAATCTGGATTTAGCCTTTCAGTCACCAACAACTTCAGCTCAGGCTAACACTAGCTACGGTAAGAATTGATTTGACGTGTATATATATATATAGGCTGGCTCAGATATTATTAATGCTTCGACAGGTATGTGTAATGATACGTCCTTATATTGATGCTGACGAAATAATGGGAGTTCAAACACATCTTTATTGGACCAATCAAAATGTTTTTCTTGATGTGTCAGAAGCTAGCCTCTCCAGGTTGGGGTGCATTTGGTTGTAAAAGCCAGAGCCATTTTTAAAGGCAGTGGTGTTTATTAAGTTCAGACTAATAGTGTATTTAACCCACAACCTACTATGACATTAGTTATGGAGCATCACTTAACTGGGTTTAGTTGAACGTTGGTGGACAGCATAGTTCAGCTGTGTGTCATACATACATGTGTATGATGCACACATGTTGGTTATTGTGTACTTGCTGGTATTTCTTTGTGCATATACTTTTACACACACTTGGTCTGTGGTGTTCAAGGTCTACACTAAATACAAGAGGATTTAAAGTCTGTTCTTATCCATGCTTGGCTCCCAGTGGCTTATGTGACAGTCGATGGTAGTGCTACAGTTTGGTTTGTGGACTGTCTGCTGGATATGAAAGTGTTACGTCATGAATACAGAGGCAATGTACTGTGTTGGTTTGTTGATGCATATATGTGTGTTAGCAGTGACTTTTATTTTTACTCACATGTATAGGTGTTTAGTATAGCCTGATTTCCCTCGACTGTTAGACACCATGCACATCCACGTGGGCGTGGCACAAATCTGACATGTGATGTCATCACCATCGGTCCTAAAATTCTGCCCCCCCCCCACCCACCCACACACACACACACCCCCTGAAGCTGGAATAATCATTCAAACACTGAAAACATTCAACACAAGTCATGTTCTTATGTAGATCTTCAGGTGGAACCGAGCACGTACATGTTGAATAGATCATATACCTGTTGAGTTTGTGTTCATCTACTTCTATATATGAAGAAAATTGTCAACTTCATCAACCACAAAAACTCCAGGAAGTTTCCATGGTAACCTGAAGTAGTCATAACCTAACCTTTAACCTTTAGTACCATGGCAGTCATAAACAAACATTGTTTTCTAAGAAGGATTAACACATGAAATCATTTATACTCTAGATCAGTGGTCCCCAAACTACGGGCTGGATACGGTGCGCCTCCACATTTTGTCCGGCCCCCTGAACAATACCAGAGACCATTAAAAAATTTTTATTTGCCTATTTGATAAAGTTCAGACTTTGTTGGACTTTTGCAATAAAATGTTCCTTAGTTCTGAACTATTTTAATTATTAATGAAGCAGAGAGTGTGGGGTTGTCTCCAGGATTTGGTTCAGAGTGACAAGGTGTGGGTTGTGGTTCTGATTAAAGAACACAGATACAGATGTCCTCATTAAAGGTTTATTTACTGTGGTCTGTAATAATACAGTAACACTCACTATAACAATATATACATACAATAATAAATGAACTAAGACCCACTATATGAGTCACTCACATGTATTACATGGGTCATAGAACACACACATCACTCACAGAAATCACAGATGACAGCTAGCAATGCTAACTGCTAGCATATTATCGTATTAGCTTCAACAGCACACTGGTGCTAAACAGCATTAGCTTATACAGTACAACATGCTAACATCTACCTGAACTGTACTGTGTTATTTATCTGACCTTGTGGCATCTACACACAGTAATAAACCAGGAATAGATGAATAAAAAAGAGAAAAAGAAGCAGAGATGGTGAACTTAGCACAGTTACCTACAACACAGAGGCTAATAAAACACGGACTACGTTCATAACCGTTTTAACAGCAGTGGTGCGTTCAATAGCGTGTGACATTTGAAAACTTACAGAAAAGGAGTTATTCCTGAACAAATATAACCAAACAATCAAATAAACAATTAAACTGTGTGGGCTTTCTAACAATTAACTATTATTAACTAGTTTAACACAATAACTTTGACAGACGCTCATATGAGTCATTTAAGTCACAGACAACTAAGATGAACTTTGACCTGTTAAGATAAAGAAGTTTATGTTCTATGGACCTTTGTTCTGTGAAGAATCCAGAAAGGGTTATTTGATTGTGGCTTTCTGGAAAACAATACATTTTTACATTTATCCACTCCTGCATTCATCACACTTTTTCTGTTACAAACTGACCCCGGCCCCTCATCTGAGAAGGAAAAGTTATGTGGCCCTCACAGGTAATAGTTTGGGGACCCCTGATCTCGATTGTCAGCCTCACACTGCACGTTTTAACTTTTCCTGCAATGTGTCAAACGAAGTACCATCATTTCCCTGAAGGAGCCTTCCCAAGGGATCAATGAAGTACTATCTAATCTAACCCTAACCCGAATATATATATATATATGAAGTTACAGCAACAAATTCAAGATGAGAACATTTGGAGAAAGTGGACCTGGTTCTGACCCAGTTCTGGACTCTTCTTCTGACCTTGTACTGGAGTCTGGTTCTGGTTCTGACTCTGTACTGGACTCTAGTTTTGACCCAGTGCTCCTCCTTATTTTTCACACTCCCACATCCATTTAGTTTGAAAAAGTAATGAGTCTATTCTGAGACTGTAAAGAGTGTAAAGTACAAATATTTATGTAAATGTACAGAGTATAAAATACAGATATTTATGCACAATGTAGGGAGTAAAAGTAAAAAGTTCCCAGAAAAATAAATACTCAAGTGAAGTCCAAATACCTAGCAAAAAACCTACTGAAGTACAATAATGAAGTTATGAAGTTGCTTATACTTTGTTTCTTCCACCTCTGAAACAAAGGGACTGATGATGGGTATAGACATCAGGAAGTACAGTTACTACATCAGGAAGTACAGTTACTACATCAGGAAGTACAGTTACTACATCAGGAAGTACAGTTACTACATCAGGAAGTACAGTTACTACATCAGGAAGTACAGTTACTACATCAGGAAATACAGTTACTACATCAGGAAGTACAGTTATTACACCAAGAACTACAGTTACTACATCAGGAAGTACAGTTACTACATCAGGAAGTACAGTTACTACATCAGGAAGTACAGTTACTACATCAGGAAGTACAGTTATTACACCAAGAAGTACAGTTACTACATCAGGAAGTACAGTTACTACAACAGAAAGTACAGTTACTACATCAGGAAGTACAGTTACTACATCAGGAAGTACAGTTACTACATCAGGAAGTACAGTTACTACATCAGGAAGTACAGTTACTACATCAGGAAGTACAGTTATTACACCAAGAACTACAGTTACTACATCAGGAAGTACAGTTACTACATCAGGAAGTACAGTTACTACATCAGGAAGTACAGTTACTACATCAGGAAGTACAGTTATTACACCAAGAAGTACAGTTACTACATCAGGAAGTACAGTTACTACATCAGAAAGTACAGTTACTACATCAGGAACTACAGTTACTACATCAGGAAGTACAGTTACTACATCAGGAAGTACAGTTACTACATCAGGAAGTACAGTTACTACATCAGGAAGTACAGTTACTACACCAAGAAGTACAGTTACTACATCAGGAAGTACAGTTACTACATCAGAAAGTACAGTTACTACATCAAGAAGTACAATTAATACATCAGGAAGTACAGTTACTACATCAGGAAGTACAGTTACTACATCAGGGAGTACAGTCACTACATCAGGAAGTACAGTTACTACATCAGGGAGTACAGTTACTACATCAGGAAGTACAGTTACTACATCAGGCAGTGTGAATGAATGAATGCATTTTATTTTTCGAACATGTATAAAAATAAAATAAATTGTATGTAACTATTGTACATACAATAGACAGAAAAAAAGAGAAAAACAAACAAACAAACAAACAAAATATTAAAATAAAGAGCAAGACATTACAAAACACCGCACATTGTTCGAAAAAAGGAAGTGGGAAGAAGTACAATACTTATTTTAATTTCCCACCCCTTTTATCTGCTCTTTGGTTTGCAGTTATACATCCTAACCACAGTACATCATAGACCTATATAAGTATATACCATGTGTAACCTTAATAAATATCTATATAAATATATAATTACAAAATTAAATATATGCTACATCATTATCCATATAAGTATATAATTATAAAAATATATTCTATATAAATATCTATATAACCAAAATAAATACATACTACATACATATCATCATTAATATAAATATAAATATATAAATCCATAACTAAATCTTTACCCTCTTCACCATATACTAAGTTAGTTACAATATATCAATCAACACTATTCTACAGTTTATATAAATGTAACCCTTATCATCCTCTATTGACATGCTTCCTCTTCCATATACTTGTGTAAAAGAAATGTTTTGTACCTTTTTTTAAACAGATGTATATTTGCACTTTGTTTTATTTCTGTCCCCAGACTGTTCCACAAATTCACTCCACAGCTCGAGACGCACATACTTTTCATGTTTGTTCGGACTTTAGGTTTCTTAAAATGTAGTTCTCCCCTTAGATTATAACCCCCTTCCCTTTCATTAAACATGTCCTGTATATTTTTGGGTAGTAGGTTGTTTCTTGCTTTGTACATTATTTGCGGCGTTCTAAATTTGAACAAATCCATGAATTTCAATATATGTGATTTTATGAATAGTGGGTTTGTGTGATCTCTGTATCCTGTTTTGTATATTGTCCTTATAGCTCTTTTCTGTATTGTGCATATCGGCTGCAGAGTGGTTTTGTAGTTGTTTCCCCAGACTTCGACACAGTACAAAAGATATGGCAAAAATAAGGAGTAATAAAGAGTTTGTAATGATTTGCACTCAAGTATGTGTTTGGTTTTCCAAAGAATAGCCGAGCACTTTGCCAGTTTAGCTCTTACGTATGCTACATGAGTTTTCCAACAGACTTTGTTATCTAAAATCACACCAAGAAATTTAATTTCTTCTACCATTTTTAGTATTGTCTATAATCAATTCTACATTACAGTCTATATGTCTTCCGAACAACATGATCTTTGTTTTACTTAGATTTAATGATAATTTGTTTTTGTCAAACCATACTTTTAGTTTATTTATTTCAGTTGTGATTGTTTCCAAAGTCGGCTGCAAATTCTCACCGGAACAAAAAATATTTGTATCATCTGCAAACAAAACAAATTTCAATTCTTGTGAAACTCTGCATATGTCATTGATGTATAATATGAATAATTTAGGACCTAATATGGACCCCTGCGGAACCCCACATGTAATGTTCATGTAATCAGATTTATGATCACCTATCTGTACAAACTGTTGCCTGTTGCTTAGATAGCTTGACAGCCAGCTCCACCCAACTCCCCTTACACCACCCTTTTCCAGTTTACCCAATAATATGCTGTGATCAATGGTGTCGAATGCTTTTTTTAGGTCCACAAATACTCCCACTGCTATTTTTTTGTTGTCAATACAGTTTGTGATTTCCTCTATTAGTTCCATCAATGCCAGCGATGTTGATCTTTCTGTTCTGAATCCGTATTGACTGTCTGTAAGGAGGTTGTGTTTCTCAATGAATTTGTCCAGTCTATCTGAAAAAAGTTTTTCGAGTATTTTGGAAAATTGGGGGAGTAAAGAAACAGGTCAGTAGTTTGTGAAATGGTGTCTATCTCCGGTTTTAAACAATGGTATCACTTTTGCAGTTTTCATTTTGTCTGGAAATGTACCTTTTTGAAAGGACAGGTTGCAGATGTGGGTGAGTGGCTTCACAACTCCTTCAATGACTGTCTTTACAGTTGACATGTCTATGTCATTACAGTCTGTAGAGGTTTTGTTTTTACATTGTCTTATAATTCGCCTAATTTCTTCCTCATCAACTGCACTTAGAAAAATTGTACTTGGATTTCTTTCCCCCATATCTTCTATATCTCTACTTTGTGTTATCTCAGGTTCTTTTATTTTAGCAGCTAAATCTGGTCCCACATTCACGAAGAATTTGTTAAACCCATTCACAGCATCCTCCATATTATTTATGCTTTTGTCATTTTCAGTGAAATACTCTAGATAATCAGTAGTTTTGGATCCATTTCTCACTATGCCATTCAGTACAGTCCATATACCCTTGATGTTGTTTTTATTTTTCTCCACTAGTTTGTTATAATATTCTTTCTTACATACCCTCATAATATTAGTTAATTTGTTTTTATATTTTTTGTACTTTTCCTCTGCCTCTATAGTTCGATGCTTTAAGAATTGTCTGTATAATGTATTTTTCTTTTTGCAGGCATTTTGTAGCCCCTTGGTGACCCACGGACTATTTTTATGTTTATGCATATTACTGTATTTCTTTATAGGACAATTATTATTGTATAATTCGTTGAATATTGTAATAAATTTCTCATATGCTTTATCAACATCATTTTCTTTATAGACTGCATTCCAGTCCTGTATCATTAAGTCATTGTTTAGTGCATTCATGGTTTCTTCTGTTTTCATTCTTATATATTTATAGTTTTTGGTATTTTTTTTCTTGCTATAGTTACAGTAATATACATTAAAAATAGGCAGGTGGTCACTGATGTCTGTTAGTAGGAGTCCACTCTCCATGTTATTAACCAGGACATTAGTAAATATATTATCTATTAAAGTGGCGCTGTGTGAAGTGATCCTGCTTGGTCTAGTGATAGTTGGATACAATCCCATACTTAACATTGAATTAATGAACTCGCCCGTCATTTTATGTTTTTTATGACTTAATAGATCGATGTTAAAATCACCACAGAGGGACAAGTCTTTCTGTGTTGATTTTATGAACATGCTTTCCATCCAGTCACTAAAATCTTCTATGCTTGATCCTGGAGATCTATATATACAGCTCACCGTTATATTTTTCATTTTTCCACAACATATTTCTACTGTTATACACTCGGTCAAATCATCAACAACAACTGTCATTTTCTTATTAATTTTATATTCCAAACTATTATCAATATATATTGCCACTCCCCCTCCGCTTTTGTTCTTTCTGTTGATATAATTCAATTCATACCCTTTTAATTGAAAGTCTACTCCCTTCTCCTCATTGATCCATGTTTCTGATATGGCTATTGTATTGAATGGGGTGTTGAACTGACTGAGATATTCCCTCATTTTATGGAAATTGGCATACAGACTTCTGATGTTCAAATGAATAATTGATATCTTCTTTACTTGTCTGATCTTTGTATTGTAGTGATTTTCAGAGAAATAACGACAGTTGATATTAATGTTGCTAAATAGATTACTTTCTGGATCAATATTATCTTCCATATAGTGTGATTTGTGTTCAGTATAAACAAAAGTGTCCAGTTCATGTGTCCAATGACCAGTGTCCATTTCTTGTGTCCCGTGTCCAGAGTCCAGTCCTTGTGTCATTTTTTATTTTTTATCATGTCCTCACTTCGATATGCCCCCCTCAAAATTTGTCCAGTTCCTCAATGTCTCGGATGACCAAGACCTTGGCTTCCTCTGGAGATCCCTTCAGTTTTATGAATATTTTGCAGTTTTGTGTCCAAGTGTTTTGGATTCTTCCTTCCTTCCTCAGGAATCTCGCCTTTCTTGCAATGTCTGCATTTTTTTTGGTTAGGTGCTCATTCAGGAAAACGTCTGAGCCTTTTAATTTCTTCCCTTGCTTTAGCAGCTGCATTTTATTTTTTCTGTTTGTAAATCGTATTACTACGGCCGGTTTGTCTGTTTTGTTTCTCCGGGGGAGAGGGTGACATGCTTCAATGTTTGTGTTATTTACCTCAATCCCTTTGGACTGCAGAAACGCTGTCACCTGTTGCTCCACAGAGTTAGCATCCTCCTCATTCTGCTGTTCTCCGTCTCCTCTCGCCACTGCCCCCGCATATGACCGGGGCTTTATTTGCAGCCCGGTCACAATGATGTTGTTAACCCGGGTGTGCTGCTCCAGATCCTCCACTCGGTTCTCGAGAAAGGCGATCCTCTTTGCCTTTTCCGTGTTCTGCAGCCGCAGAACTTTGACCTCCTCCACCAGGTCCAGGATGTTCTTCTGCTGCATCCTGACAGCAGAGACCTCCTCACCAAGAAAGTCGAGGGATTTTTTGATGTCCTCAATCTCCTCGATTGAAGGACCTCTCTTCGGGGGCATTGCATTTGATGTTATTACGCTGCCCGCAGGTAGTCCAGCCGGCTAGTTAGCTCGCACTCAACTGTCTTACCAGCCCGGCTCAGTACAGTTACTACATCAGGAAGTACAGTTACTACATCAAGAAGTACAGTTACTACATCAGGAAGTACAGTTACTGCATCAGGGAGTACAGTTACTGCATCAGGGAGTACAGTTACTACATCAGAAAGTACAGTTACTACATCAAGAAGTACAGTTACTACATCAAGAAGTACAGTTACTACATCAGGAAGTACAATTACTACATCAGGAAGTACAGTTACTACATCAGGAAGTACAGTTACTGCATCAGGAAGTACAGTTACTGCATCAGGGAGTACAGTTACTACATCAAGAAGTACAGTTACTACATCAAGAAGTACAGTTACTACATCAGGAAGTACAATTACTACATCAGGAAGTACAGTTACTGCATCAGGCAGTACAGTTACTACATCAGGAAGTACAGTTACTACATCAGGAAGTACAGTTACTGCATCACAAAGATGTTTTTAAACATTAAAAATATGTTTCATTCAAAGTTTCATAGGAAATGACAGTTTTTATGGTCCTGTTAAAATGAGGAAAACAAAAAATATCTAGTGTGACCTGTGGGTCTGAGAGCAGGAAAAGGTCAGGGGTCACCAGGTGAAAAGTCAAGGCCATAGTTTATGGTGGATTATGGCAGTAAACATTTCATTTCATTTATTTGGTATAGAGGAACAATGTACATTAACGTACATTTTGGTAAATGTACCCAATTGTAGCCAAATGGTTAATTTACATTGTCAGTCCCCCTGTGATAAAAAGAAACAACGAAGAATCACAAATAAGAATTAATGGATGCACAACACTTAACGTTAACATAACATGGGACCAGGAGAAACAGAGAACATGCAGTATAGGTGAGAGAAAAATACTAATAATAAAATAAAATAAAAAAAGATGGAATACATTACAAATATACAGATAAAATATAGAATATATTACAGATAATATCCAGAATAAAATACAAATAAAACCTAAATACAATACAATAAAACAGTTAATTCTCACACGTTTGTGTTGTTTTCAGCCATTTTTTTAGAATTAGGAAGGGCATCCTCTTATTGTGGAGGGAAGGCTGTTCCATATGTTTCCACCCACGACAGACAACACGTTCATCCTAAAGGAGGTTCTTCTATGGTGTATCTCACAGTCACGTCTATCACACGCCCGAGTGTTCATTCCACTTACAGATCTCCTGGTAAAAAATTCTTTCAGTGGCAGTGAATAGTTCATGGTAGTGGATAAGTTAGGGTTAGGGTCAGTGTTGGGGTCAGTGTTAGGGTCAGTGTTAGGGTTAGTGTCAGTGTTAGGGTTAGTGTCAGTGTTAGGGTTAGTGTCAGTGTTAGGGTTAGGGTCAGTGTTAGGGTTAGGGTCAGTGTTAGGGTTAGGGTTAAGGTTACCTTCTGGTTCCTGTCACACCTCAGCTCTGGGTTTTATTCGGCTCCATGACGCAGCACATGTCAGATACTTTCTCCTCAAACTGTGGTTTGGCACTGCTCTCTCTAATGCTAAGCTAATGCTAACGCTAACCCTGCACTGCTTTCTCTAATGCTAAGCTAACGCTAACCCTGCAGCGTTATTCAAAGCGTTTAACTGAGCTGTTAACTGTTTGAGATCTGCTTTAGTGTCTATGTGACAGGGTTAATCTGCCAACTGTTTAATCCTATTATCATGTTTATTCTGTGGAAGGGTCTGAGTTACTACGCTGTTGCACGAACATCAACACATGATTAAGACATTGAGTCACTTTGGAGCCATAATGTACACAACAGTATCCTCCAAATGTTTGTTTTGATAGTTCCATGGATAGAGTTTTGTCTTCCTGCACTGAAAAGTTCATATTGGCTACATGTTTTTTAATTCTGAAAATAATTTTAGATAAATGTTAAAAGGACTGTACTCAGGGTGTGATTTGTCAAAAAACAGGAGGGTTTTTTTCACAGAAAAAAGCTTGTGTTGGATGTTGTGACCCTCATTCTCACATCAATAACATAAATAAGGTTCAAATCACTAAATAAACATTTAAAATCAACAGTTTTCTCCTATAGTTCAGTTCATGTGGCCTTTCCTGCTGCACGTGTGCAAGAGTACGGTGCAAGGGCACGGTACGGCAGTGCAAGGGCACGGTACGGCGGTGCAAGGGCACGGTACGGCGGTGCAAGGGCACGGTACGGCGGTGCGAGGGCACGGTACGGCGGTGCGAGGGCACGGTACGGCGGTGCGAGGGCACGGTACGGCGGTGCGAGGGCACGGTACGGCGGTACCCAGATTCAGTTCTCTCTCTGGCTGGCATGAGGTTAAACTAAATGCATGAGACCCATCCCTGAACAGGCCATGCTCGATGGGGGGCACTGGGGGTCAAGCTGGTGGGAGTCAGGTCGGGGCAGTTTGCCGCCCTGTCCCTCCACGCCCCCTCGTTTTTTTTCCGAGTACGGTCTCAGATCGGATGACATGACCCACTGAATGTAAACATAGTACTAAGCGGAGGGTCTGGCTTGTGCATTCCTCCACAGCGGTGCCCCACAACCGGCTCAGGGGGGAAGGTGGCTCACAGCTCCAACTGCGAGCTTTACAGCTACCCCCCTGCTCGGACTTTGCTGCATGTGAAGTTCCTCTTTCAGGCATTTTGTGTTCACGCCGTCAGAAAGACTCATACACCACAGGACCCGAACTACGGTAATGTCCAAAACCAGATGGGGGGATGACCCGCCCCCATCCTCCCTCACACCCAGACTGTAGTTATATAGCACATTTTATTCACCAAGGGGGGCCCAAAGCGCTTTACAATTCCTCGTATTCACCCATTCACACACACTCATACACCAGTAGACAGTTGCTGGTGTCTGGCGCTTCCTGACCTCTGACCCTACTGGGAGACACTTAGGGTTCAGTGTCTTTGACCAAGGACACTTCAACATGTGGACAGCCAGAGCTGGGATGTGAACTTTGATGTGTTTCCATTATGAAACAATGACACAGTGTCATGGTATCTGATCTAGATGTTTGGTACCTACTCCACTGAGGTTCCTAGTGATACTATAATGTGACGTGTCATCAGCATAGACACAGATTGGTGGAGTTGTCTCTGCGTCACTGTGTTATCAACGTGGGACCCACCATTTAAAAAACATATAGATTTGGAGATACAAGGAAGAGTGTTGAAAGTGGAATGTGCAGGTTTTTTTTCATCCTTAAACTTAGACTTACCGTAATTTCCGGACTATAGAGCGGACCTGATTATAAGCTGCACCCACCACATTTTAAGAGGAAAACCGATTTTGTACATACACAAGCCACACCTGTATATAAGCCGGGTCCCGTTGAAAAAAGGAAAAAAAAGTGCATATTTCCAAAGGTAAGGGAGGGAAAAATATATATCCACTATTGTCCGCCGCGTCCACAAACAGGTGGCTGGTCGCCGCCTCGCCTCATCTATCGCAGAGTCAGCGATAACTTTAATCTTTGGCAGAGAGTTCAGGTCAAACTCCTCCGTGCCAACGTGCAAAAAAAATCCACAGGGTCTGGTCGAGCCTCTGTCTTCTCTCACACACCGCCGCGGGTTTTTCTTTAAGCAACTTTTTACCCCCTCTTCACCTTTTTTTTGTCTGTCCCTCACCTTTACCGGTCCCCATTAAACCCGTCACCCTGCGTTTGTTCCGCCCCTCCTTTTTCATTCAGTCTTCCTCGATGCATATATTCCACCGGTCTAAATCTTACCTTTTCTACTTGAGCGCCGCTGGCGGCCGTTAGAAAAATTACATAAATTGGCCGCATCACTGAATAAGCCGCAGGGTTGAAAGTTTGGGAAAAAAGTAGCGGCTTATAGTCCGGAATTTACGGTAGTATTGTTCAGATATTAATTTGATATCACCTGTGTGAAAATGACCATGATCCATAAACCATATCTTCACAAACTTGATTAAAAGGTGCAGATTTTACAGGAAATGGAGTTATTTCTTTCCCACAGGGGACACGTCATGGGAGGTAAACATATAATGTAATTCTACATTGTGTTTCTATCAGTAGAAGTTGAAGTAGTTTTCAGTGAGACATAGTGACAGTATCCAGATGGTGAATTATTGTTTGTGTTGTTGTGTGAACTGCAGCCTGTCAGGACATCGTGTTCATTGCTTTACTAGTAGAAACAGTCACAACTTCTGGTCAGTTGTCCGTCTGTGTTTAGTTCAGATGAAGACAGTGGACTTCACATTATTTTACTGGAGTGTTATCCTCCTGGGGATGTGATGGAGTACAACACGGTTTGATGTAGACTACGTACTAGCATTAGTTAAGACATTTATTTTTCATTTGTTTTCACTGTCATGGCTGCAGTGACAGCCTGTTGCCATAGTAACAGAGCAGTTAACTATGTTCAAAGTATGTGTAAAATATTGATGGTTGTTACAGAAGAGTAGGAACAATATAAACTGTTAAACTATTGAGCAGATGAAGACATTAAACATGTTTAGATCAGAGTCCTGCACGGTTCTGATTTTGACAAACCGCAACCGCCCGTACCCGTCATGTTCAAACCCGTATCCGACCCGTTTTCCGACGAAAAAAAAATTACAAATCCGCTATAAATGAATCCGATATCCGACCCGAACCCGAAAGAAAATGTCAAACTTAAATACAAAATGTATTGCCACGAATATACTGAACAGTGACATAGCCAAGGCAGAGCCAAATAAAAATGTTGTTAAACAGTAGCAGACAAATAATAAACTCAAAAACTATTTTTATACATGAGCTCACACACACACACACACACACACACACACACACACACACTTGAAAAACGCATCAAGAAGGAAGCCAACAGGAGGCAGCTATACAAGTCCAAACTAAAGAACAGTTTTTAGCCTATGAACCGCAAATTAGACCCGCGATCACCCACGTCCGACCCGAACCGAACCCGTATCTGACACAGCACAACATTTTTCACCCGTTTCGTGAAAGTCTGCGGTTCACCCACGGGTCACACTGGTACCCGAACCCGTGCAGGACTCTGGTTTAGATGTCAGATACAAACTGTGAAGCCCCTGTCTGGAAGTATCATTAGCAACTGGCTAGGTGCGGCAATAACTATGTGGGTGTCATGGCAACACAATGACGTATTTTGCATTTATTAAGACAAAGCATTGTTGTCCCTAAAAAAAGAACAGCTACAGAAGTGTTTACTGAAAAAACAAACCCAAAAGTATTAACCATGACAGTACATTTATTGCACTAAGAAGGTAAATATGCGTGATGTAAACTCGCATTAGCCACTATGCTACTACTGCATTCATCAGATATTTTGGCCAATTCACCACTGATTATTAAGCTCTGTCTCCCTCCTTTACCCATCATTCCTGTGTCTGTCCCTCTCTCTATTACACAGCCTCTCTCTCTCCACTGTGGTTCATAATAACAGGGCTGTGCTCCATCCTAAATACTATCTGCTCTTGTCTCCTCCATGTTGTCAGTGTACACAGTAGTTAGCTTGATCTTGCGGGGCTGCCTCCTGCTACGTAACATCCAGCCACTCCCCGTTTTTGGACAGGGACGCTGTTTCTTCATGTTTTTAGTTAAAAAAGTGTTTATAGCGATGCTGAATTGCAGTTTCTTTATCGACATCCAAATATTTTATCTGTGTTTCATGGTAGTGTCGAACCTGCATGTTGACCTTGAAGTTAAATTCAGTCCACAGTGCAGTGATGACATTCCACAAAACTATCCCCTGCTGGATGTGGAACATTTGTGTCATGTGTGGACCTGTTTGTGATCTCCAGGGATGAGCTCCATCTGGGCCCCCGTCAGCCCAGCTGCGGCCCTGTCTGTAATGGCACGGCAGGACGCAGATCCACCCTCATCGAACCGGAGCGCCTCAAGGACTTTGGGGAGGAGGAGCTGCTCAACGGGGACGTGAAGGTCTTCAGTACCAAGGTGGTAGGGTCTCCTGAGGTCCTGCTCATGGACCCTCCGAAGACCAGAAGACTCAGCGAGTTCAGAGTGGTGCCCAGACCTCCAGTCCAGTACCTCCGCTTTGAAGACATCAGTGCTGCAGCCTTCAGGATCCAGTCTGCCATACAGAAAACACCCTGTACGGTAAGGACCGCATGACCTTTGACCTATGGACAGTGTTGTACCTGAACGAGTTCATTGAACGATCGTTCACGAACAATATATTTTTTGACAAACGTGAACGACTCGTTCACTTTTGTCAAATGAACGGGAAGTTGTGAACGCGGTTATTCTGTCATTTATTGAACTGCGCTCTTATGTAGTTGAGCAGGTGTTGTCCTGTTCTAAGAAATAAACATTGAAAATGAAACTCAGTGAAACCACTCCTTGTGTTCTAAGAACCTGCAGCGGGAAGTTAACCCCGGGGTGAGGTACTTACTTCTGCATTTTCCCCTGATTTTTTGACTACAGGATAACGTCAGGAACTGTTAATAATAAGTTTACAATAATAACACAAAAAAGAAGGAAAAAGTTCATTTTAGGATCCATGAACTTCTAGTTGATAATTTGTAAGAATGAACGATGAACTGAACTAATTCATATTGACTAACTTGAACTGAACTTTGAACTAGTTCCTAATTAAGGTGAACTTTCCCAACACTGCCTATGGAGATCATTGTTACCACAGCCAAAGAGGTTATGTTTTACCTCGTGTTTGTTTGTCAGTAAGATACATTACATACATACAGTAAGTAACATTATGGACGGATTTTGATGAAACTTTCAGACATAACTGATAACGTGTCAAGGAAGAAACCATTAAATATTGATCTCTAAAGGTCAAAGGTCAAGGTGCCAGTGAAGGTCAACAGTTCAAACACATCAGTGGTGATATCTCAGAATCCAGACCAGATAGTATCATCTGACCTTCTGACCTCAGATGAGATAACACCCATAGGCTCCATGACGTCACGTAAAGACGTCACATGACGTCGCACCAATGGTATATTTGGTAAATGTATGACCTTTACCTTAAAGCAGGTTATTGACATATTTAGTTAAATCAGACAATATCTTGTGCTTCATATTTAACATTAGATCTAACATGTGACATTTGGTCGTTGTGCGACGTCACACAACGACAGAGTGACGTCATACGTGGTCGAATATTGAAATGGACATATGTGAAAAACAGGAGCCAGGATTTCTGGGAATGTTTTTAAACCCTCTAAGGGATTGTTAATGAACGATTTTTATCTCATAATTTTGACTTCACTTAATGCACCTTATACTCCAGTGCTTCTTATATATAGAAAAACCTGACAAAACAAACCATTCATTGACAGTGTGGTTTATAGTGTGGAAAATATAATATAATATAATATCAGAAGTTTAACTGATAGATGGAAACATGTTCCACTAATGATCACTGGTGTGTGTCTGTGTGTCTGTGTGTCTGTGTGTCTGTGTGTCTGTGTGTCTGTGTGTCTGTGTGTCTTTGTGTCTGTGTGTCTGTGTGTCTGTGTGTCTGTGTGTCTGTGTGTCTTTGTGTCTGTGTGTTTGTGTGTCTGTGTGTCTTTGTGTCTGTGTGTCTTTGTGTCTGTGTGTCTGTGTGTCTGTGTGTCTGTGTGTCTTTGTGTCTGTGTGTTTGTGTGTCTGTGTGTCTTTGTGTCTGTGTGTCTTTGTGTCTGTGTGTCTGTGTGTCTGTGTGTCTGTGTGTCTGTGTGTCTTTGTGTCTTTGTGTCTGTGTGTCTGTGTGTCTGTGTGTCTGTGTGTCTATGTGTCTTTGTGTCTGTGTGTCTGTGTGTCTTTGTGTCTGTGTGTCTGTGTGTCTGTGTGTCTTTGTGTCTGTGTGTCTGTGTGTCTGTGTGTCTGTGTGTCTGTGTGTCTTTGTGTCTGTGTGTCTGTGTGTCTGTGTGTCTTTGTGTCTTTGTGTCTGTGTGTCTGTGTGTCTGTGTGTCTGTGTGTCTGTGTGTCTTTGTGTCTGTGTGTCTGTGTGTCTTTGTGTCTGTGTGTCTGTGTGTCTGTGTGTCTGTGTGTCTTTGTGTCTTTGTGTCTGTGTGTCTGTGTGTCTGTGTGTCTGTGTGTCTGTGTGTCTTTGTGTCTGTGTGTCTGTGTGTCTGTGTGTCTGTGTGTCTGTGTGTCTGTGTGTCTGTGTGTCTTTGTGTCTGTGTGTCTGTGTGTCTTTGTGTCTGTGTGTCTGTGTGTCTGTGTGTCTTTGTGTCTGTGTGTCTGTGTGTCTGTGTGTCTGTGTGTCTGTGTGTCTGTGTGTCTGTGTGTCTTTGTGTCTGTGTGTCTGTGTGTCTGTGTGTCTTTGTGTCTGTGTGTCTGTGTGTCTGTGTGTCTGTGTGTCTGTGTGTCTGTGTGTCTATGTGTCTTTGTGTCTGTGTGTCTGTGTGTCTGTGTGTCTTTGTGTCTGTGTGTCTGTGTGTCTGTGTGTCTTTGTGTCTGTGTGTCTGTGTGTCTGTGTGTCTGTGTGTCTGTGTGTCTTTGTGTCTGTGTGTCTGTGTGTCTGTGTGTCTTTGTGTCTGTGTGTCTGTGTGTCTTTGTGTCTTCGTGTCTGTGTGTCTGTGTGTCTGTGTGTCTGTGTGTCTGTGTGTCTGTGTGTCTTTGTGTCTGTGTGTCTGTGTGTCTGTGTGTCTTTGTGTCTGTGTGACTGTGTGTCTTTGTGTCTGTGTGTCTTTGTGTCTGTGTGTCTGTGTGTCTGTGTGTCTTTGTGTCTTTGTGTCTGTGTGTCTGTGTGTCTGTGTGTCTGTGTGTCTGTGTGTCTTTGTGTCTTTGTGTCTGTGTGTCTGTGTGTCTGTGTGTCTTTGTGTCTGTGTGTCTGTGTGTCTGTGTGTCTTTGTGTCTTTGTGTCTGTGTGTCTGTGTGTCTGTGTGTCTTTGTGTCTGTGTGTCTTTGTGTCTGTGTGTCTGTGTGTCTGTGTGTCTTTGTGTCTGTGTGACTGTGTGTCTTTGTGTCTGTGTGTCTTTGTGTCTGTGTGTCTGTGTGTCTGTGTGTCTTTGTGTCTTTGTGTCTGTGTGTCTGTGTGTCTGTGTGTCTTTGTGTCTGTGTGTCTGTGTGTCTTTGTGTCTGTGTGTCTGTGTGTCTTTGTGTCTGTGTGTCTGTGTGTCTGTGTGTCTGTGTGTCTGTGTGTCTTTGTGTCTGTGTGTCTGTGTGTCTTTGTGTCTGTGTGTCTGTGTGTCTGTGTGTCTGTGTGTCTGTGTGTCTGTGAGTCTTTGTGTCTGTGTGTCTTTCTGTCTGTGTGTCTGTGTGTCTGTGTGTCTGTGTGTCTGTGTGTCTGTGTGTCTTTGTGTCTTTGTGTCTGTGTGTCTGTGTGTCTGTGTGTCTGTGTGTCTGTGTGTCTGTGTGTCTGTGTGTCTTTGTGTCTGTGTGTCTGTGTGTCTGTGTGTCTTTGTGTCTTTGTGTCTGTGTGTCTGTGTGTCTGTGTGTCTTTGTGTCTTTGTGTCTGTGTGTCTGTGTGTCTGTGTGTCTTTATGTCTTTGTGTCTGTGTGTCTGTGTGTCTGTGTGTCTTTGTGTCTGTGTGTCTGTGTGTCTGTGTGTCTGTGTGTCTTTGTGTCTGTGTGTCTGTGTGTCTTTGTGTCTGTGTGTCTGTGTGTCTGTGTGTCTTTGTGTCTGTGTGTCTTTGTGTCTGTGTGTCTGTGTGTCTGTGTGTCTTTGTGTCTGTGTGTCTTTGTGTCTGTGTGTCTGTGTGTCTGTGTGTCTTTGTGTCTGTGTGTCTTTGTGTCTGTGTGTCTGTGTGTCTTTAGTATTCCAGACTTTCCAAACAGTACGGGATCGAAATCTACCTGAAGAAGGAACATCTACTCTACACTGGCTCTGTGAAGGAGAGAGGAGTCCTGTACCTGCTCACCTGCCTCACACTGGTACACACTGATACACACTGGTACACACTGGTACACACTGGTACACACTGATACACACAGGTACACACTGGTACACACTGGTACACACAGGTACACACTGGTACACACTGGTACACACAGGTACACACAGGTACACACCTCTGCATCTGTAGCAGACAGGGCCAGTTCCAGCTACAGAAAAACTAAGCAAATTATTTGGATCCTCATGTTCTGTCAAAATGTTCATCCCATCACATTGGGCTCCCATGCTCTTCTGAGCATGCTCAGAAGAGCATGGGAGCTCAGAACCACCAAAGGTTTTCACAGTAAAATCCTGTCAGTTCAGTCATCCTCAGACAGATGCTGGACGTTTATTTATTTTATCCTACCTTTGACCAGTAAACATATAAACAATCACATGTGTACGATAGATTGGATATAACGTGAGTAAGTTTAAGTCAGTTTTGTATGATATGAACATTATACACATGAGTTGTCTGGGTGTTATTGTTCACGTTAGTTCAACAGACAAACAATAGTCTACCTTTGACTAACTAAATGTAAATATAATATTAGGAAAATAAAATATTAAAAAAGTCGACCTATAATGGGAGCATTATATGATATTAATAGTAATGTTTCCAAATGTAAAGTCACATATTTTGATGGAATAATGTGAATTTGTAGATTATAGTTATTTTTGGATGAAGGTAGATCATTTGGACAGAACACGTCACATGTTCAGCCTCATCTGAGGAAACTTCAAATTCAAATGTTTTTGTCTGTCACTGTCTCGTGTGTTTATTATGTCCATTATTATTATTATTATTATTATTATTATTATTATTATTATTAAATTTTTCATCAACAATGAGCACAAACTCACCTGTTGGTTTCTCATGGTGTTTTGTACTGGGGCAACTGACTGGGTCCTGGCCTGACCCATGGGTAGAGAATAACATGTCCTGGTCATAGTCACTATGTGTTCTATGGGATCCACAGCGCCACCTGCTGTTGTGTATTTAAACTACACAACAGTACTGGACAGAACATGCACTGGCATTTGTCAATAAATTCTAAGTAAGGTGCAAAGTTACTGCCAAAAACCATGTGACGCTGGGATCCAATGGTTTCTCCAACCTGCAGAATGGTTTTTGTACTTGGGGAAAACATTTGACTTGAAAGGTTGTATTTTGCACTTGAAGGATAATGTGTATATATATATATAATTAGAATTTGTGGAGCGTTTTGTTGATGTATGAACTTAAGTGCATTAGTTGTGAATTACATACATACAATTACATACCTCTCCTGTTTCCATGGTTACAGGCTGTAACTTCTCCTGTTTCCATGGTTACAGGCTGTAACTTCTCCTGTTTCCATGGTTACAGGCTGTAACTTCTTCTGTTTCCATGGTTACAGGAGCAGCAGAGGAAGGGGGTGATCGTGTCCACAGACTGTAACTTCTCCATGGCCGTGGCTCATCACGCCGTGGAGCTGAAGATCCCCGTCTTCGTCATCATGCCGTCCTGCTGCTCGTCTCCTCGCCTGCGGACCTACAGAGACTACGGCGCCATGGTCATCTCCTACGGCAGCACCGGCCGCGACGCTCACAAACACGCCCGCCATCTGGCCAACGAGAATGGATACCTGTTCCTCCAAGAGTCAGTCCCCCCCCCCACCAACACTCACTTTGACCTTTGACCTGGATGAGGCACATTCCACACACAATACGTGTTTGCATATCAGACATGTTAGTTAATGCATGGATTACCACAACCTCTGCCAAGATTTATTTTTTTAGTGGCTTTATTCTTATTTAGGCTGAAAAACAATAACATTGACGGTTTTTTAATATTAACCAATTTTTCCTGGAATTACAAAGTCTGTTTGTGTGTGTGTGTGTGTGTTTGTGTGTGTGTGTTTGTGTGTGTGTGTGTTTGTGTGTGTGTGTGTGTGTGTGTGTGTGTGTGTGTGTCTGTTTGTGTGTGTGTGTGTGTGTGTTTGTGTGTGTGTGTGTGTGTGTGTTTGTGTGTGTGTGTGTGTGTGTGTGTGTGTGTGTGTGCGAGCTCACGGATAAAAATAGTTTTTGAGTTTATTATTTGTCTGCTCCTGTTTAACAACATTTTTATTTGGCTCTGCCTTGGCTATGTCACTGTTCAGTATATTCGTGGTAATACATTTTGTATTTAAACTGACATTTTCTTCCGGGTTCGGGTCGGATATCGGGTTCATTTATAGCAGGTCGGTTCGGGTGCGGATTTGTAATTTTTTTTTCGTCGGAAAACGGGTCGGATACGGGTTTGAACATGACGGATACGGGCGGTTGCGGTTTGTCAAAATCAGAACCATGCAGGACTCTGACCCACTCTACCAACTGAGCCACAGTCGCCCCTATTTTCTGCTAACCTCAACTTTCTATGACAACCTGTTCTTGAATTAGAGCCAATAATGTGATGTTGACCTTTCTACTAAATGCAAACTTGACCTTTGACCTTTTGCAATATTGATAATTTGGTGTATATATGCATCAGTGTGTGTAATATTTTGATAATATATCCAGTATTATGTTATAGCATATGGCTATGCTTAACACACATAAGAGTGTTACACAAGTCAAAATTATGCAACAAAAAGTCCAAAGGGCCAAATTATGCTGTAAAATGTCAAAATATTGTGATAAAAAGACAAAATCATGTGATAAACACAAACAGTGTCACACAAGTTAATTTGGCCACATGTTACTTTTGACCTCCAGAGATCTCAAACACTATTGGTCGTAGATGATAACACCAATTATGAGAATTGCATAAATCTTCATTCCGCATCCTTTGGTCCAAATCTTAAGTTATAACCCATAATGTGATTTTGTTTTTAGTTAGTTATTTTCAGTTAATTGTGACCTTGACCTTTGACCTTTACTCAAATGGATCATTGCATCTGGTGTGCATTAGTTATATGTATATGTCCATGTAAGTTCATGGTGATATCTACAGTATTTATTGAGTTATAGCATGATATGTCTCTGCAGAGACACACACACACACACACACACAAACACACACACACACACACACACACACACACACAAACACACACACACACACACACACACACACACAGCTATACAAGTCCAAACTAAAGAACAGTTTTTAACCTATGAACCGCAAATTAGACCTGCGATCACCCACGTCCGACCCAAACCGAACCCGTATCCGACACAGCACAACATTTTTCACCCGTTTCGTGAAAATCTGTGGTTCACCCGCGGGTACCCGAACCCATGCAGGACTCTGGAGTGGGTCGCCCAATGACCAAGAGGTTGGCAGTTCACGTCGAAGTGTCTTTGGACAAAGACATTGAACCCTTTGTTAGTCTCCCAGTAGGACTGACAGAACCTTAGAAACCTACTGGTGTATGAGTGTGTGTGAATGGGTGAATGTGAGGCTAATGTAAAGAGCTTTGAACCATGAAGGTGGAAAAGAACTATATGAGTGCAGAACGTTCTCTGAATACTAGTTTGATTTATGGAATCACTTGCAGTAATTGTTAAAAATTAAATGTTGGAGAAAATAAAAACAAATTGAAATACCATTTAAAACATCACATATATCAAATTAACAATAAAAAACCCCCAGAGTGATTTATTTTGTACCT